>CABFOV010000280.1:9479-70428 GCA_902141375.1 Timema poppense
TACCCGAACTGGTTGTACGCACTTACGCTAATGTGTAATGGTAGGGTGATTGTGAGATGAAATGGAGGACCTACAGTTTAACGTGGAATCCGAACCACGGTGGAGTCTTGGCATTCCTCAAATTCACAAGCTGTGATTAATATACGTCTTGTCGGAGGTGGAGGAATAGTTTGGCAATCAGATAAATCTGTGCAGGTACCGAGGATTGAACCACGGACCCCCAGCACAGAAGTCTGACACCTTACCCTTAGACCACCAGGTCACCTTTTTATAAATAAATCACATATACTTTCAAAAAACAGTTGTAAATTTTACTGATTTATCATTCCAAGACATCTCTATACTAATGAAATTGTTAATAGTTCAGTGGTACGCGACTGATCAGTAATACACATGAGTGCTAAACGAAAAAAAAAACCACTGGTTTAAGATGGTACTTTGATGTATTCTACTTTGGATAAAAAATTAATAAAAAATGTTAAAAACAAACGCTTATGAAAATTCTTACAAGAGTGCTACGAAATTCTAATTCCCTTCACTAAGGTGCCGCTAGCTTATAAAGGTTGATAATCCCTGATTTAGAGGTTACAAAAAAAATATTTAAACCTGGTTTTACTACTCGTTCGGGCTATTCCCATTTAATTGCACTACTGTGGTAGCTATGGGTAAGCTAGAATTTAGTGGTAATCTACCCGAATTTTCGTAGAGGACAGGTGGAAAACTATTTGGTATAATAGCCTGCATAACACCTAGCTGAGATTTGAGCCCAAGCCTTCCTGTCACTATGAAACCGAACAAAATGAAATTGACTTTACTTCACGTGCTCACCGATAAGGGTAACAAGTATGTTATTTTAAAGATAATTTACATAGTCAGTTTTCACCTTTGTATATTATGAATTCATTTGTTGGGTCAAGTAAAGTACGACTTTTTAATATAAACTATTAAATTTAATCTTTATGTTAATAGCTTTCAATGGAATAAGTGAAAAAACACGTCAAGTGTCCCCAGCCTGGATATAAAACACTTGCTTCACATCCGATTGTTTAGTTTCTTCAAGCACAATTTGTGGTTCTGATCTGTATGTTCGATGGTGAATGTTAACTGTGCTATCCTTGTTTGAACAATTTATTTCTCTCTCTTTCACCACCCGACTTTCAACCGGCGTTTTCTTCATCACCGAAGATAATTTTTTTGCCTATCTAATGTTTTAAAATTACTTAAGTACCTTATCACGTAGCACTTTTTGAGAGAATGAGTAATATAGCTCTTAGCCCTTGAAAGGCTTACTCCAAGTCCCAAGTGAGTTCTTGAGAGCCCAAGCAGATATAGTTTAGTGCCTTACTCATTCGGAACGCAATTGGTCCTATGACCAATTTATAACGTGCACGATTCTCCTTAAGGAATGTGAGCAGAATATAGGGTTCACTTTTAACACTCTTTGAGCATCTTTTAGTAGAGTAAATTATTGATAGGCCTATAGTATCCTAAATTGCCAAGCTGAGAGTTCCAGGGGTCATGCATGATAGTTAATCTTATATTCGCATAAGAAAGACACTTGACACATATAAGTGTCCTTATATAGACATGGGTTAAGCATGTTAGTTAAATAATAACTAAAAATATTTGTATACGTGTGTTTTGGAGATACACAGCAAATTCTTGGGGAAGCTTAAGGTAGCCCCAGCCCCCCCAAAATAGAAACAGGGTAGGTTGACCCCCACCCCCAACCCTATCACCTCCAGTCCAGGAGACACTGTCTGCTACTACTATTATTATTATTATTATTATTATTATTATAAAAGAATAAAGGATGTAAACTAACCTTTCAAGGAGATGACAGACATGTCGATGTGGAGAGGGGGTGAACGTTGGCTGACCTGTAGACGACTTCCGGTAGCTCGTCCACCACGCTAGTCAACAGCTTTCCCAACGTCACAACGCGCTAGTCAAGACAAACACCCACACACGCATTTAAGATGCCCGCCACTACGTAAATTCTTGAAAACATCACTGAACGAGGTCACAGGTTGAGTTAAAAATAACAAAATATACAGCAAAAAAAATAAATATTAAGAGAAAAACAGGAAATCATAACGAAAAATGGGGAAAAGGTTTTTTATATTCAAAGTAAACAAATAAACTGACGAGTAGTTTGACACCCTAGCTCAGCTGATAGTGCATCTTTCTATTGAGCTTAGTTTTTTTGTTTCAATTACTGGCATAGCCGAAAAATGTATTATGTTTGATGGAATTGAGATTTCACGTTTTACGATATAATTATTAACGACCGGTGGAATGAATGATATGTTTGTTCTAAAGCTAGGTTCAAAATTTGCTCATTAAATATTCCCAAAATAAGCTTTAAAGAAAATAACTACTAGTTTTAGTTAGTTTTAATAGTACTTCCAGCAGTTAGGCAATAAACGTATTTATAGAAGGAGTGGTAATTGAGAGGATAACTTAGAGATAATAACGTTTTTTTATCAAAAGAGTAAGGACTTAGAGAATATTTTAGAGAACATGTGGCCTCATTAACATATATAAAAGGTGTGAAAACAAATAAAGTGCACCTAGCCCAGATTAGAAACCTGACCTTTACAACGCATGTGTTCCTGTTTAAATCGGGCTCACACTTTAAAACGAGCTCACACCATATTACCACCTAAAGGGGAATGTGCTCGTGCCTCTTCCCACACTGGTGCTCGCGCAGTATAAGGTGTCATAGTGAAAATATGTTCGACTGTTGGTTATGTGTTCCAAGTTCAAATCTTGGTCTAGTGCACTAGAAATAGATTTCAACTTTTGATTTATCACTGTGATCTTCACGTACTCTCTATATGCAAGTTTGGGTGTAATTACCCTAACCTCCCTCCTAATCTCTACTCTCAGAGAGTATACTGTTATTCAATAAGAATTATAAGCATCTTATTTTTTTTTTTAATCTAAGTAGTTAAGATACAGAATCACACTGGACAAGATCGTTTGACCCTACCTCTATTCAGTTCCAGCAATTTGGTGTGTTTTTTGCTCTCCCATTGTCCTTTATTATCCTAGTTCTCATAAATTCCTACCATAATTAGCTTTACTATTCACAACACGCTATAATCTTTAAAGTTTCTCTAGTGCTTATATTTTTAGCAAAACCATATGATCTTTGACGATTAACATAAGATTAGATATCGGTCGTATATTATTTTCTGACTGCTATACTTTAGTGCTCGGCCCAAACAATTGTGTAAATATAAGCTTGGAAACATTTAAAAATTATTTTGAAACATTTTTAAATGTAAGGGCCACTTCTGGTCTAGAAATTAGGAGAATTAGAAATCAAGAGAAAAGTACCAACATTCGCGTTGAAGGGGAGCAGGAAACCAATCAGGAAGATCACACTCATTAAACTCCATCATCCCACATCAATAAGTACGTTGAATTTCAAACTCATCTAGTCTGGTTTACCAACGACAGAGAAGTCTGGGTTCAAATCTAAGTCAAATGAATTGTGGGTGTATATTACTAACGGTTTTACCGCTCTCCTTCTATTCCCTATTAGTGTAATTAAAACATATCAGTAAAACACGAACGGGTATTAAAATGCTTTGTGAGCACACTGACAAACGAATCAATTTCAACTCTATAGGTTTTATGGTGACATTAAGGTCGGTATTTAAATACCAGTCTGGTAGGCTATTTTTACAAATCGAAACTTACTGCCCAACCAGGCTATCCACATTTAGTTATTCTAATGACATGGGTATTAGAAATGGAGGAGATTAATAGAAATGTACAAACAATTTTTTGGAAACAATAGAAGAAAAATCACCCCCGGTTCAGATAACTTGCATTCAAATCCTGGCCTTCTCATCATATTAAAACCCGACTAAGCCATATTTACATGCATTCAACACACCTAGCAATGCAACTAATAAATTATTAAAAATTATCCAATAATTGTTTTTTGCGATACAATAATTTTATCTAAATAATTCAAACAAAATAAACTTATTAAAATGGTAAAGTGAGCCCCACTATTTGATATCATATATCAGCGTTTTTCAACCAATTTGCCACAGCACATTGGTGTGTCGCAAAGGGTCAGCAAGTGTGTCGCGGGAATTGGGGGTAGGATCAAAAAGGAGTGAGAACTTATTTGAGAAATGGAAATAAAGCTTTTTAAATCAATATTCAAATATTTTTTTAAATAACGCAATAGAGACAATTTTAGTGATACCTCTAACTTTCATTTTAGACACAATCTTAATATTAGTTTTCTTATTGATAAAAGTGATCTTAAAAAAAATTGATAGTGTGCCTTTATTTCCGCACCTTGTTCAGTGTACCCTTAGTTGAAAAAAGTTGAAAATTGCGGGCTTAAAATTACTGGTGCAATATTTTATTTTAAACCTGATGTGACATATCTACAACACATTCACAGCTGTAAACAGATGATGAAAGTGCTGCTGTCAGTTGATCAACACAGATACTTAGTGTCGTTTAGGTTGCCAAAACAACATAGGAATATAAATGTATTTTTTGATGTCCAAGGGATATATGTTCCCACCGTAGTATTTCTAACGGGAATTGTAGCTATGAAAGTTAAAGGCCATTTAAATAATCCTAAACTATAAGTATAAATAACAAATCAGCTAATAAATGATTTCTTTATGTATGTAGTATGTTCATTTAAATTGTATTACATCTAGCATTTAATTTTAAAGTTTCCCTCAAATTAAAACTTCGAAAAAGTCTCGAACTAATGGGTGTACACAATATTAAGTTATTTTAAGGAAAACCTAGCTTAGCTTAGTCAACATAACGCAACATAGCTGAATCATAAAAGCTTGTACCATTTTTATCTTAAGTAGTTTTTTGTTAAATTAAAATTCTCCGTGTCTTATGATTTAATCATATAAGCATTAAGCTATACATTTAGGAAATAATTTATTTAGTTTATCATTTTATCTCTCATTTATACAATGTTTTACAAACTATCAACATATTATGTCACTTTGAAATATGACTATTTTCTCAAGGAAGGCTAGATCTATGATTCTAGTCACTATATGTTATGCATTTTTACCTTAAACCTTCAAAATTTTGCCTTAAACTTCGTTGAAAATAGGCTATTCTAAATTTGATATGATTTTTTTTAAATTAATAGAACTTAAAAGGTATTGTTTCTACAGCGATTTGATTAGACCTTTCACCTTCATTTTAAGATAAACTATTTTGAAACATAGAAAACCACCACTAAACTAACGATTTATTTATGGGCGTCTAAAAAAAAAGTCTCAGCGTCTTAATATGATTAAGCTTGATATCAGTGAGGTGGATATATTTTATATTTATTTATTTGAGGTATTTAACGTGCACTATCTAAACCGACTAATTATATCAGCACACGACTTTTAAACTAACTTAAAAATCTAGAACAGACACAACATCCATCCCCCGGCCGTTAATTAATCACTGTGAAAAGGGAAACCCACATTTCACCAATTATACATTTTTCGACCATACCAGTAATTGAACCCGGGATCCCTAGTTCAATAGACAGACAAGCACGCTACCGATTGAGCAAAAGGGTTGGACTTTAATATATTGAAATGATGCATTTAATGGTTTGACTCTTATTCAGGTTAAGGGGTGGACTATTTTCAAAATCCCTTTTTTTATGCATGTTTCTCCCAATATTTATTTATGCTCATGTAGTTGTATTTTCACTAATACTCCCTCCTCATAGATTACCGATTAAATTTAGTAGTTAATAACATTTGCGTTGCAATATTATTAGTATTTTTTAGCGTTGCTTCTTACTACCCGTTCGAGCTATGCGCCTATGTACTAATCACGCTAATGTGTTAGAGATAAGGAAGGTTTAATTTAGAGAAAGTTCACCAGTATTAACGTGGAGGGTGGAAGTTAGACCATTTAAGAAATCCATTCACAGTGCTCCCAACTGGGTACGAACCCCAATCTCCCAGTCTTCAGCAGTCTAGTCCAACACAAGAGTAGCGCGTAATATCTTAGACCTTGTGGCTACTGAAGCAGGTATTATTATTATTATTATTATTAACTATAATAACTATATTATAGTAATAAAAAAAAGTTCAGCATGATGAATTAAAAATTGGCGAATTTTCAGAAAGGAAGCTAGATGCTGTGTCTATTTTAGTAATAACTTACTGTACATGTTAGTTTGTAAGCCATGATCTGATGTAATAAAAAGTGTTCAGAAAGTAAAACTTACACAACATAGATGCAATTCTACTCTTTTAAAAAAAATTATTATGAGCATGTGCAGTTAAATAATGATTGTAGTTGAGTTGGCAGGTGACCAATTTAACGATGGCGCCAACAGATCAGTCATGTGTTAAAGCTAAAGTTGAATATAGATACAAAACGCTGAAACCTAAGGCTGGTTACACACCAATGAGTCCCGAGTCGAGACGAGTCTGACTCACCAATTGAGACAAGTACATATTGTATTTGATAGCACAGGTGGGTGACCTGGTGGTCTAGGGGTAAGGTGTCAGACTTATATGCTGGCGGCCGGGCTTCAATCCTAGGTCGCGGCAAAGATTTATCTGATTACCAAACCCTTCCTTCACCTCTGACAAGACATCTTGTGAATGTGGGGAATGCCAGGCCTCCACCGTGGTTCAGATTCCACGTTAAACTGTAGGTCCTTCATTTCATCTCACAATCACCCTACCATTATGCATTAGCGTAAGTGCGTATAACCCGAACGGGTAGTAAGAAGCGGTGCTAATAATAATAATATTTGATAGCACGATGTAGGACCAATACCTTTCACACCGGCGAGTCGAGTAACACCGAATCTAACCGAGTCTAGGCGAGTCAAGAGTCCATGATGCGGCAGATTACAGATTTCGTCAGTCCAGCCGAGTTAAGTATATTATTTCCACATGCTTTCCAAGGCTAACAGCATGAACACTAAATACCTCAATGTTCTCGTTCAAGAGAATCCTTTGATTTACAACCCGTTCCATCCCGAACATCGGGATAGAAATGCAGTTTCCGCTATTTGGAAACACATGTGGAAAACTACCATAGGTGTATCGCTTCACATTAAGTGGGTAAATCCATATTAGTGACTTCTTTCTAGACATCTACGCCGGCGCCTCCATACAATTATATTTATAGAAACTGCTATGACTGCATCCATCTTGCACGAGCTCTTTGATCAAACTAGTGGATTCAATGACTCGACTCACTAGTGTGAAAGGCCTTGACTCTAGAGTCAGATTGGACTCGACTCGAGACTTGTTGGTGTGCAACCAGCCTTAAGGTATTTGAACTCCAAAATTTACATGAATAAATGTGGGTTATAGTATTCTAGATGAAAAAAGATGATTACAGAATATTTAAATATACTTATTCCCCTTCTGAGCCATATGCGTGTATTCACACTAATTCGGTATGGATGAAGAAGATAGAACTTAGAGTAAATGTATTAGCATTTGCGTTGAGAGAGAAAGAGAGAGCAGGAAACAATTAGAGAAAACCATCTTCATTTCACCCGGATAGGGTTCGAACTTGGGCCACTATATCACCGGCAAACCAGACAAGCTAATCTTTAGATTTAGCCCACGTGACTACAAATGTTTATTAGTTTTTACTACATTTTTCAAGATAGTTAAAACTATTATTTAAATAATTGTTATGTCAATATCTCCTAAAACTTAAATCTGTCTGATTTTCCCATGTAAAGATTTATATTTATATACAATTATGGAATCATTTTTTTTTTTTAACAAATCACTTTAAAAATGTCACACAATGGTGTTTTATAACAAAGTTTCGGAGAAGAAAGGAAATTAAATTGTTAATAAATTACCACACGCAACAGTGGACATGAAGTAAAAAGCGTCAATCCTGTCTTGTATAGTTGGTCAGTGACGATGAACATCGGGGTTCGAGGCCTTATTGGTGTTTTTTATTTAATATTTTCCTACTCTTCTTCCATACAAATGAGGCCACACTTCTTCTAGTTTATGTCAGCCACATCCATACCTTATTAGTGTAAAATATGCTATAGTATGCATTAGTAAGATGTGACCCGCATTGGTAGCCACATGGTCTTCGTTGTTACTTTCGTAATAAACTGACCTGCTGACAACGGGAAGATCAGGGTTTTAATCTCAGCTGGGTGTTCTGAGGGTGGTTTTCCCTAAATAGTTTTCTACTTTCCCTCCACGTAAATTTGGGTACAATTTATCTAAATTCAACTTTCCTCATTTCTAACACATAACATAGTTATTACATATGCGTACAGCCCAAATGGGTAGTAAGACGCAGTGCTAAAAGAAAGTAAGAAGTGGTTAGCAAAAATATATTTAGATGTGTGGTAAGTAACGGGGAAGGATAAAACAAAGGGAAAAATGGGTCAAATTAATGCACACACATGAAATAACAAATTATTCTTCGGAATAATACAAATATAATCTAAGTAACTCACTTTCCACAAAATATGTTCGCATCCAATTAAATGTTGCGAGTGGTTCACCACTTTTCAACATAAGGTTAATTTTTTGCTCTTAACAAGTTCACCAGCTGATTACACTTACGACACTCAAAACCGTTTCCCGCGACACTTTGACGGCCCGCGAGTGTCAAACAGAAGTCCGCTGACGCGCGAGTGCTATGGGGAGGGATACGCCCACAAAACACACGGGAGACACGAAACGTGCGGTGTCTGAAAGGAAAGAAAGACACTGAGACTATCTCTGTCGACATTTCTGATATACGAAACATCTTCCAACTTCTACGATTGGATCTTGTCCAGAAAATAAAATGTGGGGCTAACCAAATATTCAACGAGTTTCAAAGTTAAAACGAACGTATCTCCAACAGTGACCAGGGCACTTTGGCTACTTGGTCTAATGCCCCATACAGGTGGAAGTTAATATTTTTATTTTAGCAGTGCATCTTACTACTATTACTAGTACCTAATCTTACTACCCGTTCGGGTTGTACGCACTTACACTCATGTGTAGGTTGATTGTGAGATGGTGACCTGTCGGTCTAGGGGTAAGGTGTCAGACTTCTGTGCTGGCGGCCGGGGTTCAATCCTCGGTCCCAGCACAGATTTATCTGATTACCAAACCCTTCTTTCACCTCTGACAAGAAGACATCTTGTGAATGTGGGGAATGCCAGGCCTCCACCATGGTTCGGATTCTACGTTAAACTGTAGGTCCTCCATTTCATCTCACAATCACCCTACCATTACACATTAGCGTAAGTGCGTATAACCCGAATGGGTAGTAAGACGCGATTCGGTGCGGATTGTGAGATTAAATGGAGTACCTACAGTTTAACGTGGGATCAAAACCACGGTGGAGCCCTGGAATTCCACTACTCGACAAATCATTTGAGATTCGAGAATCTAGCAAAGAAATATCTCGAATCCAAATATAAAGGCCTTAGATGTAACTTAAAATACAATTTGTTCAGGAATTACATAGATACGTGTAGTTAGAATAATTTTTTTTGACAATTTAGTACCATTTATGTAAAAAATAAAAGAACCAAATCCCCAATTTTTTTTCATAAATTCGCTTACAGAAAAATAATTTACGGTTTAACGTCGTCTTTGTTCTTGAAACTTAATATAAAAGTCAAATAAAAAGAATAGGATTGTTCATTAGTATCAAACCTTATAAAATGTATATTTGTTTGCCTTTTTATAATATACTTTTCAATTTTTTGACAAACTAAAAATTTACTTTTGAGCATGTGAGAGTTCGAATTGGGATTTGAGAATCAAAATAAAGTTTTTGACTCATATTTTAAATTTGAATTCAAGAAATATAGGTTTCGACACATCTATAGTATTAGTATACAACAAAATTATTCCGTATTGTTTCAGAAAATATTTGATCAAAGTTCTAATGTGTATATTATTGTATATACAAACTTTTTTCTAATAATATTTTTTATTTTTGTTGGCGATATTATCTATTTTCAAAACACCTGCATTGGTGGTCATGTGTACTGAATGAGAAGATCATTTATCCTGGTTGCCAGTGAGGGGAGGTTCAGGTTCAAATACCAGCCGGTCATAAAGGATTTTACACTATTCCTTCATTCGAATGTGGGTATATTTCCTCAAAATTGTGGATTCCTCATCCATATTCCAATATGCGTGTAGTCTTGATGGACCCTTAGACTTGGAGTAAAATAAGTATTATCAAAACAATTATTATAAAAACAATAATTGTACGTTTTAGTGGTCATAGTAATTACTTCGTTGGTTATTTCATGATAATTCTCATCATGAATTTAACACAAGTTTATTTACTTAATTAATTACGAAGTCACCTGCTTTGGTGGCGGCATTGTCTAAGACAGGGCTGTCTAGGATGGGGCCAAGGAAACGATTTTGTGCATCCCTCCTGTTGGTTATGGCTTTTGATTTTCATCCACGACAAAGTAAAGCTTCTCATCGCCAAACTCAAGCGCAAACCTAGCTTCCTAGGCACTGCTTCAAGTGCATTTAATGGCGTCGACGCTTGAAGTCTTATTTCAATGCGTATGGTCAGTATTGAAAACGTAATATCTGGCCTTCAACTGGAACTGTGCGATTTGCAATTGAACCCTTTTAATACTGGCAGAATCCAAACAAGAGAAGATTGTTTTAAAATTACTATCAAGAGACCACTCTCCAAAATTGAGGGACTTTGGACTTAAGAAGTTCTCAAATGGTCTGGATCACGTATCTTTGGACGATCACTTTTTCTACGATGACATTCATAAGTCTATATATAGATGTTCATTTGTTCATTATCTAATAAATCACTTTCATAAATTATTATTGAGATTGGCAACTACAAGCACTGATATTGATATAGATACTTTAGTAAATGAAAACGAACAACCGTAGAGCTAACATTAAAACTAAATAATAATCATAAATTTAAAAACATTTGTATCTTATCTAATGTTTCAATAAAAACTTTGGTAAGCAAAATGACTTCTTTACTACGAAATTTTAGAAGTGCTTGTTAAACTTAACGTCTGGACTCTCCACATATTTTATATTGGAATTGTATTCATAATTCTGGTAACGACCCTCGGATTGATCCTTTTTAATGTGGCCCTCAGATTACCTACAGTTGGACATCCCTGATCTAAGACATCACACTCGTGTTAGACTATACTGTGGATGACAGGGAGATCGGAGTTCGAATGTCGATTGGGTATGTTGAGGGGGGAGAGGGGAGGGGGGTTACAGAATGATTTTCCACTCTCCCTCCACGCAAGTGCTGGTAAACTTTTCTCAATTCAACCTTCCTAATCCCTAACTCATTAAAGTAATTGGCATATATACATATAGACTGAACAGCTAGTAAGAAGGGGTGCTAAAAAAAGTTACTAAATCCTCTCTCGTGTAAAGGGCATCACAATTTACTGACTTACCGATGACGGGAAGTTAGGCACGTACATTGGAGGGATGTATTTAGGGTGGTTTTTAAGAGCCCATCTCACCACCCGGACTACACCTAACTTTTGTAATGTAATACAGCTCAAACAAAACGTTGCAATGTGTTGTGGTATTCCGTATTACACTTTAGAAAACGTTGGAATGATAACAAAGAATTTATGTTACCATATCTTTTTTAAAAACAACAAAATCTAGAAATGCTTATTTTAATATGAATAATAACTTAACTGATCGCAATTTAACTATTCCCAAGTGAAAAATGAAGAAAATAATATTCTAATGAAAATTATGATTCTATCGTAGCTATGATTATAGTATTCTGGCTAACCGGACGTGAGATGGACTCCTAATATGTAAATTTCCTATCCTCCACCAACACAAGTGCAGGTGATTTTCCCTTAAACTACCCTTCTCAAAGATTTATTAACTATGATGTTGAGTGAAATAGTATTTTTTTAAATTTTTAATAAATAATAAAAGGGGTAGGAATTAAAGTGGTAATCAATAATAAATAAATCAATTTTAACCATAACTATGTTGGTGAGTTCAGAACAAATGCAAGGTTCAAATAATCTGGTTTGTCCTACGAGGAGGTTGGATTTCGAGTTCCAACCGTGTGCATTAAATATCTTTTTCCCTTAAATGCTATGCTTTCTACTCAAATGTTGGTAGTCCAGATGATTATAAAAACCTGACCTGCTTTAGTGACCACATGGTCTGACTCACTAGACTGTCAATAATAGGGAGATCAGATTTCAAATCCCGGTCAGGTTGGGTGAACTGATGGTGTTTTTTATTGAATTGTTTTCCACTCTCCATACACATAAATGTGGGTACACTTCCTTCCTCAATCTAATCTTATTTGCGTAGTTAGTATGTATGCGTATAACCTGAATAAATAATAAGATGTGGTTCTAAAAAAAAAAGTAAGAAGTAGAACATTATGTAGAAAGAGCCACGGATATAAGCTTGTTAGTCTAAACACTTGAGCCAAGAGTATATAAAAATTCCATTCGACACAAGCAGCTCATAAGAAACGAAAGAGAAAATGGAAACCTAAATACTCATCTTTATAGCTAATCTTTTCCTCAACTTGAAAGTGAGTTGTTATTTCGGGTGCTAAAATAATAAAAGTGTCGTCTATAGGGGTGTACAGGAAAGCTGTAAAATATATCCATGTTAAAGTTTCGCTTCGACTCTACCACTCACGTTTTATTCGCATCCTCGAAAATGATTTGAATCAAACTGAAAAACTTCGATAGATATCAAATGACACAAAAGGTCTTAGCCAAATCAGCAACATTTATATAATTGGGTAGTATTTAAAATAATTAAATTAATTGTTTTAATAATATTTCTTAGGTACAGAATTAAGTTTTAGTGGTGTTATTACTCAAAAAGACTTCCAGTCGTATATCTGATTTAGCTGGGTGTCTAACAAGTTTTATCGACTCGCACCGGAGGTTTCGTGGAATTAAATGTCAGGCTCAGATAATCTGGTTTGTTAGTGATAGAGAAGTTGGGGTCTGAATCCCATCCGTGTGTACTGAGGGTGGATTTGCCTTTGTATTCACAATCTCTCTCCCTTTGCTCCAAAACTCCAACATTGTCTTCTCATTCCATTGATGTAAGTCAACGTGTATAGCTCGGATAGATATTTATACGTGGTGCATTTTTTTAAACAAATTATATCCAAAAGTATTCGCCGTACAAATAGCTTCAAATCACATTAAGCCATCAAATTATTTAGAGTTAAAGTGTGGGCATAGATATTATTTTTGTTTTTCCATCTTTAAATTGAAAATAGTGAAAATAAACAAAAGGTTGTTAAAACTAAATAATTAAAGTAATAGTTTAGTTAATTAATGAAGATCAATATGTCCACGCTGATGAAAAATGCTGAGTGTTTTTACAACGCGCCTTACAGTCCTTCAACCAACATGTTTACGAGAAGGCCTACAATTATTTACTAGAGATTATCGTGATGATTATGAGGAAAATGTACCAACACTTACGTGGAGAGAGAGTGGAGAACAATTTATTAAAAAATATATCTACACGGTTCTGATTCTAGCCTTGACCTTCCCCATCCCCGGCAATCCTGTGGGAGGGTGACTCTTTAGACCGTATGAACACCGATGTGAGTTTTATATAAAGATGGATTACTAAACATAAGAAAAATAACTGTCCAATAATTTAATAAAAATATAAAATCACTAAGCAATATGGTAAACTTCAATTTTGAGTCTCGAAAGTCAAAGTGTTCAAACACTAATTCTAGTTGTTATTTAAATTATGACAGTAATTATCTTATTACATGTTAGCTCATTATAACATGTTCAAGTATTACGTAAGGACATTTATGGCCAGTTAGAACCCCCTTTTCTCTTTTGTAAGATAAATAAGTAAACGACAGACTCCCCACCCCCCTTCCTCCTCCCTCCACCATCCGAAGTCTTGCTTACGTTATATTTGTTGACTTTTTTTCATAATTTGTTAACAAGAATACAGATTATTTTAATGTGATTTATAAATGTCTTGTAATTATTAACGTTGAGGTGTAAATTAATATTGAGAGATAATTAACAATAAATACTGTTTTAAACTTAATTTAAATTTTCTGAATCAAACAGGTAGAATTAAAAAAATTTTTAACTTAATTTAAATTATAAAAAAAGTTTTATTAGTGAATACCTGAACTAATATAGTTATAAAAAAAGCTCTAAACAACTTTTAAACTGATGACTAATGTTCTTGAATCTACGTTAAAACACTTTTAATTATTATGTGTCCATTTAGGGTGGCTGGGTCATTGTGCCATTCTTGTTCGTCTCTCTCTGTCTTTGGTAGCATTGCTCTGACACCCCCTCCCTCCCCCCTTCTTCCTTTTTCCTTTGTCAGCAAAAAAAAAGTGAACCTCAAACCCAATACTCTCCTAATGTATTTACGTAATACTTTTAAGTACTTAAGTCTTAATGTTTGTAGTTAGGCTTTTTTTTTACGTAGGATTGCTGCGACCAAAAACATTGCAGTATTGTTTGAAACTGACTTAAACATCACCATGTGTATAATCTAACTTAACCTAACCTAGTCTACAAATCCTAACATGTGGGGGATCGAGCCTTGTCTGGACGCAAACTCACTATCGAATCTTTATCGACCGCAAGACCCACTAGCCACAAATTCCACAACCACAAGCCCTACGCCACCATTATAATATGACAATCCCAGTGATAATTCTGATCACGCCCTTCGATATCCATTAGGTGACCTTTGATCATGATTGTACTTGGCAATAGCACAACGTTTTATTATTACATTATTCCTGGATAGCTCCGTGGTAGAGAACTGGCGTACTAAACTAGAGATTCCGGGTTCGATTCCCGTGTCCAGATATCATTTTAAAATGTTTAGCACATTATATAATATGTTTAAAGCAAAGAAAAATCAGCTAACAGCTCAAACAATCAAGTTTTCATGTATTATTAATATATTAACCTAAACTAAGGGTCTCGGGCTTGATTTCCATAGTAGCCAAACATTTATTTTTGGTGAAATGGAAACATCCACTTTCACAGTTATGAATAAACGGTCAATAAAATGGTTGTTGTCTATTCTAGAATTAAGTTAGTTTATAAGGCATATGCTGCTCAGGCCCGGATTAAGGCATGTGCCAAAAGTATCATGTATAACCCCGAGATTAGGGGCTCCCACCCAACCCATCAATAAATCACTTTGACTTGCCATATTTATTTTGTGGTAATATTATATTTCAATATTTTCTTATTTTTATGATTTTTCTTAAAATGTATCCCAAACTAAACTCAAAATTCCTTAATCGATTCCCGGTAAGTTCATTAATTGAACTAGATATGTGCCACTAGGGACGCTGGTAGCCTGGTATTACGTGGAGACCGACAGTCAACGCTTATAAATTAACGCAACCTTTGCTTTTGGCAAGCCGGAAGTACTACATATCTGCAGACGGTACCGTTTACTTTTGACATAAAAATAAACATTGATTTTCTCATAAACCCTGCGTTATTTACGAAGTGGTCCGTTATTTCAAAATATGTTTCACGTCAAAATGAAGGTGAAAGGTATCAATGTGTCTATATGGGATTAAAAACATTAGGTTTTAAGTTTAATAGAACATGGAAAAATATAAGATGAAATTAGTGAATTTTAAGGACGTTTCGCACAATATGTCGCAGTTTTGTTATCAAATTAAATGGTAATACACAGATATAACTTTCCTCAAACAAATAGTCATTTTGACAGGTACACAAAATAAAATTGTAGGATGATTTAGTATTGTTTGAGAAGTTTTGAAGCTTGAGATCAAATATACCTATTAAAAATATCGCAATTCAAGACTATTTTCCTTCAAATAGGCAGCACTTTTAACACAGGTTTTGATGACTTAATTTAAATATTGCTTAAATGTCAAATTTTATAATTCCACAAACTGATACCACCATTTATATTTATCTTCCTTTCTCATTTCTCAAAAATTTCACAAATCGGAGAGTATAATAATATAAAAAGCTTACAAATAAAATTTATTTTTATTAATATTTTGAACGTTTCTCAGGATATTCATAGTCCAGAAAAAAAATACTTTGATTTTGGATGATGAAAATATTTAGAAAATTCAAACATTAAGTGGCCAATTATAATAACATTTTCCTATATTATTGGTGTTATTTTAGAGGTATTGATAATATCCAACAAAAGTGACATCTGCAGATAATATGACTTATATTAAAACTTTTTTATTAACGTTAGAAACTACCATATACTGTTCTTCCTACCAAAATCAGGGTATACTTTTAGTAAATTTGTAATTTTCAAGTATTGAACTTCCTATTATGTTCGTACTATTCACACTTCTGTTTCACATAGAATATAGGTCAGGGGCATCTTTGGGTGATTGCCCAGATCATCCGTCTGCTCACATCATGAAGAGTAGGTTTATAACAATCGATTCAATCTGGGGTAGGTCTACATAAATATATCCTAGGAGTTAGGCACAATTTAACATATACTAGCTTAAATACAAATGATGGATAAACTAACTAAGCTATTACATTTGTTAATTACGGCTATAGCCATATCTAAGTGTAATATTATTTAAATTGAAAAATGACACCTGCACACAGGAATCCAACCAGAGACCTTTAGCCTAGCATGCCCATGATCTAACCACTGAGCTATCCAGTAATCGTCCCTTGTCAGGGGCCATTCTTCACTCATATTTTAAGGCAGAATCTGTGACGGACGTGCAGAAATCGTCAGCTACAAATGTGTGATCAATTAAGATCACGAGCTATCAGATAACGCGGCCAAGATTTCCACAGACTCTGCCTTAAAATTTTGGTGAAGAATGGTTCTGAGCACGGGACGATTCCTGGATAGCTGAGTGGTTAGAGCGTTGGTGTGAAAAGCCAAAGGTCCCGGGTTCGATCCTCGTGTCTAGGTATTATTTTTCAATTTAAATAATACTATCTATGATGCTTAAATAATTTCATGATAAGCACTTAATACTCAGGGCCGGATTTAGGGCTAGCCATAAGAGACCCTGACGTAAGGACATGTGATCTAATACCAGTTTTAATTTAGAGGTAGAGTATAGAATATGTATAATTTACATTATGCACCAACAACTCTAGGGGTATAAAGTTGAAAACCAATTATATCTGGGGGTGAGCAAATAAAAAAGTTCGATTAACACTGCTCTATAGTATTGTGATAAGGCAGTTCCAGCTGTGAGTAGTTGAATTCTGCTCCAGTGCTGACACTTCGTCTGGTAGCTTAGGGTAGGATTATGGGAGAGGGGGGGGGGGGGGAATGTTTAAAAAAAAACTGCGTATTGTTTTTATTTTTGTCAACGTTAATAATATTGTAATATATTATATGTATCTACTATTTGATTGCTATTGATACTAATCCATCAAAAGTAACAGCTGTTGATCACATGTCTTAAATATGAAATTAATAAGTTGTAGGGAAGTAACAAGTAGTGAGAAAAAATAATTACGCATAAGTTTTGACCTGACCCCATCAAAAATAAAGACCACACTCCTCCCCTGGGTGGGAGTTTTTTTTTTTCACTGATCATTTCCAAACAAATACAGGTATATTTTCCTTAAATTATATCCTCCTCATTCTTACCCAAAAATCGTAAGGGTGTGGATAGCTTGAACGTGTAGTAAAACTCTGTGGAAAAACGGATAATAACTTTTTTTTTAATGCAAGTCATCGGATATTGGTAAAAGGAATATCTTTCTCAGTTTTTCAAATTTGAAAAAGAAGCTGAATCAGTGATTCAAATAACACAACCAAATACAAACAATTAATTATATAAATGAGCAATTATTAAAATCCCTTGTCTAAGTGCTTCCCGAGCCACAAGCGGGCAGTTGACAAATGCGACGCGAAGTCGTGGTAGGAATTTGGTCGATGTCCAAAAACGATCAAAGGGGAGGATTAAAAATACCAACACTACACTCCCCAACAATTTTGTTTTAGTTTCCTTAACCTCCCCCCTCCACGCAGTACACATATCCAAACCCAATGTGACCTTGAAAAAGTGATGAAACCCTGGTTCCTCTAACCTCCAAAAATAACTCAAACATATTTTTTAAATGAGACGCATAAAGTATGCTATACGTATTTATAAAAAGTGGGGTTAATGTCACCGACTTTAATTTATGGAGCTATTTCAGTGAAGAAATAATACAGTTTAAAAAAATTTAATTTATTTGGACAGCATAAGCTAGCCGTGCATGTTTAAAGATATTATTGAAAACTATAAACACTATTTACAAAAAAACCTTTGTTCATATTTGGCAGCAGGAACTATTTATAATAGTACATCCTTGAAGTGATGGTGATGATAAGGTAGAGAACAAGGCCAGGAAAGATGATAGAACCGGATGGAGTAGTTCTGAAAGAAGCAAACAGCGTAAAGTATCTTGGTGGTGTGATTGAGGTAAAAGAGGGCAGCAGAGAAGATATAGTGAGACGATGGCAGCAGGGAGAGGTAATCTACAGGTGTGTAAGAGACCTACTATGGAAAAGAGAAGGGACCTTAAGCTGTAGTGCTGTATAAAGCATATGTCATACCCATAATAACGTATGCAGCGGAAAATTAGTCTTTGAATAAAAGAGAAACAAGGAAAATGGAGGCCATGGGCATGACATTTTGAGGAGCATACTAGCTGTCACAATAGGAGATAGGGCAAGGAATGAGGATATAAGGTCTAGAGTTGGGGTATAGAGGTACATGAGATAGTTGAGGAAGCTAGAATGAGATGCTATGAACACGTAATGAGGATGGAAGGGGAGAGGATTCCAAGAAAATTAATGGATATGAAGTATGTAGGGAAGAGACCACAAGGATGACCAAGGAAGAGATTGGAGGGACAGATAGCAGTAAGTATTCAAGTGAGAGAAGGAGAGTGGAAGAGAGTGCAGGTGGAAGATTGGTGGAAGGACAGAGGAAGATGGAGGCCTTTTACTAAACAGACCATGCCACAGATTGAAAACGTTCATTATTATGATATCCTTGCTTTGTTTTTCCGTTCTGCAAATCTTATTGCCCCTCTGTTCTATCTTCTTATTTACACAAAGCAGATATGGAGGGAAAATGTATAATGTAGAGGAAAGGCACCCAAATTTGTATAAAATAAGAGTGAGAAACCTTCTAGGAATAAAAGCATATTAGTATACCCAGCCTGGATTTAAACCCTAACATACCTGTCCTCGGCAAACTAGTTTAAACGAGATGAACCCATTTGTACGCGTGCCCACAGCAACGGGTACTTGACGTAGGGATTTATTTAAATATTTTCTAATTTGTACTGTGCTTCCGTATCTTTTGTTGGTGACCTGGTGGTCTAGGGGTAAGGTGTCAGATTTCTGTGCTGGGGGTCCGGGGTTCAATCCTCGGTCCCGGCACAGATTTATCTAATTACCAAACCCTTCCTTCACCTCTGACAAGTCATCTTGAGAATGTGGGGAATGCCAGGCCTCCACCGTGGTTCGAATTCCACGTTAAACTGTAGGTCCTCCATTTCATCTCACAATCACCCTACCATCACACATTAGCCTAAGTGCGTATAACCTGAACGGTTAGTAAGACGCGGTGCTAATAATAATAATAATAACTTTTGTTTATCACAGCGTCTTACTAACCGGACAAGTTAAAATCATGTATGACCATTAATCTAATAGGGTAGGGATTAGGAAGGAAGTATCTTAGAGGTAGTCTACCCCATTGGAATGTAAGGAGAGTTTAGTTTAGTTTACTAAGACATAGTTAAAACAAAAACATTTAGTACTACAATCACTCAAATACAATTCATGTAAACAACAAAACAGTTCTTAAAATAATAACCTTATCAAATATATTCAACTAAGTGAAAAGGGACAGGGGAAACCATTTAGTTAAAACTATCGTCTTCTTAACGTACAATATTCTTAGCTGTTTATTAAAGTAGAGGCCATTGCCACCTTGCCAAAAGACGGCAAGGGGGAGGGGAGCAAGCGGAGGGGTACAATCAATTTCTACAAGCATGAATTTAAATATACTAGTTTTTTAACATTTAAATCTTTCTTCGCACTTAAATTAAAGCGTCTAAGGATTCGTAAGCACGCCTACATGTTACATGTGGCTTATAACGATTCACAAATATTTGAGGTGGTTGAACTTTCCTATTTGAATTCTATTTTCTAAAACTTATAATCTTACACACATTTTATAAAATGAAAAAAAAAAACATATATATTATTATATAATATTTAAGATCAATTATATAATATACTAAATATAGAATGTATTTAATATTTTGATATACATAAAGCTTAGATATACAGGAGTAGTAGTAATTCATGGATACCGATAGTCGAAAACACTCTTTGCGAAAAAAACTTAAGAGTTTTTAGTAAATGTATATTTTAAGATAAAAGTGAGGAAGATTTTGTGCGGTACACTGTACCATTTATCTCTATGTTTATTATCCTCTCAACTACATAACTAATAATGCCTTTTATCATTAACATCGTTGTTTAAAATTTGTATTCAAAGTCATTTTATCCGTAATTGTATTCGAGACAATTTGAGTTTCTTACGAATCTCAAAACTCTCTAATACCAAGGGATTCAGGGACTCTCTAATTTTTTACAAGACTAAGATTCCAGAATATGCAGTTCACAAAAAATTAATCAAATAAATGTTGAAAAAATATATTTGCTACGTTGATCGAAATAAAAAGTTCTGGCTCATATCCATGAAAGCCACTTCTGGAACCAAAACGTGTGTACTAAACGTGTAGTTCAGAATATTACCAAATGTTTTTCTTTGCCCAAAAACAATTAGAGCAGGATCTACCTTTGCTCTATCAGTGATCGTCAAAATTTTAAACCAAAATTCTCTGTCTTGAGTCTCGTTACAACAGAAATATTTAACAGTGGACGAATGAAGGTTTCACCATTATGGATTTGCCTCAATTCATTGACTAAATTTTGTAATCAAAAAATATATCAATACATTTTCAGCTCTGATTTAGTTTAATTGTTTATTTTATTTTTCTTAAAGTATAATAATCTTCTCAGGTGCAAAGAAAGTTTTGAAAATCTTAAATCTAAAAGATTAATATCCACTTTATTGCACTGTATTATATTTTAAAAGGTTAACTCCTCTATCAAAGTATGTTTTTAGCGTGTACTTTACAATACATTAGTCAATTAGATGAATACTTACCAAAGAAGGTGATTACGTGGTAAAAGGTGTCAGGCTTGCAATAGAATGTATTAGAACCCAGATTAACTATGCTGAGGAGGTTATCTAAGTTTTGATTTATCCATATGATTTTTAAGTTTCTCCACACTAATGTGGGTACATTCAATCTAAATACCTTCATTATTTCTACCTAAAAGATGCAGCTATTAATTAAAAGTTGATTTACAAACTTTAAATTAAAATATAAACCCTTAAAAACTCACTTAAACTAAAGCCACTACAACACAATAATAGCATCAGTTATTTCACTGCTGAGGCTTTTTAAAAAGTGACTCAAATTATAGAGATGCAGTTAGGATCAAACCAAGGTCACTTAGAAGGGTGTTTAATTTCCTATACGGTTGAGTGACACACATGACCAACAAAGGATTTAAAATATTCATATATGCCTGTAAAAGCTCTTACTTATCTACGTGTGTATGCTACCACCCCCAATGATTAAGCCTTCAGTATACTGGATTTCCAGGTGACAGGGAAATCAAGGTTTGATCCTCTTCCGGGTCCATTAAGGGTGGTGGAGTAGCACAAGTAGTGTTTCAACGTGTTTCTATCATCCTCTTAGCACATTGATGCAGATACACTTTACGGAAACCACCTCATTCGTCCCAACCTCTTTTAATGAACCGTTAATTAACTTGGTGTTGGTGACCTGGTGGTCTAGGGGGTAGGTGTCAGACTTCTATGCTGGCGGCCGGGGCTCAATCCTCGGTCCCGGCAAAGATTTATCTGAGTACCAGACCCTTCCTTCACATTTGACAAGACATCTTGTGAATGTGAGGAATGCCAGGCCTCCACCGTGGTTCGGATTCCACGTTAAACTGTAGGTCCTTCATAAAACTGTAGGTCCTTCATTTCATCTCACAATAACCCTACCATTACACATTAGCGTAAGTGCGTATAACCCGAACGGGTAGTATGACGCGGTGCTAATAATAATAACTTGGTGTTGAACTTTTTTGTTGGTTTTCTGCATCCTACTACCTGTCCATAAAATCCGAAAATTTTTACTAAAGGGCTAGGGATAAAAGTAGAGCACTGTTGCCAATATATTGTATTAATAAATTACCCATATCTTCCAAAGGGAATCACTATTCTACCAGACACTTTAGACCAGTGGCACTCAAACTGTGGTCCACGCTGTCAGCTTGTCTGCAGAAGGTACCACAAAAAGAAAAACAATATTACGTGAAAGAGATAAAGACTACAAGATTGGGTAGGCTAAGTCCGTTAAGGTGAGGGTGTAGGAGACGTGAGAAAAAGCAAATGTTTTTCCAGTTTTTATGGCAGAACATTTTATTTTAAGATAATTAAAATATTCCTCCAGTACAAACATAGGTTTTAATTTTCTTTACATGGTGAACTAGAAATTTCTTTACTATCTTGCAAGAGTGTCGTGGAATTTAATAACAACTCTTTCTCGTCATTGAAAAAGTTTCTCATCTAATGCAGCTACGCTAATAATAGATATTGAACCACTGTTGAGGTCACCATGTGAAGAAAATTAAAATATATGTTTGTAATGGAGCGATATTTTGTTTATTTTAGACAAAATAAGTTTTGCCATAAAAACTGCAAAAACACTGGTTTTTTTCTCGCGTCCCCTTCCATCCCACCTCAAGTCTTTGTGCCACAAGTAGTATTACATGGGAAATGTGGGTAAGAAACAAAGCCAAATAAAATTGCTGTCCTTTACTGCCCCATTAATAGAATTTCCTGCTTTGTTGAGAGGACAGGCAGGTGCTATAAAAATATGTGTGGCCTGCATATACATCAAACGCTTATAAAATTGTCCGCTACTAGGAACATTTTGTGTAGCATTATTTTATTTAGTAGATTCGTCATAAAATTGATTGTAGATAACTTATATCATTGCTGTTTAGAACAAGATGATTTGACCTTGATGGGGAAATATATGCAGCCATTATCCAACACATTACTTTAGATTTGGCAGTAAAGGGGATTGGAAGGGCGATTAGATTCGTTCGAATCATCAAAGTTTGCTTTTTCTTTAATTCAAGGACCTACTATTTGAATATGGTAATATAATGTCCCAAATGCACAAATATCCTTAGTTCATAGTGAAATTCCCTGTGTTTTCCGTGATTTGCCAAGACACAAAAACTACCTTGTGTTTTCCAATTACTCCATGTTTTATAGACACGTGGTAGCCTTGACAGACTTAATAATGTACTGTACCCGATATTTACCCTGAAAGGTAGCAGCCTTATCTTAAAGGACTACACTTTTACATCCATTACTGTTTCCAACCTATGACTTGGGTCAGTTTTTTGGTAAGGTCATATATTTTCCACCGCCAGCTTGCTTTATCTGTCGTAGCTTCATATTAATTATAATCTATCTTAAGACTATGACAGGCAAAACATCCAGTCCCCAGCCGTTAATTTATCAATGTGAAAGCGTAAACCCATATTTTATCAATGATCAATTTTTCGACCATGCCAGGAATTGAACTCAGGACCCCTAGCTCAGTAGGCAGACACGCTACTGACAGTAATGGACTACACTATGGGCCTATTTTATCAGCAATACCATAGTCGAATAATCCAAGGTAAGCTACCTTTCAGGGTAAACGAAGGGTACCTTCATTTGTAAGAAAGTATATTCAGCCAGGATTCAAACCCCAACTGTCCGTCCCCTGTGAATCAGGCTGTACAAGGTATTCATATTAACAAACGCGTCCATTGGTGTTGGTTTTAAAGTAATAATTTAAAAAAATACATCAATATGTTAGATTTGTCCTAAAAACAAGCCCAAACATTTCCTCACTACAACCATGTTAAATAAATACACTTTAATTTAATCTTTGCAACAGAATAAAAATAGTTTTATTATGCTCATTTAAAATTTTCCACGGGAATTCCTTACATTAATTTGTTTGGCCAAGATTATTTAAATGTTATGGGTTTCACTTTGAATTACCATTTTACGAGCGAGTGTTTGACTACTTCAATTATTGAGCTTAACTCCTTTAGAGGTTAGTCTCCGAAAGCACCCTTCTTCAAGATGATGTTGGAGTAGAGGGCGGTCTCACTGAAACAAATACATAAAATACTTTTATTAGTACAATAATCATTATAGAATGCATGAGACCCCAGGTTCTCTAAATAAGATAAAGTTTGTGTGCAGTAATAACATGTTTAGTATGATATTTCATTAAATAATTTACTAATATCCATCGATAGTAAGATGTTCTAAATTTTAAATTAAACCTGATTATCTGGTGATTGAGGGTTCGGGGCTCAAATCCAATCTGAATGTAGTGAGTGTGTTTTTAACCTAAAGGTTCTCCTCCTATTCTCCCTCCACGGGAATTAGTGAGTGTGCATTGCCCCTAAATTCAACCTTCCTCATCCTTCCCACACTGTCATAATCAATACATCACACCCCTATGATAAAAGTCCTACAACTCAGAAAATACAATTTTTCATAAGAAGGAGAAAAATAAAAAATAAAAAGTTGTACCAAAATGGTGAACAATCATTTAACATCAGATAAAAATATATATGGTCTATATCAGGGGTTTCCAAACATTTTGAGACCCTCCTCACATGTCAGATTTTCCATGCGTCGCCCATGTACCCAATATTTAATTTTTAAAAATCCCAAATTTGATTTGGTGGCATTTTTTAATAAGAATACTTTATCGTTTGGCCTTGGGTATGTCCATTTTCCGACTGTAGAGGAGAGAGTTGAGCATGACGTCCCGCCAAGTTTTCAGGGAGCGTTATAATCCGAAACTCATATGAAGGGAGGGCTTTTACACAAAAATAAGTATGCGGTTTTTTTAGTATAATTTATCCCATTCTTTAAAATATGTACCAGTACACTTATTGAAAATGTGCATGTTGCATTTCACTATGCATCATAAGTTTTAGTTTTTCCTTATAGCCGCGACGCCCCGAACCAAGACCAGTGATGCCTCAGGGCGTCGCGACGCACAGTTTGGGAACCTACGGTAATTGCGTATAATGTACTATTACCAAATATACTATCGATGTGTATAGTCTGTGCTTTCATTTAATTTACCATCGATGTTTTGATAATTTCTGGCTGGTGACGTCACAAGTTTGAATCCCTTTTCTTACTCAACTTAATGTATTGTTTATTTGTGACACTCCTAGCAATAGCTATGTTACTTTTCTTGCTCATTTTAAATAGTAAGTCTTTATTTAAAACTATTTTAACTTTAGTGGTTTCAAAATGTCGTGGATCTCTTCATGATTATTAAATCATTGCTAAGTCATATCGAGGGAAAAGTGACACACCTACCTTCTATTGCTCAGATTTGGAATTACGTATGTATCGAGTTTAGTGTGGGTGGCCACCAACTTGGTACATCTACCCATGGCCTTAACTCAAAATAAACTATTTTTGAACGCTGTCTTTTTTCTCACCCGGATGCGATATATACGTATGGCCCAAACTTGAACCAAGAAGCAGTAATATAGGCCTACCCACATATATGTATATAGGCATATATATAGGCATATATATATATATAAAGAGTGAGCTAGAGAAAGAGGTAAATAATTTAGAAAACTAGTTAATTACACTTTGCCTTGATTCGAACACCATCCCCTCCACCACCAGTGAGTGTGAGTTCTCTCGGTAATATAAATGGTAGAAAACCAGACTTAGTGTATTCAGTCGGGATTCGACCATCGCATCACTGATGACCAGGTCCACCTATTACTAGGTTAGTGCCTTAAAACCACTTTGCATTCCAAATTTCATATGGAAAGTGTCATATATATGATAGAAACAAAATGTTTATTTTACCGTTCTCTTAATATTTATCCACTGTTATTAATAACGTATATCAAAAGTGTCAGTTGTAAATCACATGACCTGAAGCATGAATACGTGAAAGTATATCTAGTAAAAGGTTAATAAGCCCTTGTGTTAAAAATAAAGCTGAAAATTAAGTGCTACATATATGCATCTCTTGAATTAAATCACCAAAGAAATAAAATTATAATTTTAAACCTTTTATTTTTATTCCTACTGGATTGAAGGGAAACTATTTTAAAAGTGAATATATCATAAGGTAGAGCGATTTCTAATGATAAACACTGTCTAAAATGTACTTTGACATGGAAAATATCTTTTTTTAACTATATAATTTAATTTAGTGATAGGACCTTAAATTTTTGAAAGAGAAAACAAAACTTTTAATGATAATTAATGTATTAAAATATGGTGTATAAACCTTAAAATATTTTCTGTGTTATAACACATACTTAGCTATTAATAATATAATATTGAAAATATACTATAACAAAAGCGTATGAAATAGTGTTAGCTATATGTAGAGGAATAGACACGAATCACATTAAATTATATAAATCTACATGATCCAGATTTCTAGGAAAATTTTTAAAATATATTTAATATCCTTATTATTTTAATTTAAAGAATACTGAGATGATATATTTGACAATATATTATAAGAGTAGAGAGGGCTTTTCTTTATTTTCATTCTTCTTTATTTCATGCTATTAATGCGTCTTATATCCCTACTTCTGCGCTGGGGATCCGGGGTTCAATCTTCGGTCCCGGCACAGATTTATCTGATTACCAAACCTTTCCTTCACCTCTGACAAGACACCTTGTACATTTGGGGAATGCCAGGACTCCACCGTGATTCGGATTCCACGTTAAACTGTAGGTCCTCCATTTCATCTCACAATCATCCTACCATTACACATTAGCGTAAAGTGCGTACAACCCGAACGGGTAGTAAGACGCGGTGCTAATAATAATAATAATATATCCCTACTAGGCTACTCGTATTTAATTAAACTAAATGAGTTATAGATAATGAAGGTATAATTGAGACTAAGTAAACCCGAAATTGCATGAAGGGAGAGTTGGAAACAATTTAAAAAGGAAAAAACACCTACAACATGCCCACCCAGGATTTTAGCCCTGAACTACCTTTAACTATAAAACTAAAATATAATTCTATGCTTAGTCTGTGCACCCAACAATGTTTTTTTTTCTATAAGATTTATCACGTTTCTTCCACATAAATGAAGAAACATTTCCTATGTTTTCTACCTTCCGTATACCTACCCTATTGGTGTAAATATACGGATATCCTGGGTGGTTAGTAAGACGCAAAGCACTATCATATTAAACATATATATTACATACACACGTGTACATATGTATGATAGATATATATATATATACACACTATATGCATCATTATTTATTTATAGTAGGCCTATAATAAATATATAATTATATACATTATGGACGTGTTTTTTTTTACTTGCTGGTAATAGTTAGCCTAAGTCAATGAGATTTCAGTGGGCGTATGCATACAAGCCTTTTAAAACACTATATTCCATGCCCTAAAAGTGATTACTTATTTATTCTGTGGCATCAGGAACATTCACCAAAATACCCCACCTATACCTTTCTCGTCCAGTCCACCTCATTACACCCTATAACAAGGTTCCAGTTTCTTTCATTAGGAACCATAATTTACGAGATTTGATTACTCTATTACCTCCTCCACTATCAATTACCTTTATCCCTTTTTGGACCAAAAAATATATATGTACTTGATTTTCGAACAACCTGAATTTCTTCTAGTCATGTAAAGTAAGAGACCATGTTCGCTAAGCAAGCGCTATAGCACCGATTCGCTTCCTAAAAGAGTTCTGCCGAAACATATCATAGCAGTAGGCATTTGGTATTACTACCATCCTATTATTAAATTTATCCTAATAATTAATTTTGAAAATAGGTTTGTACCCTTTAAGTAAATGGCAGATTAAAGCCTCCTGTTGTTGTTTTTTACTGTCACATCATATTTCAACCCATCCAGGTCTTAGCCATTTATGATAATTACTCCAGTGGGGTAAGGATAGTTAAGAAAGCATTTAAAGAGTTAATCTACCCACATTTTCATGAAAGGAGAATGGGAAGCCATTAAGGAAAAACCACTCTAAGTAGAACTAACCAAGATTCAAACCCCTATCTCTTCGTCATCATCAGGCCAGTCTAAGACTTGTGTGACGCCTTAGAGACCGTTTGACCATTGAAGTGGGTTCTGTTTTTTAAATCTTTGTTTGAAATTAATTTTGATACCACACCTGAAGCAATATTATAGGCACTAAACCGTACATATATACTTTTTTATTTATGAAAGAGAGCTGACCATTTAACATAAGTTATATAATTGACCAGTCACATTTTGTGATTGAGACTGTAAAAATTAACAAATTAAAAATCTGCTACTCTAGCCAGATGGAGGTATTAAAAGGGTTTATGGGACAGTTTTTTGACATCATTTATTGCCTACATGTTTTTTTTAGAATTCATATGTGTGTACATTGTTTTTGCCATAAAACACATACTAAAATTTAAGGCAAACATTGGTGGTTTTAAACACAAGTGTGATTGTATAAGATCAAACTAGTTTGTAAATAGTATGTTGATAGATTACAATCCGATGCTTAGAAAAGAAATTTAAAAATACCCCAAATTAAGATGATAAAAAAAATGATAGCAGCCAAAGGTTATTAATTAATTAAATTGTTCACAAACAAATATGACACCCATTTCGGTGACCACATGGTCTAAGGTATTACTCTCGCAATAAGCTAGACTGGAAATGACAGGAAGATCATGGTTTTATCCCAGTCGGGTGTACTGATGGTGTTTTTTACTAAATGATTTCCCACGCTCCCTCTCCACGCAAATGCGGGTACACTTCCTTTACATGATATATTCCTCATACCTAGCTTATTAGCGTAATTAGTACATAAGCGTAGGCCCATCACCTGAACGGTTAGTAAAACTCGGTGCTAAAAATTAATTAGCTAATTAAATTATTTTGAAAAATATACAATAGTCAAGGTACTTCACAGTCCATCCAAATGGAAATACATAAATGATAAATTAGGAGTATAGTGGATCCTGGTTGAATATAGAGTTCATGTATCTGCATTTGCGTGGAATAATAGGGGTAAATCCCTCAGGTAAAATGCATCCAGTACACCCAGCCGGGATTTGAACTACCAACTATGACTGTCAAATAAGACCATAGGAAGCTGATCCCTTTTCCACGTGCCCACTGGTACTGTGCCTACTGTACTAACCATTGAAATTCATGGATAATTTTGAGAAAAAAAACTAGAGGTGATTAGATCGCTTCAAAACGTTCAGCGAGCTTTAGGCTTTTATTAGGTGTTGAACATCTTCAGGTCATCGCATTGCTATTAAATTCCTCGTTTATAAACTAAATCATTGATGTAGTGTTAAAAATTGATCTCATACCAGTGCTGGTGGGCACCAGTTCTTAATGTAAAGCTGAATTTTGCCAGTTTTTCAGTGACGAAAAGGTATGGGTTTGAATATTAAATATTTATGCAGAAGGTGGTATATCCTAAAGTATTTCTCACTCTCCCTCCACACAATTTCTGGTTTTTACCTCTTAATTATACTTTCCTCATCTCTAATAAATTAAAGTATTTAATATACATGCGTGCAAACAAAATGGTTCAAACTAGGTGGTCTTTGGGTAAAGGGCTTGCTTCAAGACCCGATGTTTGTGGGTTCAAATCTAGCCAAGGTTGACGGATATATTTTCTTGGGTGATAAAATTCTGTAGTACAGCTTCCTTTGAAGGAAGGGGAAGTAGATCCGTCAGTCCCATGTCGATTGTGGCATGTAAAAAAAAACATTGGAAGGTGTGTGAAAACACCTTTTCCGTAAAAATTGTGAGACCTTTTTACGCTTGTTCATAGAGATTCGGTGTGGATGGTAAAGGGGAACCACCAAACTTCCTGAACTCTCCTATTTTATGGGATTTATACCAGATGATGCAGGCAGCACTAACAAGTGGAAGCTACAAGTGTACGCCCAACTTAGGATGGATAGAAATCATATCAAACCAACTTTAAAGTTGTTGGCTTAAGAAGAAGATTAACCAAAATGGGTATGGAAGTGTGCCGAAAAAGAAAAGGCTGCACAATAGTTCAAATATGAGCCTTTAGTTAGAAACAGTTGATTAGGTGCAAGATGATATACGTTTCTTATTGCAGAGTGAAGATTATGGCCTCATATGATCAAACGGTGCCACGTAGAATTTAACTGTTAACATAATTGGTCGCGTACAACCCAAACTGGTGATAATAATTGACACAGTGTTCTATATAATTGGTATCGATCAAATCACACGATTTTTTGTTTTTATTAAATTCAAAAACATATTTATCTCAATTTATTACTGTAATATTGATAGATATTTACCTTAGCTTAAAACTAAAATAGCAATGAATTTTCTACTATTAAGTAAAAATTAGAAAATTACCAAATATATAATCCACCCAATGTTTAGCCTATATACAACATTAGCCTCATGTGCAGAAGTCATATTTCAGTTGACCACTTCCTTTTTTCTATACATCGTAACCATATTATTTGAGAAGCCGTCATTAACTACTGGCCACGTAACACTTTGCACCAATATATTTTTTATTAATACGCATGGTTTGTAAAAAAAAAAATTGTATGGAACTTCGCACAGACTTTCTCGCTCTATTGTTTAAAAATAGAAATATTTACTCAAAGCTCGTAATACATGTGAAACGAAATAATATACACTAGCAAACCCAAGCATAAATTGCACTATACATATGTAAAACCTATTTTAGGACCCCAGTTTCAAATTTTATACATTTTTTTAAAGAATTAATATCTTCATTTTATGTTTGGACCAATAAAAAAGATCAATATTGGGTCTTCAAGAGTCAACAATTCGTATTAAAATTTCCATTTCCATTTAAAATTTTCGACATTTTATTAAGTGTTGAACATCTTAAAATAATAGCATTTCTATTAAATTGCTCATTTATAAATTTTGACCAATAAAAAATGTAGATATTGACTATTGAGTCTAAAATGAAGGAGGTAGATCATTGTTGTACAAACATTTTTCCTAAGAAGTTTAAGGTAAAACAACATAAACTTTTAGAGACTTACTTATATGTAATTACTCTACGGAATTGGACAATTATTGCTTTAAAACTCAAGTAGTGTATCTTTAAAACAAAAGCTCACAAAACTGTATTAATATATTTGCCAATATCTAAGAAACTGTTGGTTTTATAAAAATATATTTCATATAAAAGTTTTTAATTTCCAATAGTTCTACAATTTTGCAATGATAAGTTATTTAGTATCTCAAATAGTCGCGGAGATACGAATATTTCACTTCTGTAAAGTACTCTGAAATTCATTTTCACGGGAAAATTAAAATATCCAGTTTGTTTATAATCTTAATCAACGCCATTATACGATCGATATTTTCTCTTTTCACGCTTTATTAAACTACTCTTAATTTTAAATTTAAACAGACACACAAACAGATGACATTGTAAAGACCATTTTTTAGGGTTTTGGGGGTCATGAGACGTCGACATCCATCACCATTTATGGTTAGATCTTTTTTACGGTCCCAATACTTTACCTTTAGTGTTCGAAAAGTTTATATATATAACTGCGTATAGGTTGAAAATTATTGGTTTTATAAAAATATGTTTCAAATAAAAGACTTGTATTATAAATAGAGCTACATATTTACACTGATAAGTAATTTCATATCCCAAATAGTATTGAAGATATGATTAAAAAAAAAGATAATTTACGCATCTGACCGGAGCCCTTAAAGTCATTTTGCCGAAATATTGAGGATAGCCAATTTGTTTGGAATATTTATAAATGCCCGATTGGTAAAATAGTTTAGGCTATAGTCGGAGATACAGAGAGACAGACAGACGGAAATTCAAATACAACCTTTTTTTTTTATTCGTGGGGTCATTAAACGAAGAGATTCATCAAAATCTCTAGTTCTATTTTTTTGATGATCACAATACTTTTTATACCTGTAAGATGTCGAGAAAGTAAAAATGCTAATGCATGCCTCTATTCCGCCTAGTTTTGTCGCTGGGAGAAATAGTTCAACCAATGAGCTGCCTCGAATTCATCAAGATCGCGTCGATTATGTGGGCAGGGGTTTAAGGGGTGGGGCGTGGTCAAAACTACTTGTTTGTATCTAAAAAAACACTCCAATTTGTTATTGCAGATGGTTTATAATGAGGGCACAAAATGGCTGACCTGAGGACTTTCTGTGCAAGGTGGGAAGAAGCAATGCGTCATCGTCTGTCGCAGGCAAGTCGGCAAATTAAAGTGGATAATATAAGGAGGACAGAAACAGAAACAGAAAATAATAAAAACAAGTGACCTGCACCAGTAGTCACACGGTTTAAGCAGGGTTCTGCCTATAAAGTTCCTTGTATTTTCAATATTTTCCAAATGGAATCCATATTTTCCCATTAATTTTATATGTTAATATGCCTATAAAGAAATTAGCTTGTGTTTTTTTTTAAGTTCACTGTCAAGTAATAGGTCAAGAGTATTTAGAACAAAATGGTTTAAGCGTAAAACCAATTTTTTTTAGAATGAATGGGGCCTCAAAGGTATAATATTTACAAAGCATTTTTGAAACTCTAGTTTTATAAAGGACATATTATGGAGGAAAACAACCTACAACCTTTTTTTCGGGGGTTAATACAGTATATGTTGATTAAAACTTGAAATTTAGTTACCAAAATTTGAGAATTATAGTCTTTTTCTCGTTTTTTACTACGTTTTACTGGCTTTCCTGGTTTTCCAGGTGCGTCGCAAACCTGCTGAGATAACAGTCTTGCAATATACTGAATTGACAATGGCAATTAAATTCAAAGTTTGAATTTCAGCTGGGTGTACTGGGGAGTTATTTTCCATTTATGGTTTGTCAGTGTTATTTTTCCATCCTTTCTTCATGCCAATGTGGGTTCACTTACTCTATTAAACATGTCTCATTCCCTCTCCCCCCTTTGGATTGATTCGTTAATACTCCTTGGGTTGAACGCATAAATAAACAACATAATAATTATGACTTCACACTTTTCCGGAAAGCAGGTGCAGAACAAAAGCGTAATCACATGATGAACTATAAACAAAACACAAGTTTTAGCCCAATCAGCGTGACCCTCTTTTCTTTAGCTGAACTATTTTCAGCTTGGGCCAATCTGTTCGAGAGCTTGTGATTGGCAGAACCAACCAAATTTCAAATCTGACTCAAATCAGGGCGCATGCTAAATACTAGTACATATTAGTTTATTGGCATGAGTATATTTGAAAATAGCTTGATAAATTCAAAGTATTTATATTGGTTTAGTGAGCTATGTCGTGACAAGCCACTAACATTTGAAAACAGCCATCGTGACCATAAGTAATAATATCTGTTTGTCTACTATAAAATAAAACCATTTGCTAGTTAGGTATTTACAGTTTGTGTTGCAAAGCATCTTGGGTCAACATACACTTCCGCTAACGGGTAAATTTCTCCACCACTCAAGAATATTCTGCTCTATAATGTTGGGACGTGTGAATCAAGATTATCTCTAAGGCGCGTTTTATTACAATTAAATTATTTATTGAAATTACATGTATTGCTCAAATTAGGTTCTTAATCTTAAGTTCACCGTCCCAGTTTAAGTTGATTGTGATTAATGTGTTTGGTAGAATAATTCAGGGAATCACTATCGCAATAGACTGGACAGTCAATGACTGGGATATCGGGGTTCAAATCCCATTTAGGTATAGTGAGGGTGGTTTTTCCTAGATAGTTTCTCACACTTCTTCCACATAAATGCGTTTAAATTTCCTCTATTTTTGTTCAGCGCTGAGTCTTACTATTTGTTCAGGTTATACTCATATGTGTTAAATAGGCTAGTAAGTTTGGGTTGAGGAAGGTTGAATTTAGAGATAGTGTATCCTCATTTGCGTGGAGGTAGAGTGTAAAATCATTTAGGAGAAACCACCCTTAGTACACCCAACCAAGATTTGAACCCCAATATCCCTTTCATCGACAGTCTAGTCCAACCCGAGAGTGACGCCTTAAACCATGTATCCACCAATGCAGTCATATCTTAATTATTATTCCTCGCCTCTAATCCAGTTATGTAACTATCATAGGTCAGTATAACCTGTACGATTAATATAACACGGTAATAAAATATGTTTTTAAGTTTAAGTTAATAATTTAAACGTAAAATATTCAAATGATAATTATTTTATATATATATATATATAATTATTTTATATATATATATATACTCCTTTATTATTTCGTTCTCTCTGAGTTTTACTACCCATCCGGGCTGCCCGGATGTCTACACCATCACCAGGCTGTAAATATGAGCCCCTATCTTCCGTCACCAATAAATTAGACTAGATTATTTTTTAAATTTGGTACACCTAACCCACTGACGTGGATTTTACTGTGATTTTTATTCTATTTTTTTAGCACCGCGTTTTACTACTCGTTCGGGTTATACGCTTAAGTACTAATTTCGCCAATGGTTTTAGGAACTAGTAAGGTTATGTTGAGAGGAATTGTACCCATTTTTTCATAGAGGAAAAGTGTATAATCAATTAGGAAAATCCAATATAGAGTTACAACTTATATTGTGTATCCGAATTTGAGTGGAGGGAGAGTGAAAAACCAGTTAGGAATATCCACCCAATCAGTACACTCTACCAGCTCTACGGGATTCGAGCCCTTATCTCAATGTCAACGTCAGTCTAGTATCAGGGCGGTAAATCCCATCGTAAATTGCCACAAGTGGCGAATTGCCCCTAAAAGTGTGGCGAATTTGATCTCACCAGCTATCACAGTAAGATAATCATTTCCAGGCGGTGTGTGTTGGTTGTGACTTCATATTTATTCCATATCATTGGAAGCATTCCACTTTCTTATTGAGTCATTGACGAATCATTTCCACCCAATACTCCCCTCCATTCCTTTATTCAACACGTCCTTTCATATCTGCCGTCAGACAAAAGGTTCGTCAAATTTTACATTAAATTGTCTTTCATTTTCAATTTGATTAATTTTCATATTTTTCTTCTGAGGCGGATGTAGATGAATAGTTAAAATGTACACGTTTTGAATACACTTGTTCGGTGTATTCTAAATGGGTTTTTGTTTTCATTCATTTGAGGTATTTAACGTGCACTTTCTAAACTGAATGATTATATTAGCACACAGCTTATAAACTAATTTAAATCTAGAACAGACACGAAACCCAGTCCCCTGCCTTTAATTTATCACGGTGAGGGCGGAAACCCACATTTCACCAATGATACATTTTTAGGCCACGCCAGGAATCAAATCCAAGACCCTTATCTAACTATACACACACGCTACTGACTGAGATAAGGTGTTGTACTTTATATGTTCGATTGATCAACCTTATTTCTCAAATTTTACATAGTGTGGTAAATTTCAGCTCACATTTTTCACACCTATGGCTACATTAAAAAAATCGGTTGCCCACATACGTTCTTGTCTATTGTGAGACTGTTACTTTAGACCATTCGACCACCAAAGAGGGATTTACAGAAATTGAATTATTTTTTTATTTTTCCATTGTATAAAAAAAATTATCTATCATAAATGGAGCAATCTGATGAACTTGCGATTGCCGTGTGTCGGTCTGGAAATTACAAAGCACCGGCTTAGCCGACAAGGTGACTTAAGTAGCTCTCTAGGTGGCTTTAATTGGGTCCGCCGCGACGGTGAAAGGCTCACCCCCAAGGCCACACACACGGACGACCCTATTTAACAAAACAAACATGCACGCGAGATCACGCACAGATACCACTTAGAGACACATATTACCTTCACGGAGAAACAGGGAAAAAAAACTATCAACATAATATGTTCTGTAAATTGAAATTGAGATATTATAGAAATACACAAACACAAAAAAAAATCGTTGTAAAGACGTGGGATCTGTCATAAATACTTCCTAGGGGCAATTACCGCAAAGATTTATGTGTTTTGTAACGTGGTAAAAAAAACTTTTTATTAAGGACGAATGAAAACAGGTAATATTGTTGAGAGAAAGGAAGCTAGTATTTATCGTGCATTTCCTGAACACAGATTAAGTTCATTAAGCTGTAAAGATAAACTACATGTGGCAAAACACCCCCTTCGCAACCGGTTGAGATTCAAAACTCAATATTTCTATCCACTGTTAATCTATTACATTGTGATCCTGACGCTTTGGCCCTCGTGACCGTCTGATGTGGGTATAAGGAGTAAAACAAAATATTTTAAAGGGAGAATCATGAGCTGTGTAATTATGAGGGACTGCAGCCCCATTTTTTTCTGTGTGTGAAGCGTGCCCTACAAATCCACATATCCACATATTTACATATGAGGAGATAGGGACGAGATGGTTAAATTTAGACCAAATTCCCCCAAATTTATTTGCGTGTAGAGATACTAAGAAATCATCTAATAAAAACATTCTTAATACATTCAAGTATTCAAGCCTCAACCTTACTGTCATCAGAAAACCATACCCGATGAGTTTGACGCCTTAGTATACGTGTCCACTAGTGTGTTGAGGAGTGGTATTAACGTGGAGAGAGTATATGAAAACCAAAATAATTATTGTGGGCTAGAAAATTATTAACCTTGTCAACCGGGACTGAACTATGTTGACCGCGACAACAAATTCCATTCTTAAAGCTACAATATTTTCCACAGACGCATATACTTATCTACAACACACTAACAAATACTGTTTATGGAATGAGAGTTTAATATTCATCCACTTGGCGTTTTACTGTGCATCCATGGAGCGTATTTTAAGGCATCTATGGAGCTTCAGACTATGTGTACGCTGGGTGTCTTAATAGACTTCTATGTAACATATTGAGGTGGAATTTAAGGTACGCAAGAACTGGTAAGTGCTTTTGCAGTTCTTATACCAACATTTTTTTGGTCAATACAAATTAAATGTATATCTCCAGTAAAAACATATAGTTGGATTTTCTTCACACAATTAAATAAATATTTATTAAATATCTGTCAATGGTGTCCTGGACTTTATTGAGAACTTTTTTCTGCTTTTAAAAAATGTTTGCCATCTAATGCTGCTATCCTCATGTCAGATATTCAACAACTGTTTATATCACCATGTGAAGAAAATTAAACCCTATGTTTTTACTAAAAAATATTTTATCTATTTGGGCTAAAAAAAAATTGATATAAAAACTGCTAAAACACTATTCTTTACTCGCGTTCCCTACACCCCACTCCCCCTTAATAAGCATTTATGGAGCGTCTTTTAAGGCATTCATTAAGCGCCTCATTAGTCACCGACGGAGAGTTTTAATAAGCGTCCCTGGAGCGTCTTAATATTTGTCAATGGAACGTCTTAACAGGTATTCGGGGAGTGTCCTAATAGGTACCCATGGAGAGGCAGCGTCTTAATAGATGTTTACTGAGTCTATTAATAATCACATATGGAGCGTCTTAATAAGCATCCCTTAGGCGTCTATAGAGCATAATAATAAACGTCCCAGTAGTAACTCTCACCCGGTTTGGACGACGGCGTAAGCTCTCTTGGCCCTCTCATAGAAGGCAAAACGCTCCACGACGTCAAAGTTCGCCTTGCCAGCCTCGTGCTTCCCAATGATCTTCTTGTAGTCGTTCCATATTGTCACCTTCACCCCTTTGGCCTTGTCAGAAGGGGTGGGGTCCATCACAGCCACCTTAAAACCACCAACACTCTCACACATATAAACAATCATTCAAAAAATGACAACACTTACAGGAAATTCACCTACATCGGTAAACACACTGACTAAACGTTTAGCTCGCTCGTCTTTTGTATGTAACGAAGAGGCTTGGGTCTAAATTTTCTGTCGGATGTACTGTATGTAGGCCTCCTTAAGATTATTTTTTTACTAAATATTGTTCCCACTCTCCTTTCATGCAAATCTAATAACTGTGCATTTCCTTTAAATTCTACCTTCCCTATCCCCAACGCAGTCATGTTAAAAACGAAAAAAATCTGGATGGATATTAAGATGCATAATATTAAAAACACTTAGCAACAACTATCAAACTTACATGTTAATAGAAGTTGAACACCACGTTTATTTCGAAAGACAAAGGTGTGATACATTTGAGTAAAAATTAAAATGAGTAATAGTTGAATTTGTTTCTGTTTAAAAAATAATTGAAAGATTTTTTTTTACTAAAACTACCAAACTTGGAAAATTAATTCCACACCAGTGCTCCTAAGTGTTGCTACGACACTGAAAATAAAATAATAGGCATATATTACTTACAAATCAGATATATGGACACTGAAATAATCATAAATAATATAAGATGTAGTTTGAGCTTTAAATATAGTTAGAGTAAAATATAAAAAATTATACAATGGTATAAATGTAAATAAATGCTGAATTAATAAATAATTGGACATTCCAATGACTTATTTACATTACTAGCTTTCTACTCTGGTTAAAATGGTGGTTTTAACCTACTGGTTCCGACATGACCATAATAAGCTCGGCTGAAACAAATTAAAACGCCAAGTTGTACCATTTGGTACCTAGTTGTAATTGTTCTCAGTTTTATCTACAGGTCACTTTTCATAAATGTTTAGGATTAGATGTTTATTACGAATATATTCTTGATATATTTATTAAATAAAATATTTATATATTATTTTTGTTTAGAAATAATTACTAGCTTATTTTACTTAAAATTTATTTTTTAACGCTTAAAAACTTTTTGTGAGACCCTTGCGCCCAAAGTGACCCTAGACCGTGGTAAAACTATTTTGAACTTCAAGTGTGAGAAAATATTCAACTAGCTGGAGCAAGTATTCAAAACCCGACAGTTTTTAGTTACTGTCAGCCAATGTACTGTAAATGATAATTTAACTTCTCAAAATTCTTTGACACTGGTAATGGTCTACATTTAATTTCCTATACAACTATCATCTACTTTACGTAAATATTAAGGTGTAAACAATCAACATAAATGTTAAGTTTGCGAAGATTTTCCAAGTATGACTAAAAAAAATATACTTTTAAAACAACCTATCCAATTTCAATAATGCATGATTATTTAGATAGAAAACAGTTTTATTATTACTTTCAATAAAAATTGCATCAAAATATATCAAATTAGGACGTTCAACCTCCGAATGCCAGCATTTTAATTGTTTCTCCTTGTACAATCCGGAGATAACCATAGCAATCACAAAACTACTATGGCAATTAATAATTTAAAATAAATCAAACCTTTGGAAAAAGTATTACATAATACACAAACTGAGAGCACGAACGAATGCAATCTTTACCTAAGCACGATCATTATATAAGTTAGACGAAGTAATAAACATTGTCACAGAAACATGTTGGATAAAAATACAATTTATTATTTTATTTTAACTGTTATATCGCTGATAGATAAACGCTAATTTATTCTTCAATCCTTAGCTATGTTTTCGAAATACTAACGGATGAATGATCTTCAATTTTATTATTATTTAATTCTTAGACTTTTTTTTATCTGCCTTTACAAAGTTAATCTTTTCCATGTCGAGAAAGCTTTAATCTGTTGGTTTAAGAAATAATTATACCCCCCTCATTTACCAGCACATGATATTTAATTACAAACTTTCAAGCCTTTATTGCTATGTGGGGTTGTCCTTTCACCAACTTAGCAAAAAATTATTTGTTACGTTCTGAAAATTATATTTTGTCATAGATTTGAAGACATGTCTAGTTACGCCCCCTTCCCCCTCTTCAGATCCCACATTCCAATTTCGATATTTAAAGATTTATTTGGTTATCTTTTATGGGTTTTTTATCTGCCAAATTTTAACTTGTAGCTACATTTAAAATGGTGTTCTAGTTTAGTTATATACATGACTAGACCCTTCCCCCCTNTTTCCTTTAAAGCTATTATTTACTAGACCCTTCCCCCTTCCCCCTCCACTCCGCATTATTATTTTAAACACACATATTGAAGAATCATCATAGACTCTACCATAAAATATGAGTGACTATCGACATTTTTATGAAGAATAAATTAAATTTTCTAAATAAAATATAGCCTATGTTACTAGCTGTTAGTGTAGCTTTATATTGGTGAAAGGATTTTTAAAATCGGTCCAGTAGATTTGAGTTTAACCATTACAAACAAAAAAAAAATCTTTCCTCTTTATAATACTAGTTTAGATAAGGTCTTCAATTTCCTGGGTCTCAATTTGGAAATTCCTTATATTCATACGTTATTTGGTTATCCGGGAATGTCTATTACTTATATGCCGAACTTCAATTGTTTACCTCCCCTACCCCTCTTTCCCCCCAAAAATAGTTTTTTACATTATTTTGAGAAATTTTGAAGGGATACACACTCCCCAATTCCCACTCCTTAATTTAGAAATTTCAGAATTTTTAAACTTTTATGGTTGTATTATATACCCCCTGACATGAAAATCTCCTACCACTGTGGGAAGTAGTTTGTTCTTATAGTTTTTGATTTTTTAAACTCATCATTTAACCATCCCCATTTTATAAATATCAACTATTTAAAAAATATTGTTATTTGAACTAATACCCTATATCATTGACGAATTTAATTTTTTTACATAACCTATTTTATTTGTTAATTTATTTATCACCTTCCAGCTCTCTCAACTCCCACTCTATTTCCTGGATTAATTATTTTTAGTGATCCATTTAACTACTTGCCAAATTTAAGTTTTACACCAATGATAAGTAGTTTTATTTATAATGTTTGGACTATTTAAATGTACCCCTACTCCCATTTATTTAATTTCCACTTAGAAATGTAATATTTTAAGACTTATTTGGTTATTGAAGTTGCACATCTAACTCCCTGCTAAATTCACATTTTCTACCAAACTTAAAAAAAATTATAACCTCTCTCTCCCCCTAGCGCTTCAAATCCTAGTTTAAAAGTTTTATAATTGTATATTTGCTTTCTTGCCGTATTCCAGTTTCCTATGACACGGATAATACTTTCTTTCTACTAGTTTTGTACAGTTTTAACCCACCCCCCTTTTCACCAAAATTTGACCAAAATTTCGATTAATTTGCTTATTTAGATTTTTCTCTTTACCTGTCTGTCAAATTTTAATTTTCTTATTCATCTCAAATTTTTTTACTAACTATAATCTCTCTCTTCCTATTTACTATAGTTCAAATTACTGTTCTATACAACACAGATAAGTATCTAATATACTAGTTTTATAAATGTTACTCATACCCCCTGCCAATTTTTTAAACTCCCACTTAAAAATTTCAAATTTTAAGATAATTTGTTCTCTAGAGGGATACTTTGAACTGCCTGCCAAATTTAAAGTTCTATAACAAACACTTAAATGTGCATTTTTTTATATCCCTTTCCCCTATTTTCTGAGTTCCCATTTAAAATTTAAAATGCTCAAATTCTTATGATTATTTGGAGTGGTGACTTTACTTTCTTTCTGAATCTCAATTTTATGTCACAATAGAAGTAGCTGTTTCTGTTAGTTTTAGAAATTTTAAACCTCTACATCCCTAGTCTTTTTATTTTTCTACCTCTCATTTAGACATATACATTTTAAGAGTTATTTTGTTATATGTAGTTAACCTTTTTCCTGACAGTAAAAACACTTTTTTTATCAGATAATAATAGTTTTTTTTCGTTTGCTTATACACTCCTCTACTATTTCTTGGGGTTCAATTTAAAAGTTTAAATTTTCATACTTTTATATTATTATTATTATTATTATTATTATTATTATTTGGTGTGGTTTCTTTTGACTACCTGCCAAATTTAAATATTCTACCACATTGATAAGTAATTAGTTAGTTTCAGAAGTGTTTAGTCCCCCACCATCTTCCTTTTTATACAGCTCATTCATAGAAACTAATTATTTATATAATTATTAGGTTATCTTATTTGGAGTCGTTTATGTACCTGTCTGCTAAATTTTCATTTTATATCTCACTCAGAAAAGTTTTCGGATTCTAGACTCCCCTCATCATTTCTTGGAGCCCCATTTTTAAATCTCCCATTTTCAAATTTGTATGGTTACATGAAGTAATCCCTTTACATTCCTGTCAAATTTCAGATTTATTTTGATGATCACCTTTACAAGTGTTTAGGACTGTCCTCGCTAGGAAGCTTGTGCTCATTTTAAATAATAAAATAGCCTCATTATTCATTTAAGATTACAATGAAGTAATTAAATTAAATAATAGAATAATATAGAGACATCTAGAATAAGTTAGCATCATGGTTCACCGAGCTATTGTACAAGATGTTGTTTATTTTCATTATTATGTCACTCCTGTACAGGCAATAAATAGTTCATCCTTCGATATATAGCTTATTTGATAGCAGCGCTATGGATCCCCTTTAAGAAAATCTTTATTTAGTGTGGTTTTAACTTTTTAGGTTTTTTCATCTACCTTTACAAAATTTTAAATTGAATACCATATCAATTTGTTTTTTGTTTTTATTAACCTAGTAGTTTTGAGGGCCCCTAACTTTTATTCCATTTCTCAGACCCCTATTTTTCAATATTCAAAATTTTCTAGTTTATGTTATATGAAATGGTCCTTTACCCATTTGCCAAATTTAAATTTTCTTCCGCAATGAAAGGTAGATCTTATAATAATTTTTAAGAAATTTCAAGTTTCTACCGCTTCCTCCAATCCATTTAAGTTCCTAAATTCCTCATTTTGAAATTGTATGACCTACTTGGTTATCTAATATGGTTCTTCAACGTTCATGCCTAATTTAAATTTCTAACAACACTCAAAATAGTGTGTTACATTAGTTGTATTAATTTCGAACATTTACATTTCCTATTTTACAAATTTGAAATTCCGTTTATTCAGATATAATCATTTCAGCTAACCGGGCAGATATATTTACTTATATGCCAAGTTTCAATTTTATTTTTCATATAGATGTCATTTTTCTATTGGCTTAAAAAAATTTGAGACCCCATTTCTTGGAATCAGTTTTGAAATTTTGAATTTCAAGGGTTTTGAAATTTTGAATTTCAAGGGTTTTTAAATTTTTAATCATTAGGGATGTTTGTTCTTATGCCTTGCAATTATTTAAATTTTCTACTATATTATAAATATGTTTATATTAGTTTTTGAAATTATTATCTCTCCTTCAACCCAGATCTTAATTTTAAAATTTTAAAATCTTTCATACTCTTACAGCTATTTCCAAAATTTATATTTTATACCATACTAAAAGGTGTTTATTTCTATAATCTTGGAAATCTCTTCTCTATCCCCATTTTGTAATTTCACATTTTAATAATGTTGGGATTTTGATGTGGTCTCTTTACCATCTCACCTAATGTCAAATTTTTATCTCACCGACAAATGGTTGATAGTTTTAATTTTGTAAATTTACATCTAGAACCATTTCTCTTACTCTCTTTTTGAATTTTAAATATTCAATTTATTCTAGTTATTTGGGTTTGACACTTTAAATTTGATAAAATATTTCCATTTTCTACTGTACATTGCCACCGACTTTTTTTTTTTTACCAATATAGGGTCCTTGATTTTTAAATTTATGAATGTTCTGAACTTGATTATGGTCTTACACATTTCCGGCAATTTTAAATATTCTACCATTCTGATATGTAGTTTATTCTTTTAGTTTTGGCAAATTTGCAAACCACTCAACCCCCACCACTTCCCTACCCCTACCCTTCATTTCAACATTACCCCCCTATAAAGATAAAGTTCTGAACACTAATTTTGTTATTTTTAGTATTCCCTCTACATTCCTGGAAAATTTAGTTGTGTACTTCCCCTAAAAGGTTTTTATAATTATATGCCAAGCCCTCCCTCTCTTATCATTGATTTTAGTATCAATTGAGGGTCACTTGATTCGAATTTTGAAAAACCAATGACGCAATCTTGTTTACCTACCTGAAAACACCTAGATACAAAATTTCTTGAAAATTGAAAAGGTAAATAACCATTTTCTAAATTAATTTAGAGACAGCTGATTGGAATATCAAGATAAATTACATCAGAGTTGTGTTTAGCTTTGTTAGAAATCCCTGTAAATCGAATTTTAACTCAATCGGACCAACTTGATTTTTTTACCCAGAAAGTAAGCATGTGAAATATTTGTATTCCCCAGATTCGACCCCTTTTCAAATTTTTCAGGTTTAGGATTTTTCACACCTATCTAGGAGTCTTGGGAAACTCCATGCCGAATTTCAAACTTCTATCTCACCGGGAAGTATGAAAAAAACCTATGGAGAGAAAAATAAACTAATGGCTTTTATATTATATATTATATTGTACCTGAAAATTATTTACACTCAGATCCCGTACTATCCGGTTTTTCCGTTATCTGGCATAGAGTGCCTTAGCTTTAGGTAGGCTAATCACGACTAATATATGTACAAACATTAATTCTGAACGTTACTTATACCACCATCCGGTATATAGGATACATATATTTTCACTAATTATATAAACGGGAGAAAGGTAGAATTTTAGAGAAAATTTTCATGCATTTACGTAAATAAAGATTTGAAAAAAAAAGGGGTAAAACACCTGAGTACACTCACCGGCATTCTTCTAGCTAAACTAATGTTAAATGCGCTTGGATCTCCCATTTCCTCTTCACACTAATGCTGGTTCACTTCCTCCAAGCTACCTCTCTCAGCCCTACTCCGTATTAAGTCATTAATAGCCATGGTACCCGATTCAGTGGCCATATGGTCCAAGGCGCTATACTCGCAGTAGAATATACTGCCGATGACGGGGAGATCGGGGCTCAAACCCCAGTCGGGTGTACTGAGGTTTTTTCCCCTGAATGATTACTCTCCCTTCACATAAATGCGGGCACACTTGTCTAATTCAAGCCTTTCCCATCTCTACCATACATACGTAATTGGTGCATATGCGTATAAGCCCAAACGGGCAGTAAGACGCAGTGTTAGAATAAATATCCTAGGTGTCAAAGGTAAGAGTTTTAAATAATATCAAATCCGTCAAGAATCAGCACATCTTACCGGTTTGTCGACATAGGCGTCTAAAGGGAAGAATTTCAAGATGGCTTCTAGGAGATCGGATATGCTGTGGCCGTCCTCTCTTAGCTCGCGGGCCCCAAGAGCTCTGCTCACAGAGCTAACGGGGAAGTTAGCGTCAGCGAGAACTGAAACAATGTAAGAATTTTTTTATAACTGCGACTTACTAACCTTTTAGCCATACGTATATATGGTAGTTACTCTTATTGGGTAGGGATAAGGAAGGAAGTATTTTAGAGATAATTTACCTGCATTTTCGTGGAAGGAGAGTGAGTAACTATTTAAGATAAACCACCCTCAATAGACCTTACCAGAATTCGAACCTAAATTTCCCAATTATCAACAGATAAATCAAATATGAGAGTGATGCCTAAGACCATTCGGCCACTGAAGTGGTTTCTGAGACAATGAGTGAAATCAACAGAGTTGCATTAAATAGAGATAAGGTAGGCTGGAAAGAAGCACGAATTAGGTTAAGTGTTTTCGCAGTTATTTAAATCAAACAATTGTTTAGCCAAATTAAATCAAAATCTATTCGGTATAAGCTTATAGTTTAATTTTCTACAGATGTTGACCTTAACAGCTGTAGAATAAATGTCATGAGCATTTTAGCATTTCATGAGAAACTTTTTAAGTGAAGAGAAAAGGTTATCATTAAATTCCATGACATACTTGACAGATATTGAAGAAATTTTGGATGTCACCATGTGAAGAAAACTAAACTCTTGTGTTTATACTGGAGCCAATGTTTTATTTCATTTGGCCATAAGCCTTTATTGCTATGAAAATATTTACAAAAATACTGCCCTTAACTCACATTCCCTATTACCCAAATTTAAGAGCCCATCTTACTCCCATAAATAAAACCCGAGCTAAGCCATGATTTTTATAGGAATCCCATTTTCAACCTCCAAATTTTATTTAAAGTTACATACATTTGGAATTCTAGAAATTGATCTTATTTGATTTAATAATAATTGTAAGGTTCACTTAAAAGTTTATCGAAAGCTTCCAATAATATATACTTTCTTGTTGATAATTAAATAGTTTCCTTTGAATTTTTCTCTTTTTAGCACTCGTCTTACCAGCCGTTCTGGTTATACGTTATTTAAATTAATAATTAATGGGCTAGTAACGTAAATACAATTTTTTTTCCCCCACCATTATGGAAACATGAGTTTCCAGTTTTCAAATAATGGGCTTCATATTAAGATCAGAATGTAGGTACGTAATACAACTCGAACCAGGCGTCGTACTTTAGTGCAGTATTCTGTATTATTCCCTTGATAATAGTTAAATCGAGACTAGTTTGATTATTTTCCAATTTTGAAATAATATTTTTATCATTTTTTTTTTAAATATTCTTTTTCAATTTTGTTTTATTTTTAAAATATCCTTAAACTGTTTTAATGGTCTCAATTCTAATGTTTTCTAAATCTGAATTTAGAAAAATATACCCCGAAATGACGTCTAGCTAAATAGCTTACCTAAGCTAGGTGCTATCCGTGATGAGACGGACTTTTAAAGGTCCTAACTCAAAAAAAGAACCAAACATAAATTTAATAAATGAATAACCCGCTTCAATGGCCACATGGTCAGATGCGCTACTCTCACAGTAAACTAGACTAACGATGACGAGGAGATTGAAGTTTGAATCTCGCTCGGGTGTTCTGAGGGTAGTTTACAAAATGGCTTTCCACCATCACTCCACAAAAATGTTTTTACACTTCCTCTAAATATACCCTCCATAATCTTTAAAACCATTAGCGTAATTATTTTTCAAATAGCAATAATCACACCTCAGTTAGACTTCATTGTTTATGATATAACATATAACCCGAACGAATATAAAGACACGGTGTTAACAAAAATAAACGAACAAAGTTATGCAAATCTAATATTTTTATGTTGCCCACATCCACACCGTTTGCACCTCCCCCCAAACCCCTCTTTCCAACAATTCTTCATGTTTTATTAATCAGCCGGGCTAACCACTTATTTACACTACAGAGAAAGGTAGAATTTAGAGGAAAAATCCTCGCATTTTCTTGAATGTAAATGGGAAAAATATCAAAGTAAATCCGTTCTCAGGGCATATGGCCAAGATTCGAGCCCCTGACGCCAATCACCGGCAAGCAATACTAGACGAACTTTACTTTTAGTCCGCGTGTGAATTGATGCAGATGACCTCATCCTTAAGGTGAGAGAGTAATGGACGTAAGAAAAGATTAGTATTTTGGCAGTTATTATTATTAGCACCGCGTCTTACTAACCGTTCGGGTTATACGCACTTACGCTAACGTGTAATGGTAGGGTGATTGTGAGATGAAATGAAGGACCTACAGTTTAACGTGGAATCCGAACCACGGTGGAGGCCTGGCATTCCTCACATTCACAAGATGTCTTGTCAGAGGTGAAGGAAGGGTTTAGTAATCAGATAAATCTTTGCCGGGACCGAGGATTGAACCCCGGCCGCCAGCATAGAAGTCTGACACCTTACCCCTAGACCGCCAGGTCACCTACATTTTTGGCAGTTTATAAAGCAAACAATTTTTTAGCCAAAATAAAAAACTACTTTTTCAGCAGAAACATTGAGCTTATTTTTTTTTCACGTCATGGTAGAAACCGTTGTTAAATATATTTTATGAGCATAGCGGCAGCCGGGATTAGATGATAAGCTTTTGAAACGAAGATGAAAAAAAAGTTGTCATGAAGTTCCAGGACATCATTGACAGATATTCATGACGTGTTTAGGTCACCATTGTGACAGTTCCAAATTAAAAGTGTTAGGATGTTCTGTTACAAGCTAGTCGCTGGATTTACCGATCAAATAGTATTTGTACTCTGTACTCACCTTTATTATTATCATTCAATAATAAATTAAGATCCGTTATTATAAATACAAAATATTATTATAATGTTATTGTTTTTGCCGTACTACACATCTCAATTCCTGTTCTTGCTATCCAAATACTTGTATGAATAAGGTATGGATGAGGAAGGGAAAATTTAGAAAAAGCGTACATGTATTTTCATAAAGATAGAAAGAGTTGGAAATCATTTGGGAAAATACAGCTCAGCAGGCCTTGTTGAGATTCGAACCCTGACCTACCACTATAAAAACAGACGATAATGATGCTTTTATCCGTGTGTCCACTAGTGCAAGTAGCTTAACTGTAAATCGATAGTTCTAATTCTTTTCATGTAAATAATAAGATTACATTAACATCACTCTCCATCTCAGACGGAAAGATGGGCATTTAATTATATTTACTTATTATATGGCACTAGGACACAAAATTTCAATGTAGCATTTACAAAAGAACTGCACATATCCTTATCTCGAACTAGTTTCATCCAGTCAACCTCATTACACCCTATCTCTTTTAGGTCCATTTTAATGGTATCCTCCCATTTACGTCTAGATCATCCCGATGATCTCTTCCGATTGGGTTTGCCAGTCAATGATATAAACATGCTTCTAGATTCCTTCAAGCACTGTGAATGTCCTTTCCGCCGTAATCTGAGCACTTTGAATAACAAACAATGTGTTGTGATGAGTCCAGGGTAATCAACTCATCATTGTGCTACCTCCTCCACTCCTCGGTATCTTCATCACATTATTTTAAGATTAACTATGTAGTGAATAAAATTATATCACAGCCTTTTTTTTATCATACAGCTTTTGCAGAACTATGTTTTAAATATCAATCACATGCTACTCTCACTAATTTAAATAACACTTTGTTTTAACACAATTTCCTCTTCTAAATCTTCAAAAAATAAAACTTTTATTAAAATCTAATTGAAAACTGATTAAGGATTAAAATAGATTGAATCGTAGTCACAATATTTGTATATAAGGTACATTTTTATTGTTTTACTAAGAGGTGATTAAATAATTGATGTCCGTTTTATTTCTATTATTACTTTTAAAAAAGTTTTTAAAATATTCACTTTTATTCTTGATAGATAAAATGTACAATAAGATGGACTCATACCTAGCGGTTAGATAAACGAATGTATGATACGCAAGCAATAATAAACGTAGACCATCAATCTATAGTACAAGTCAGCACTGATTTCAATAAACAAATCCAAGCTTGCACTGCTGTTATCTCTTAATAAAATAGAAAATCCGAACAAAGATACGATAAACCTTCTTGAATGATGCACCAACTGCTAAAAGTCACAAGGAAATGAGTGTCACATGGACCTGAAATCTTGCTTTTATAGCCTTCCAACAATGTCTCATCATCCCTTTTCGGGAAGGATATTGTAAATATAATGGTACTGAGAATCAGAGGGTCATAAACTAAACAGCAACTTTAAGGAGAAAAAAAGTTTGGAGAGAAAAAAAGAAGGAATAAAGGGATTTTCTATATGGGTCCTTTCGCAAAGAAAAATCATTTTGGTAATCCCCTTAAGTTACCTTTAAAAAAAATTGTGTATAAACAATAATCTTTGTTGATAAATCGAATTAATTACAAGTAAATTCATTTGTTTTAAGTTAAATATATTCATATAACGATGTTTGGTCGATTGGAAAAAGAAGCGTCTCTACCAAGTTTCAAGAGTAAAGAAGGTCACATCTAATAATTAAACTATATATATAAAAAAAATAGTGTGTCATATTTACTCCCCCCTCCCTACCTTTTCTCCCCACTCTCCCATATGACCCCATGGAGCTCTTGAGATTGGCTTCATTAGAAACAGCTCATTAGATGAAATATTCACCTTGTAGTGTATTCTGTTAGTGTTGGAAAACTATATAGTGTCGCAATCCGTCTTTAATTCTGTTGAGGTAACAAATACAACTTCATTGCGTCGTTCATCAACATTCTTGAGTTAAAGAATCACATTACAGAAAGACCACAACTCAAATTAGGCACCTTTCCAGTTCAAAAAATGTTTGAGGGGATATATTAGTTGTTATTTTTTATTTATTTTTTTGTTGTAGACAAGGTCATAAACGAAGATACTGTAAGGAAACTAGAGATCTTATTGGCTGCCCTGTTAAAACCATTAACTACAAAATGGTTCACTAAATTCATAAATTCTGAGAATTTAAAAAAAAAAAAAATTTATCCTAGCGGCACTGTGAGATCATTGTACTGTGCACATTTTTTCATTCTTTGGGTGAATCAATGAGAACAAAAAAGATTTCATAACGGAATTATCTAGGGAAAAAAAAGAAAGAAATATTTCAAAAGATGGTAAATATATTAAGGAAAAAGTTTAAATTTTTTAAGAAACGAATTATATAAAATATATTTCGTTATGGTTAGGTCTTAAAATCCGTTAAATTGATACATACAATATTTTAGTGGAGATAAAATAAAATCAATTTAGACTTGGGAACAAAATCAAATAAAGTATGTGTTGAGAAGCAAGATAATAAATTAAATATCATAATCAATAATTCAATCGGATTCTTTAAAAATATGATCCCAACCTCGTACAAAACTCTTGATAAACCCGCTTCGGAGACCTCACGATCTAAGGCGCTACTCTCGCGGTAGACTAGACCGCCGATTGCGGGGAGATCGAACAAGGTTTGAATCTCGGTCGGGTGTACTAAGGGTGGTTTTCCAAAATAGTTGTACACACTCTCTCTCTCTCTCCACGTAAATTCAGGCACATTTTATATAAATATAACCTTCAAAGTACCTAAAACCATTAGCGTAATTAGTACTTAAGCTTATAACACGAACGGGTAGTAAGACGTGGTGCTAAAAAAAACCTCTTGATAAGTTATTATTTGAAACTTCCATTAAAAGTTTGTATAGTTAAAATGATAATTTTAGTTTCTGAAATCAATCAACAGTGAACAAATATATCAGGATCGCTACAAATACATGATTAACTCGAAAGTGTGACAGAGAAGAGAATTGAATGTCGAAGTTTTGTTGCGGCCCTTTGCTCCATTTGAGGAGTTAAAGGGTATTTGCATTACAAACACATGGCTAAGTACATTTATTATCAAGAAAAGTCCAGATCACAGGTACAAGGGATTGAATATATTAGAGGTAGTTCACAACTGTGGGTCGTGGTCAGAACTTAAAACTCATTTGGTTTGGTTTTACAAAGATGAGGTCAAGGTATATATCACGGCCTGGTGTACTGTGGGTGTTTTATTTTTTAATAAATGGTTTCACCCCTCCCATTCCACGCAATTACGGGTACATATCGTTTAAATTATACCTAACTTACACCTACCATATTAGCATAATTAGTGTATAGCCTGAATGGGTTAAAAAAACCATTGGGGGTACGTAGAAATAATTTATTAAAGGTGGCCTTTTAACTTTTGCTTCAAGTTAACCTAATTTGAACTTATTATAAATAAACTGTGTTTTATAAAAAAAAAATCAACGTTTTCATTAGCTGTGCAGTTTTGATTTATTTTAATTAAAGTTTTATCTTTCTTTTTACGCATAAGAGGCAAATAATTGCCACCTAAGGGACATGTAAATTTAATATGTAATTTATATATATATTATTTAATGTATATAAATTTAACCCGCCTCGGTGGTGTAGTTGGCTAACGCGCTTTTCGTGTTGAAGCTTGACTGCTGAGGACGGGGAGATCGAGGTTCGAATATCGGTCGGGTGAACTGGGGGTGGTTTTTCCTTAATGGTTTTCGAATCTCTCTCTCCACGTAAATGCGGGTTCACTTTCTCTAATTCAACCTTCCAAAGTCCTAGTCCATTATAGTAATTAGTACTTAAAGCGTATAACTCGAAAGAATAGTAAGACGCGGTGCTAAATAAATAAATAAATATATTTATATAATTATGTTTGAAGGCGTAATCATATTAAGTAGCTTCCTTTATTTCTAAGATAACTAATTATTTTAAAACCCTACTGGTAAAATAAAATATAATAATCATATTTAACTACCATAAACGTAAAAAAAGATTGAAAACCACTGGCATGTGTCATTATTTGGAATAATTATGTGAATGTAAATATTTTAGTTGGAAATTTAAAGAAGTTGAACAAACAATTGAGTAATACGTGGTATTATTACAATAAGTCTGTTTGAAAGTTTAAGTACTTGCCAAATATTAAAATAGTCTTATTTTCAGTTTCTAACAGACAGTAAACCATCTGTGAACATGACTGGATGAAAAAGTAGGTCATAAAAAGTTTGTTTGTGTTTCCTACGTGAAATTAAATAATAGTTGTTTATTTAATTAATTATTGGGCACTGAGTCCTTTTACCCGACCGGTCACTATTCATTCAATTACACAAATTGGGTAAGGATGATAAAGGTAGAATCTATAGGAAAAGTACCCTATTTGCGTGTAGTAAGAGTGGTAAATATTGTAAGAAAATCTTGGTACACTCGACCGAAATACGACCCTCTAGGAAATTCAAACAAGGCAAAACTGATTATTTTTTTACGTGGTCATCGTTCCAGGTATTTTGTCATCTTTAACATAATTTTACTCTTTAGCAAATTATTCTTTTTAAAAATTTGTTTGTATAAATAAAAGCACCCACAGAAGTGGATTTACTATAAAGGCTCACTAGGCACGGGCCTAGGGGTGGCGGTTTTAGGGGGTGGCACATTTTGGGTAGCATTATTTTTATTTTTATATTTTGTTTTTGATAATTACGTTTATGGCGTGTACATGCCTTATTTTCTTTCGTAGAAATCTTTTCTCGAATATTAACTTACATCCCCGCCCCCTCCCACATCTCTTTCCTCCGACACATCCAAAAACCCTTGAAAAAATGTAGGTGGGTGGCGGGGGGGGGGGTGCATATTATAATTGTGCCTAGGGGCGCAAATATTTTTTTATCTGCCACTGAGCACCCATCACATTTATATTTTACATTTGCATGAGCTCATTCCCATATTAGCCTGGAGAAGATATTAGAAAACCACAGTATAAAATATTTTATATTTAGCACCACGTCCTCCTACCTGTTAAGGTTATACGCATATTTACTAATTACTCTGATGAGTTAGCGATGAGGAAGGTTGAATTTAGAGGAGGTGTACCCGCATTTAAGTTGAGGTGTAAGGGGAAAACTATTTTGGAAATACCACGCTTAATACAACGGACCGGGATTCGAGCCACAATCTTCCAGCCATCAGCAGGCTAGTTTGACACAAGAGTGACGCCTCAAACCATGTGACTAACCGAAACGGGTTAAATCGTCTTCATCATTTATGAAATCATTCAGAGTGCACCAGTCCAAAATTCGAGAATCGACTTCCCAGCCATGGGCAATATAGTCTAATGCAAACCTGAGGCTTTGTACCACGTGGCCACCAGTATAGGTAATGAAGATTAAAAAATGTTTTGAAGGTCACTGTTTAGACGTGTTGTTTCGGGTACTAATAATCTAAAATATTGTTAAAAACATCTCAAGAGCCTATTTTTAGTTTGAACATTATTTAATATGCATTGGTAGATACTTAGTCATCTCATCGAGTTTGGTTTGATGATGATAGGGAGGTCGGGTTTTGAAAGTGGACTGGGCTTAAATAGTTTTTTACCCTAAATAATTAACTACCCTCTTACCACGCTAATTCACATATATTCTCTCTAAATTCTGCCTTCCTAATTCATACCTTACTAGCGCCAACATATATGTTTATAACACTAACGAGTAGTGAGGTGAAGGGAAAAAAATAAAATAAATGTATATGTATTTACTCAATTTGTATGCAAAAATAAACTTATATGAGTCTTATATTTTATACACATATAAATGCTTTTTCAACAGGTTAATTTCAAAATATATATAATTTTATCTCAAATAAACTTCACTAGTGAACAAAAGAAACCATCTCGACTTATCGGGTTTTCCAATGATAGAATTCGTGGTTGGGATCTGGCCAGGTGTACAGAGGGTGGTTTCTTCTAAAGGTTTTCCCGCTCTCCCCCCATGCAAATACCTGTATAATTCTTTTAAATTTGAGGCACAAACCAAATATTTATTATTGAACGAATTGGGCTTTCCCCTCTCACATAAATATATCGATGGAAAGGGAGTTAGTTAGAACATGTGTATTATTTAGAGGTAAATAAATGTATTGAATGACCCCTAGTATTGAAACCTATTCTAAACCAATCTTCCATCTTCCATACCACACTAACGAAAGCGAAAGCCTCAACTTGACCATTAGATTATTAATATTATTAAATTTTGGATAACCCAGATGGGTAGTGAGGGAGAGCGGAAAACCATTTTGGCTAAACCACCCTTGGTTCACCCGACCAAGATTCGAACTTTGATCTCCCCGTCATCGGCAGTCTATTCTACTGCAATAGTAGTTCGTTAGACCACGCACCACCGAAGCGGGTAGTTGAAAAGTTATATTTCATTCAAATAATATAGAACATTGATGGTGTCTTGTCTTTGTTTTGAATCCCAAAGATTGTTTTCATTGACGAACAAAATCCTCTGCTTCTTCAGTAATCAAATGGTCTGAGGCGTCACTCTCACAATAGAATAGACTGCTGATGATGGGGATATTAGAGTTCGAATCCCGGTCCAGCTTACTGGAAGTATTTTTTTTTTCCTAAATTCTTTTCTACGCCAAATGCGAATACACTTAATCTACATTCTACCTTCGATATTCCTAACATATTAGTGTAACTAGTTAGTACGTAAACATCCCAAACGAGTAATGAGACGCGTAACAAAAAAAACTATATATATATCCCATTTGTTTAGCTTATAGTCCCATAAATAAAATATACTTGCCTTTATTTTACTAATAAACCCCAAACGTTAGCAACCTTTCCTTCTGCAAACCACAGACAATATTGTATAAATAATATATTGATATTATTAATTATTTATTTATTTATATTTCAAAATAAATACGGCAGTATCTGGATAATTCCACAAAGGATAATTCTAAAAATTGGATAATTTTAACACATCATAATTCCCAATGAATTTTCTATTTAAATCAATAGTAAAATTACATTTTAATCAGAAATTTGGAAGGAAATACTTGTGCAAATTAAAGCCTATCCATTGTGAAATTCTCGAGTGTCCACTCATTTCAAACCTAACTTTAACTATCTAATCACATTTATATGCCAAGAATTTCGTACAAAGTTACAGTTACTAACCCATGATAAAAGATAAATCGGATAACTCAGCACCAACGGCAAGTGGGTTTTCTAGAATAAGGGATGTGTTGGCTCGGCTTTCATCGCTTCTGTGTGACAATGTAAACACGTGACGTCCTGATTGACTAATTTAAGTCTTCTATTTTCTTATATTGATATTTCTAAGTTTTTACATTAATGTATTAATGCTTCTATTTTTCTTATGTATGTATATATCTTGTAGGTGTGTTTATATGTAGCATATTTTTAGGTTATTGATTTATTCTGTACCAGATGCCTAGATACTCATAAAAATCGTTAGTCCAAAATTTTGAATATTTCGAGCTTATTTAATATCCCTTTGACTTCTAATTAAAAAGTTCTAATGTTTAATTTTTTTTTTATTTAACAACGCATCTTACTACCCGCTCGGGTTATACGCTTAAGTACTAATTACGCTAATGGGTTAGGAATTAGGAAGGATGAATTTAGAGGAAGTGAACCCACATTTGCGTGGGAGGAGATTGGAAAACCATTTAGGAAAAACCACCCCCATTTCACCCGGCCGAGATTCGAACCTCGATCTCCCCGTCCTCGGCAGTCGAGCTCAATATGACTAGCGTGTTAGCTAACTACGCCACCGAGGCGGCTTTTAAGATTATTGAGTTCCTAAAGCGGAAGTTAGGTACGATATAATTTAATGGCTACCTTTCATCTACGTAAACCGACATCACTCATACATACATATGCTATAGATGGCCGTTTCCACGAAGTTTTGGGACTTTCCCATAGCTATTATCTTTTTGGCATACATGATAAAACAAGACCGACCATATGTAATTGTTTCCGTCGGTAATACGGCGCCGTTTAGCGTCAAAACGCTGCATGCGTTTTCAGGTCATTATCCAGTCAACGATGGAGGTGAGTTTCGCAGAATCTAAAAGGGTTGTCCTTAGAGTAAAACCACAATATGGCGCCAAAGCGAAATCCCGGAAAAGGATGGGTTGCAACGTGAACCATTATTGAGAGAACGTCTTTTTGCCGACGTATTCATCGCTCTTCTTTTTTTAAGAACACACAACCATGAAAGCTGTCTTTTTACATACAGGTGTAGGTACACACTCTAATTTGTACCTTTACTAGGGAACAGAAGTTTTATATTAATGAAAAAAAGTTCCTATAAATTAGAGGCTTCCCTTCCGATGTTATCTTTAATTTTAAGTACGTACAAAACTCCGCCCCTAATTGTATTAAGGTATTTTTCGTATGAAAATATTTAACATAACTTTCTTAACCAACTATATTAACAATTAATCTAAAATAACTTGATCTAAGATAGTACGTCTCAGCTACAACGGCTAGATATTTATTTAATAGATGGAAATAATTACAAATATATTTAACTTTAGAACAGTACTTTTAATATATCACAATTTTCTTACTAATGGACATATATAACAGCCAAACAGATTAATATATCTACATTTACATAACCCACTTCAGTGTCCAAATGGTTTAAGGCGTCAATTTTGTGTTAGATTGGCCTACTAATGATGGGAGATCGGGGTTTAAATTCTGGTCGGATCTACTAAGGGTGGTTTATCATAAATGGCTTTCCACTCTCTTTCCACGCAAATTCGGGTAGATTATGTCTAAAATGTTTTCTTACTCATCGCTACCCCATTAGCGTAACTATCCCATATGCGTATAACCTGAACAGGTAGTAAGACGTGGTGATAAAACAAATACCTTCACATATTCATAAAAATTAATGTTATCTGCAGCTGTCACTTTTGATAGATATTATCAAAACCTATAAAATAACACTAATAATAGTAATATGTTATCACCCCCGTTGTCTAATGCGCTACTCTCGCAATAGACTAGACTGCTGCAGATGGGAAGATCGAGGTTCTATCCCAGTCGGGTGCACCGAGAGTGGTGTTTCCTAAATTGTTTTACATTCTCCCTCCATGCAAATGTGGGTGCACTTCCTTTATATTATAAAAATATGATGTTACTAATGTTGACGGGGGAAAAAATCTGTATAAAAGGTGATCCAAATATCCATTCACAAGAAAATCCAGGTATACTACACACCCAACCCAAACGCCTAGATATTTACTGATTAGATATAATTACTCACGAAATAATTTGAGTCAGGACTGTAACTTTTAACAGCACACGCCCAGTCCTAGTGTTTTGATATTAACTAATTTGATCACAGGACTTACAAATTAACTTAATCTAGCACAGTATGTTTAGTATTACACACTCAGTTCTAGCCTCCCACATATTTTCTAATTGGCTAGTAGGACGTACGAAATAACTAGAATCTTAATAATTTTATGCCAAGACATACAACCCAACTTAAATATAAGGCCGATATACACCGGCATGTTTATTTTGAGTCAAAAACCGCGCCAGTTCAAATCTCGTGCAAGTAAAGGTTCACACATATTTTTGAATATCGTTCAAAGATTTACTTGCGAGTCATTTGAGTTCAACTATTCTTAACATCGCACTGCAACTGTTCTCTGCAAGTTGTGACTGGCACACCAACCTAAGTTTACACTTGCAAGTACAAATATCATTCACATTCAGTTGGCGCGACAGTTAATTACTGGCACCAAATTATTTGAGCGCTTGAATATTCGTGCAAGTAGAACATGCGTCATACAAACTCTTTAATTTACGTGCAAATATAAGTTTCTTACACTGTCATGTGGGCAGGCTATTAACGACTGGCGCCAATTCAACATTGACAGTATAAACGCCACTTAATTTAAAATAATTGTAACTGGATACGATATTTTAAGGCGCTTTCATTGATCTACAATGGAATATCCTGTGCAATCCATTAGACATTGTTTTTAATACGTTTGTCCAGACGGATATGTGAAGGTGCTATCAGCATCGATATAAGATATAAGGCTTCTAAAGTACTAGGTTACCTGTAACCGTAGAGGTCAAGGTTTGAATCTCAGCTGGGTATATTAAGGCGTAGTAAGGTGCAGTACACGCTAAAATAATTTTGAAGTGCAATTATTCCTGTCAGCAATTATATAAAAACACACACGTGCACACATGGAAAGAAGGGCAGGCCCCACACGTCATCACGCAGGTAGAAAGAGACTCTCCATGGTTTGGTTCCCGACAGGAAGTAATTGGCAGGAAGGTCTTGGGCTCACGACCTCGTTGGACCAAAGAGAGGATGCTGGGAGTTCTCGGAGACGTCGGTTCGGAGACCCGCCCGGGCCGTATGACTCTTGCACGGTACAGAGACCGCATGAAGACGTGACTATAAATGTATGATGCGATAATAGGCCAACACCCAAATCGTACCTATACTTTGAAACAATTAATATAACAACGAAACAAACATCACGTTTTCGGTGAAGGTGAAAATTATTGTTTGGATATAAGTGTGCTGATTTAGTGGGATGGATGACAGGGAAGCTTGACCCATTACTTTTTGTTTGTGCCACGTCTTAGATCTACTACCCATTGTGGTTGTATGCATATGTACCAATTATGCTATGGGGATGTAATGGGTGAGGAAAGTTGAATTTAGAGGACGTGTACTCACATTTGCGAGATGAGAAAGGTGAGTGGAAATCAATTTAGGAAAACCCACTCTCAGTACACCCAGCCGGGATTTAAATACCGGTCTCCCTGTCATCAACCATACAGTCAATTGTTAGAGGGAATCCTTAGCCTATGCATCCACCGAAGCGGATGATTTTTCTTTATTTGTACACCAATTATTACTACTCATCCGGGCTATCCACAATCCACATATTTATACTGATGTGTTCGGAATGAAGAAGGTAGAATTTAGAGAAATCACGCCCACGTTTGCTTAAAGGGTGGAAATTAAAAATCATTTAGAAATTACCAGCCCTAGTAGACACGATCAAGATTTAAAAATATACCTCGCAGTCACCGACAATCCAGTATTTGACAACACCTGACACCTTAAACCATTTGACCACTGATGTGGGGGGACGCTTTTACGTGTTTACGTAGAATCACTCCTCAAAACAATGACTGGAGGATTACCCTAGGATAATTCTTGTGGACTGGTGATATAGGATAAGCTCAGTAAATTTACAGTCCCAGAATCAAATTCCATATCAGGTTTAATTTAACTTTTAATTTTGATATTATAGAATTATCGTCAATGATTTAAATAATTTTGGATCAATCAGTAAATTGTTATAGTAATGTTCAATAGAATAAATTTAATTTCTAAAGACATTTTTTCAGGGTAAAATTGTAATTATTATCTAGTTTACCAACAGATATGAATCTATTTCCCATGGCTTAGCTTCTATAAGAGCCAATTACAAGTAAGAAATACCTTTGCTTGTTATTGATGAAGATTCTTACTATTTATTTATGGTTTTAAAATTATATACCTAATCTGTGAATAATTAGACGCTAGGTTTGTGTGAGTAGTATTGTGTACTAAACTTTATGAACTTATTTTGTAAGTAGTGGTTCAGAATTAGTAAACATTAGTCGCACAGAATCAAAACTCGCCTTGTCAACAACAAAAAAACTGAGTCGTGCACATCACAGGGTTCTGCTTTTTCTACTCTATGACATTATTGGGTTAAACTGCACCAAAAATGCATGTCCAATTGTTTTTCCATTAAAAAAATTAAGCAAAGTCGTCACCTTATGAGCGTTCACAGCACATGTAGACAAAGTACCTTAATATAATATTTACATATTCCATTGCTGAAGTTGAAGTTTTTAATAATGTACAATACGTGTTTATCAAGCTGTAAAATACATTTTACTTGACTTATTTTCCTATTCACAGTAAACATATAATGATACTTGTGGTACAAAGTGTTGACTTAGTGGACTTAACCTGTCAAACTTATAATATCTAGTTCTTTTACTTTTTTTTCACTGTGATACAGACTATAAACCACCTGGCATACCTCCACGGACAACAATTTGAGAGCCAATGATTTAGGTGCCAAATCTAGGAGAATGATATTAGGTGTACTAACCTATATTAAGTTAGTTTGTAAACTAAACTATCTATTCAGTAAGTACATCGGCGCTATAGGACGGTTCAGTAGTATAATATGTACGTTTTTATAGCACCGCGTCTTACTACCCGCTTGGATTATGAGATTATGTACTAATCACACTAATGGTTTTATGGATTAGGAAGTTTAGATTTAGAGGAAGCGTACACACTTTTACGTGAAGGGAGAGTGGGAAACAATTTTGGAAAAACCACCCTCAGTTAAACCCAAATGAGATTCGAACCTCAATCTTACCATCATCGGCAGTCTAGTATATTTTTGGAGCAGCGTCTTAGACCACGCGGCCACCGAAGTAGGTCTATAAGATTTAATAACCTAGATTAAAATTGCTTGTAATTTATACGAATCAATTTTATGCATACACACGTATATACCTATATGTACACAAATACATACTGTATTGACAAATATGTGCGAATATGTGTGTGTGGGGGGGGGGGGGGGCGCGGGCCCGGGGCAGAGTATTCCACCCCGCGCCTTGGGTGCGGCTGGCCGGGGGTCCTGGAAACCCCTCCCTCTTTCCC
>CABFOV010000280.1:82044-95533 GCA_902141375.1 Timema poppense
TTTGGGGGGGGGGGGAGTATTTAACATGCACTTTCTGAACCCACTGTTATAATCATCACAAGATAGTTCATATGAGCGAGAGCGAACGAGCCAAACAATTTCCCCTAAAAAAGTTTTCACATACCTACCAGTTTTTTGTTTTTTTTACACGTCAATGGGACCAATGGCTTTACTTCCTCTTCGAAGGAAACTGTAATATGGATTTTAATCGCTCAAGAAAAATCCGTCGACCCCGGTTGAGTTTGAACCTACAAACATCTGATTCTGAGGCTAGCACTTTACCCCAAGACCACAAAAGTCGTCCACATGAAGTAAAGGCAAAAGGTATTCAAGATATTTGGAATTTACTACAAGTGCAGTCACGTGCGCTAATTACCTTACTTGTTGCCAAGCGCATAGCTATTACTAGTATCGGTGAGCACGCAGGCCAAGCGTTAGAGCCAACAATACTGGGTTGTTGGTGACAGGCAAGTTGGGGCTCGCATCCCATTTGGGTGTAGCCTACTGGGGATGTTTATTCCTTAACTGTTTTCTACTCTCCCTCCACAAAAATCTGGGACCCTTACAAAAAATTATACATTCTTCATTCCTACCACATTATCGTAATTAATATACATGCCAAGCTGGTAGTGAGACGGGAGGAAAGCACAAACAATTATATCAATATAAATATGGTCAAATAGCTGTTGAAATAAGATTTTTAGAATTTAAAAAAAGTAATAGGCCAAGATCTACTTTTATATTACCGTACAACATAGTTTGGATATTTATCCATCACTTTTCACATATGATGTTCATTTTGACACCTTACAAATATACTAGCTGCCTCTACAGGGAGATTTTGCCCAGTTTCACTCTTTTACTGTAATTTGTCTATGCTCTACCGTCGATATAATCAGTGGTGTGGCGTTGCTTGTTGCCAGGTTTGTTTAAACTGTACTGGTAAATTGTTATCATCACTCACTAGACACTCATTAACCAGCGTTTAACAAGACTATATACTTTAATGTGAGGTGTGTCCGTCCGTCTATATATATTTGGTCAAATGGGGACTGAGTGGAAGAGAGCGCATCATCATTGCTGCCAATATTTTCTTGATACAAAATTCCCTGTATTTTCCAGAAAGAATTTCCATTCAGTATTATTGAGTAGGGAAATAGATTTGGTTCTTCATAAAAGATACTATTGTGAAGTCAAGAAACTGAAGTTTAGAATGGGGTAGTTTGACCAGGAAAGGGAAATACATACAGTCACTATGCAACTAAATGTTTTAGAAAGAAGGTAAGGGGTGAAAAGAAATATTTTCAAATCAGCACGGTTAGTGCTTCAGAACGCTTTTAATTCAAGTATTCTTACAGTTTTTATAACAAAGTATCTTTACGCCAAAATGTATCAAACATTGCTTCAGAAGATTCGTTTAGCTTAATTTTATATCACGTATTACTATCCGTCCAGACTAACCACACTAATGGCGTAGGGGTGAGGAAGTTATACCTTGAATTAAACTACCCGCGTGGAAGGAAATTGGTGAACTATTTAGGTAAAAAAAACATGCACAGTCCACCCGGTAGGGATTCGAATCTCGTTTTCTCCATCATCACAATACAGCCTAATACGAGAGTGACATGGTAGATAATCCACCCATAGGTGTCGGTTGAAGAACTATTAATATGTTGGGTGTTATTTTTCTGTCCGACGCTCTATAGCGCAGTTGTTAGCGTCTTTACCCGGTTTCGATTTCCAGTGTGGCCGAAAAATGTGTCATCGTTGAAATGAGGGTTCTTTCTTTCACAAGGATGTCTAAACGGCTGGTTTGGGGGGTCTAGGTGTTGTGTCTAGTCTAGATTTAAGTTAGTTTGGAAGTCGTGCGATGTTATAGAGAGTAAGTTCAGAACGTGCACATTAATTACTCAAAATAAATAACTATATGAGTGAAACAGCTAAAAGTCCACACAAACAATTATTATAAAGACCTACTAATATTTTTAATATATATGACCAAATCAAAAGCTTTCACGAAAAGTTGGTACTAGAGCCATGATTTGCACAAATAGCTAATGGTTCGAACGAAATATTTCCAAATGTTTAATAAGCGGACACAGAAAAATAAATTTAAAATTTTAATCTTGGAACATATGAAGTAAAAAAAAATTAGTCAATACTCTCTTATTTCTGATTAACCTCCGTTGGAATATGTGCGTAAATCTTTTTTCAACTTTCACGGCGCATAACTGGAACAAAACATAAATATCATCCTTGTTGCGCATACCGTAAACTCAAAAAGCTTGCGGAACACTGCCCTAGACCACGGATAAGGCTACGCTCTATGTTTTCCTTCCTTTGAGTCACAATGAATGGATTTTTCAGAAACTACTGAACTCGGCGCATGGGCTTTCTTATGATACTGACATTGTTTGTTTAGAAATAATTGTCTGAGAACCACTGATAGTACTAAATCAAATAAAAATTAATGAGGGGGAAGGGAAACGTGACTAACAATTTGGGAACCATTCAAAGAGTGAATCACCTCAATAACGCAAGACGCTTATGCCTACGTTCTCACCGCTGCGGCAGTCACTTCGATCTTGCGTGCGATGCTAACGTCATCAATTGCCTCGCTCTACGCAGTCCTGACATCTTGCGGGATTAGTAGGGACTATTTGCATGTCTCTTGTTAGTTTTCAAGTTTCTCACTAGGACTCGCATTAGGGTTTTAAAATATTGAAGAAACCGAAACAACTTAGAAATGATTAGCTTTATTTATTTGAAACTGATTATTAATTTTACAAACGATTTTATAGAAGGTTATTTTTTTTTAAAAGTACATGCTTTGAAAATTTAATACTACTTTGAAGTTTAATAAAACTAGATCTTGATTTGTGATAAATAAAAAATGATTCGATTTCGTTAAATAAAAAGTTGTTTTTCGGTATAACAATTCTGTAAATAAAAAGCTAGTTCTTGATTTATAGTAAATATAGCTTTTTTATTTTGTGGTAAATAAAAGATTGAATTTTGCTATATAAAGAGTTGTATTTCGGTAAGAAAGAAAAATATCTAGATAAAAGGTTGAATTCTAATTTGTGGTAAATAGGGTTATTGTATTTTATTAAATAAACTTGTGTTTTGATATAAATGCTAAAAAAAAAAAATTGGGGGGGGGAGTAAAAGGGTGACTTAAAATTATAGCAAATTGACTTTAATATATATTGCTTTGAATAGTTAATTACAGCTAAAAGGTTTTATGTTTTGACTAATACTGGCCTACAATACTCACAAGTATTTAAATAACATCAGGTAAAATATTTGTCTTATTAAATATTTTACGTCTTAGACTCTTTATATATGCATACACGGTAGACAACAACCTAACTAGTGCCGAAATATTTTTATCATCACGCACCCATACACGTCAATCGCCAAAGTATAGGAAAAGCATTATTTCCAAATTTCTAAGTTAGTCCAAGCGGGTGTTCCACACACAAACTGTACTTTTTTTTTCTTTTTTCGATTTATCAAATATGTAAAAGCCATCTTTTGAATATTCGAGTTCTTTTACAAAAATACTCACAACTTTTGGTATTTTTTATTTTCATTCAACTAATATTTTATTAAATAATTTTCAATATAATAGCACTTATAGCCTCACTCAAAAATAACATTGTTTTATAGTGACGTAACATGGAAGACCAAATACATAATGATAAAAGCTCTCAATTTATCTTAACTATAATGTTGATTTTTCCCTTTTCTTTTTTAAATATTTGTTTTTGGAGGCGATATGGTTGAGAAAGTAGCTATTTCAAACACTTCTCTTTCTTATAATCTTTGGTTTAAGAAAAATTATTTTATTTGAGAAATTCCTTTGTATTTTTCAGGCTATTTCAGGATAAAGGTAAACAACAATGATGTTTTTAGTGTTTACTTGCATTTAAATCAACAACATTGACCATAATTATTCGTATTTTAAAGGCAAAATGGTCAATTTCACGAAAAAATTTATTTCGTTTTATTTCGCGGATGTATTACTAGCCAACTTTAAAAATGCTACAGTGGTCTTTAAATATGTCTTGATAATAATTTTAATGTGCTGTGTAAAAGTAAATATAAACGTGTCTTTAAGATTTCGGTGTATCTATTAATAACTTATTTTATTTGTAAATGCTAATTTTTTAAAATTAAATCTGAACTAATCGGGGCGCCGAATACATGAAGGATTATATTTTTTTCCGCTTCTGTATTTTTATGGAGGTGGGAATTTTGAAATTTCTAAACCACTAAATTTATCCTCAAATATCTTCTAGTGTTCTGTTTTGATTGTTAAAATATCTCTTTATTTGTTTGTGGAGAGAAGGTTCGAATCTCGGTCGGGTGAACTGGGGTGGTTTGTCCTAAATGGTTTTCCACGCAAATGTGGGTTCACTTCCTCTAATTCAACCTCCCCAATTCCTAATCCATTATCGTAATTAGTACTTAAGCGTATATAACCCGAACGGGTAGTAAAACGCGGTGCTAAATAATAAAAAATATATAGTGAAGTAATTTAAACCAAATTAAATTTATCTTAGAACGGTCTAAGGCACCACACTAGGACTGTACTACTAATTACGGGTAGATCATGGTTCGAATCCCAGTTGGGTATATTGAAGGTGGTTTTTATTAAATGGTTTCCCACTCTACTTCCACGATAATGCGGTTAGATTAACTCTAAAATGCTTATTTCCTCATCCCTTCTTCATTAGAGTAATTATCATATGTGTGTATAACCTGAACAGGTAGTAAGACACTGTGAGACAAAAAAAATATAGACTAACTGATTTCTTTTAGTTTTAAAGAAATTGTCTGCTTTTTATTCAACAAACACTCACAATATTACCTAAATATATACAGGAGAAAATTTTAAATGGTATATTTGATCAACTTTTTTTCATTATTATGACAGTGTGTTGGCTGTTCTATTTCATCCTCACAAATAATTAGGTAAGGTGGTTTTTAAAAACCACAATAGCGTTAGCTTATAGATAAGGTGGTCATTCACCTCATGAAACTACCCATTCATGATTTAGCTTTCCAGAATTCAAGACCCAAGATCCTTGTTCAAAATATAATCGACTCTTGGCGTTTAAAAATGTGGTAGTCATTATTGATGTAACATATTTTTAATTTTATAAATAATGTTGTAATCATATTACAAAATATATTCAGGTGTGTAGTGGAGCTGGAGCGGCGCTCCTACACTGCTTACGACGGCGGAACGGTGCTACCACACTTGTTTGAAAAAATAACTGTTCTTGTTTGAAAAATTATTATTCTTATTAATTAAAATTCCTATTTAGCAAAAAACTTTGGTTTCATGCTCACAGTCACAAATATTTTTTATCCCTTTCCTAGTTCATTACTATTATGATATCGTATTATTACAGTAAAAACGAACAATTTACACTATAAATTAGTTTTAGTTTCAACTAAAGTAGGCCTACATATTTTTGCGAGATATACAGCGGAACGCTAGGTTTTGTTTTGACAGTGAGAGGGAGTGGCGTGGCGGTAAGGCACCCTCAGCCCCTCCTCCGCAACTGTTCCAGTGCCAGACTGATTGTCTTGAGTCACTCCGGTCCGGTCATCAAGTCAAAAGCGCGCGTACAAATCATGATTGGTGTTTATACTTTTGTCAAGTTATCACACAAGTTTCTCTCACAATAAGGTTATTTGTGTGCTTTCAAACGTGTTTGTGTATATCTGACAGTAAAACGTTTAAATGCAATAATGGAAACTATTAAAAACAAACAGAAAACATTAACCTCATTCTTTTCGCGATCTGTTGATAAAGGAAGACTCGATGCGTCAAGTGGACCCTCTAGCAAACCAGACGAACATTTTCTATTGGTATAATGTACTACATCAATGAATGCTACCGTTAATGAAAGTGTTGTTAACATTGTTGTGGACACTGATAAAAAGGAAGGTTCAGAAAATGTTTGCAAGGTAGCTGAAACACAAAGCGAGTGGCCAAGTATATGGACGGCTGACATGTGGGAGCAGAAAAAGGAATCATTTTCTTGGATCGGCTGCAGAAATCGTAAACTAGGATGTAATATTTGTTTTGAAGTGACTAGTTTGGGAGCATTTTTTTTTTTTAAAAAAAGGACGTATTTCTTTATCTACTGAATGGCTTTCCTACAAGGTAACATTTTATGGTTCAAATAAATCGTTAAATCATTAATAAAATATAATTTCGCACAATAACTCAAGTGCTCATGCAATGGGCCAGAATATCTTAGCTATATCGAAAAAACAATCCATGAAGGGGGTATGTGATACTATGAATAAATCTTATAAAGAATCAACTAACGTTGTTTTTAGATCGGCATATGATCTAGCGAAAAATGACCGACCTTACTCCAACCCCTTTGGTTTGCTAGACCTTCAAACACTAAAAGGGGTGGATGTTGGAACCAGCCTTCATTCTAGATTTAGTGCAACTGGAACCATAAAGCATGTTTCTAAAGAAATGAAATCAATAATTGTAAAAAAAAAATTAAGCAAACATCGAGGAGAATTTTTGTTATTATCAATGAATATACTATCCTAAGTTCAAAATCTGTGCTAATTATTTATTTAAGACGCGAAATCAGTAAGGAACATTTACCAAACAATTTATTTTTGGATTTGGTTGAGCTTGAAAATCAAAAATCTGAAACAATATTTAACACTGCTGTCAAATGCCTCGAGGAGCATGGTTTTGACCATAAATATCTTAAGCAAAATCTAGTGTATCTTATAAGTGACGAGGCTTGTGTAATGCTTGGGAAAATGTTTGGTGTGAGACAAAGATTTTTATCTTTATATCTAAACGTAATTATTTGGCATTGCATGAATCACGGGCTGAAGTTAGCCCTTGCAGATGCTGTAGACTAAGTAGATGGTGTAAATAGTTTTCGGTCATTTATGGATAAACTGTACACACTGTAGGTCACATCTCCCAAGAACCAACGTCAACTTGCTGAATGTGCGTTTGAGTTAGACAAATAAATAAATATAATATGCCGAATACTCAGTACTAGGTGTGTAGCAAGCTCATTCAGAACAGTTTCTGCTGTGTAGTTCAGCTATGAAGCGTTAGCAAGTCACTTCTTAAAGGCTTCACAAGACATGTTGAGAACGAACATCTCCCGAAAGAAATACCTATGAAGGTCTATTAAAAAGATTTACTTCTCGTCAGTTCTTGTCAGACTTAGGATTGATGTATGATATACTAACAGAATTATCTATGCTCGCTGAAAATTTGCAAAGCAGAAACACTTCAGTTGTTTTCGCAGACAAACTTATAAGACGTTCCATAATTTTTATCGAATCATTAAAAGAAAAATCTGGTACTAGAGCCTTAGAGAGATTAAATTAACAATAGAAGAGGTTAAGTTCAGTTAAGTAACTTTAATTGACAAAAGAAGAATGGTAACCATTAATGAGCAACAATTGCTTTCAAGTGTGACTAATAATATCAAATCTCTGTTGTTTTCAACAATTTCATTTTCATCAGAAGAAGAGAATCAGATTCTTTTACCGGTCAACAAATATTACAGTCAGGTATGGTGAAACAGAAGTAGAACGGCTTTGTAAACGATTTAGAATAAGTTCAAGTAATTCAATAAATGGGCTTAGAGACTACATGGATAGCGGTAGATGTTTGCCTGAAGCCCTTAAAGAGCTGATGAACTGTTCAAAAATAATACCTTGCAGTTCAGTGGAATGTGAGAGAGGCTTTATTCTAATGAATATAATAATTACTCCAACAAGAACTAACCTACCAGTCCAGCAAGTCTCATATTTATTATTTATTAAACTTCACGGCCCTACCTGGGAACTCGAGTCCTATGTAACAATCTGGTTGGAATCGCTCAGATCAGAAGATGACACAAGAACTAGAGTAGTGAAGAACCCAAAACCAGCCCACGAAGAAAATATTTTTTTCTTATTTGTTGTAAATTTTAACACTGTAAGTTACAGTAATATTACTTACTCTTGGAAAGAAGACATATTTCAATTATAGAAATATTTTATTTCTTTAAAATATTTTCTTTAATTCGTAGTATTAAAATTTTTATAGGTAACTAAGATAAGTTTTTTTACATCTATGACTTTTTTTTTACTTAATAAAATAAATAGAAATGGTTTTTAAATAATAATAGTTTTTGACCATTTCATAAAAGCCTATTTAACTATGCTAACCAATAAATAGTAACTTAATAATAAAGTTTTATCTGCCAACCAATTAGATTGTTAGATATAATTTTTTGTTGTTGTACTGGAGTGACTTAATAAATAAGAAATTTTTCTGTGTTTAATTTCACAAACCCTCCTCCCCCCCACCCCAGTTCCACAACTTCCTGTTCTCCCTTTGATTTTGACATTGAAAGCAAAACGATCGCTCCCACCCTGCTAAACTTGCCACTACACCCCTGAATATAATAATATATAAAACCCAAATATAACTAACCCTAAATTAAAACTAGACATACATTATAATTATATTGGTGATTATGATATAATTTAGATAGATCACTTAGCTCATTGATCTTGAGCGCTAAGTTTTTCCAAACAATTGCTATCAGATCTTTTCATAATATTAAAGATTATAAATTATATCACTATAATATATTAATATATTTTTAATCTTTATCTTTTTTCAATCTATCTTTCTCTTACCTATATCAGCCTCTTTACAAACATAATATAATGTATTTAAAAGTGTTGGTGTTAAACTAAATAATATTTTACCCCTATGTTACAATATTTTTAATGTAAGTCAACCAAATCTTCAAACAAAATCAATCTGAGTATTTTTTATATTTCCCTCTATTTAAAAAATTAGTTATCTAAATGAGAAATGGAACTACCTGTCTAAATTACTAACAACCTTTAATACATATTGAATTTAATGCACGTACAAGTATATTTTTAATGTGTTGCAATTTCAATTCTTCTAAGTTATTGTGAGAAGGAAGTATATTATCGAGTCAAGAATATATATAAGGATTATTAAAGGGTGTAGTCCTACACCCTAGCTCAGTTGATAGCGTATCTTTCTACTTAGTTAAGAGTCCCGGGCTCGATTCCTGGCATGACAAAAACTAACTTAAATCTAGAAGAGTCACAACAACTAGCATCCGGCCGTTAATTCATCACTAATGATAAAAAAAAATTAATTCGTATGCTGATATAATCAATCTGTTCAGAAAGTTCACGTTTAATAACTTACCTCAAACAAATGAAAATGAGTATATATATATATATAGGCCTATATAATAGGGTGTGCCTTTTGAAACATATGACTAAATTAGGAGAATGTATTACAAATTAAATTAAATCTAGAGAAGACTCAAAAATAGCCAGATCATTGCTGTAAAAAAAGAGGAAACACAAAATGTTATAAAATACAACTATTTTTTTTCAGGCCAATCTGGTAATAGAACTGATAACTTTTCCATCATTAGATAGATGTTCTACAGACTGAGCTTTGTAGTCGGATAATTCACAAGCTAATAACTTCATAGCACAAACAAAAATCTATATTTTTATGGGTTGGAATTGAGACACTGTTTACTTTTGGAGACATTCTTAACGTCCGGGTTGTTCGCATCTTTACACTAACGGTACAGGGATGAGGAGGAGTAGGAAAACTATTAAGAAAACAACCTTCTCGGTATATCCGGCCATGATTCAAACTTATACCACCCCATCCCTTGCAAATTAGATTATGTTGACACTTCGCCCTGCGTGTCCACCCATGTGGTTCCCACCTGTTCTGCGGTAAAAGGATACTAGAGAGATTTCTGCCAGAGTTTACCTAAGAGATATTCATAATAGTGGTACCGGGTTCGATGAACGAGTGTGTGGTAAAAAAATATTCATTCAAAAGCAAAAATATATACATCTGTTGACGGGGAATTTATATTTGAGCCTGTTCCAAGTTTTCGACTTGTGTGTCAAATATGATACCTAAGGTTGGTTTTAAAAAGAATTACTTATATTATTATAAACTATATGAACTAATTTGTTTTCTTGGTGCCTCTTAGATTATTTTATAAATTTGAACTATAATTGAATGGTTAGATACTAACAAACCATTAACCAATGAAGGTTTTTTTTAGGTTTAAAAACATAATGCTAATAAAAATAATAATTTTAACATAAACTTAATAAAATAAAATCGTCTTAAAAATAGATCGCGCTCATCGCTCTTAATTCAAAGTGTCGTACCATAACTGAAATTGTTTTTTATATTCTTACAGATAAAATAGGATAGTTTACAAAGAAACTCTTAATTAACTTATATTAAAATAAGGTTAATAACATGTCTACAAAAATTGTTTTCTAAGCTATAGCTTTAAAATCTCTTAATGCGACCAAGTCTTACAAGAAATCGGAACTGTGTAAACCTACTTTAATTTTAACGTGCAAAATTGGTTGGTTATATATTAACACGTTTAACATCAAGGTCAATAACGAATAATTATAATGTATAGTAATTAGGAGTATATTTTATTGTACACCACGAACGATACTGACACCCAGCTTAAATTTGAACCCCGACCTCCCCATCTCCGGCAGTCTAGTATATTGCAAAAGGGACGCCTTAGATCATCCACCACAAATGCAGGTTTGTGATGGTAGTTTAGGAAAAATTCACCGACATTAGTGGAAAGAGGGTGTTAGAAAAAATCACAGTGTGGTCAAGATTTGAACCTTGACCTCCCCATCACCATCAATTCAGTTTATTGCAAGCTTTTTGCTTTAGACTATGTGAATATCGGTGGCGGGGTAGATGTTTAAATATAAATTTAGAAATGTTTTATTTAAAAATATCTTTTTAATATACTAAGATATCAATTTAACTGAAACAGAACTGTTACTAGAGCATTTTCCACCGAAGCTCTTTGAGATCGGTACATCAGAAGACGGTTAAAGAAACAGGAAAAAGAAAGAACAGCCATGAAGGCTATACAGATTTGATCTGCATTCCATTCCTTCGATGTAAGTACAAAAGTCCGCCCTGGACCAATCGTTGGACGACGTTGGTTTTAATTTTGCCTCCCCCACCCTTCAAACAGGCCAACAATCTCCCACGTCGCCCCCCCCCCTCCACTTTTCCATGATGCCTTTGCATGGGGAACACGATGGAGCGTCATCCTCTAAAAATTAATCGTGGTTTTCAGGAGGTGGTCGTATTCCTTCTATAGTAATTAGATCATATGCATCGCCTTCCCCTTTATACATATCCACCTAACTCATTTAAACTCCCCCTTCTCCCTTTACATTCAAAACCAAACCAAATATAACATGCATGGTCTTTATACGTAGTCAGCTACCTTGTTTTCGTTTTCGATATATGGTGACGCCATTTTGTTCACCGCCAACGTCCGTAAAGTAAATATCATTGTTACAATTCATGGTAAATGGTATGTTTTGAAAACCACACCCCTTCTGATAAAGGACCGTTTTCAATAGGAATAAAATTGACAGAAAAAATAATCTTACTTAAAATATCAAAGATTTATTTCAGATAAATTAGCACACATGGAAAATATGAAACGTTTTCATAACACAGTTCAAGAATTATTAATCGTAAGTTTCAGAAATCATAACAATTTTCCAACAAAATACAAATACATTGTTAAATTGACTATATTATTTATTATATTAATTAACATGACCGGCACTACATGTTTCATCACCCTGTGCAGGCACTCTCCTCAATCTTACACTCTTTATTCCTCAGTTTCTTCCTTGCAGTTACAATAATAAAACAAATAAAATAGTTATTAATTTGACGCAAAAAATACATCTCTGTGAAATTATGAATGTTGCACTGACCAGCGGGAAATGGAGTATGAACATGTGAAGGGCCCGCTTCGGTGGCCGAATGGTCTAACGCGCTTCAATCACATTAGACAAGACTGCCGATGACGGAGAGATTGAGGTTCGAATCTTGTTCAGATGCACTGAGGTTGTTTTTTCCTAAATGGTTTTCCACTCTTCCTAAACTCAAATGTGGGTACACTTCCACTAAACATAGCCTCATTAATCCTTAAAACTATCATTGTGTTTAGTACATAAATACAATCCGAGCAGGTAGTAAGACGTGGTGTTTATTAATTTTTAATGGAAGGAGAGGTCAACTAATTGATGACAAACATGTCAGTGGAGATGAATGTTGAGAGGAAAGAGGGGATTGCAATGTTTCTGGATAGTCTCATGAACATTGGAATGGATGTAGTCAAGCCTTTTCTCCACGAGCGTGGAAAGCTCATTTTTCTAAAGGGTGCCTGCTATAAAGTTTACGTAATATGCCCTATTGTATATGTAGGGGGTGGGAGGAAAGTTTGTTTATTCCTAAAGTTCAGTCTTTTATTAAATATAGTAGATAACAAAAATTATTGACTCTAATATTTTCAGATTCACTAATACCTTTCATTCAAGGAGACGCCATGTGTTCTTTGATACCATTTTAATCTACAAAAAAACAATATGTTGTTTGAAATATTAGCTAGTATTACAATAGTTTTCAGTGAATGTATATTGTATATGATATATGCGCCCTACTAGCATAGTTAGTCACGCGATTTAAAGGTAGGCTATTGGTCACTCAATAGCTGGCAATGAGGATGCCAGGGTTTAGGTCTCATTTGGTTGTATTGTTCCCCCACTCTCAATTATCCATCTGCCCATCGCAAAATCATGAGAATTGGTGGAAAAACCTAATATTTTTCATTGGGCTATGCTCTTCTACTTAGTATTTCAAACACTATCGTAAACATAAATGAGAATTCTAGTGATTTTTAAAAAAATTCTGACTTTTCCCCGCAAAAACCAATTCCTTAGCTTTCCTAGATTTTCCCTGTTTCCCATATGCGTATAAGCACTGTCCACTTTAATTCCACGCAAATACGGGTACAATTCCTAAAAATTCTTCCTTTTTCCCAGCTACCCCATGTATTTAAATATGTGTATAATCCTGATGTGTTGTGAAACGCGATGCACCTACACACATAAAAAACACCATCTAGTTAAAACTATTCCAAACGCGTAGTTATTTCTCCTTATGTAATCATAAATAACAAGCCATATCAAAAAATATTAATCCACTTCGATGGTCACGTTTTATAAGCCTTAGGTCATTCCGTCACTATAATGGACGTCTAGTGCTGGAAAGATTTGGGCTAGAATATCTCTGGAGTGTGCTGAAGGAGAATCTTCCAATATAGTTTCCCACTCTCCCTCCCCGAAAATTCGGGTACACTTCCTATCAATTCAGTCTTATTAATCCTTAATCCAGCTATACAGATACCCTGAACGGGTATTAAGATGCAAAGGGCTGTAATGGAACGTTAGGAATAACCAACCAACCCAATCGTTTATAAAACCCATCGCTGCCGCGCACCATCATCTACACCGATTCATTCATTGTGCCTCTAATTTGGACCGTCCA
>CABFOV010000280.1:98553-120185 GCA_902141375.1 Timema poppense
TTCCACAAAAATGTAGCACTAACGAAATTTTTGTGTTCAATGACCAGCACTAACGTAGCACTAACGATTGCACTAGGTCGGGTCGTTAGTGCTTTCATGGGCGGGGCCAAGTTTATGCACCTGGAGGTGGATAGGTTAGATAGAATATAGTGTTTGTTAATATAGTTCCCTCCTCTTCCTCCTCACACCTTATTACCCTGTCGGCAAAACTCACATACTTACAATAATAGGGTAGGGTTGAGGAACGTAAAACCCTAGAAGAAATGTAGCTGCATTTGTGTTGAAGGAGAGTGGTAGGGGCCTTAAGAAAAACTAGCTTTAGTACGCAAAGCGAGGATTCCAAACCTTATCTCCCCATCCACACCATAACGAAATACTATTTTGGTGCCTTAGTCGGCATGCCCATCGATATTGTTCAAAATAGCTACTAGTGGCTTAACCTCAACCATACATTTTTTTTTAAGAAGCACCCAGTTCTATTACTCGTTCAGGCTGTCCACATATCCATATATTAAGATGGGATGAGATTGGCAGAATTGAGAGGAAATGTATACTCGTTTGTATGGGAGGAGAGTGAGAAATCATTTAAAATACCTTACTACACCCGATTATGGTTTATAACGCAATCTAACCATTATTGACAATGCATTATTTTATAAAAGTTTCGTTTTAGAACACGCCACCTTCTATGTTAATTATTCTTACTTATTTATTTATTTGATTGATTTACATAAACATAATATTAAATGCATTGTTGCCATATTTTTGGTTCAATCACACCTAAAACGCCCTACTTTATCAACGTTTATCAAGAAAACAAAACGTGGATTCTTGTAAAAAGAATAAATCACACCTAAGATTAAAAAAGGGAACATTTTAGAAGAGTGTCGTGATGGAACAGGATTCGATTCAGTCATAAGCTAGATGTTCTCATTACTACAAACAAAGTATGAAAAAAAAATAGAGCTCTTCTGAGTAAACATCACTAGTCGATCTAAATCGTCTGTTTCCGGGTCGCCGGAAGCTCCTGTCTGCGAGGAGGGAAGTGGCTGGTTTGAATGATGAATGAAGCGTATCACTTCCGAAGCAATACGCATGCGCGTGCAGTTAGCCAAATCGTTCCGCGAATCCAGAGTTGCGTGTCCTCGTGTTCGATGTCCGTAAGTCATAATCCTTATGCATTGTACTCCCCTTCCCACAGGCGGAGTTAAGCCAGCGCCAGTGTGTTCGAATGGCTTTGTTAATTATTTTTATTTTCTATTACCCATAGTTAATGAGGTAGGGATGAGAAAAGTAGAGTTTTAAGGAATTATACCCACATTTCAAATAGGGAAGGAAATGGGAACCCCTTAGGGGAAAAACACTCAAACACCCAAACAGAAATCGAACCCCAGCCTCATCACAATAAAACCAGAATAGATGGCTTGACATTTAGTCCATGTGTCAACCGATAAATGATGACTAACACAAAATAGTGGCCAGATCTAATAAGGTAAATGTTTCCACCAGTGTTGTTTTTTACCTTCTCTTTCCAGGCAGTTTTGTATAGTTTCACTAATTAGTGCTCTTAATTCTTATTCTATTTGAATTATATTTCTTTTTCCAGCACGTATCACTTCCTGTTTGGAAATTACATAATGTAGCTGTGATGAAAAACGTATAGTATAGAGAAAACGTGCCCGCATTTGCATTAAGTCTGAATGGGATACCATTTAGGGGTGAGGGGGAATACCCACAGTGCACCCTTACCTCCCCATCGGCGGCAAACCAGACTAAATTATCTAGATATTTAAACTGCACGTCTATCGATGTGGCTAGTAATAATTGTGTTAATCCTGCAGGTCTAAGTAAGAAAACTAATTCCTACACACATGATCACACAATCTAAGGTGCTAATCTCACAATATATAGAATCTTCAGTGACGGGGGGTGAAGGAGGCTAGGTACACTGACATGTTTATCCACGTATTATTTATCCTTGTAGTTTTCCCATCCGCTTTCCATGTCAATGCGGATACATGGATATATTTAACTCTAACATATCCTCTACATCCCTACTCCTTAGATTAACTATTTAGTAATCATGGCTTGAAATGTACTAATCAAAACAAAAAGAAATAAATACATATTTTATAAGCGATAGTGATTTAAATACAGCAATAATTATTTTTTATCAATTGAGAATTTAATGTGCACTTTCTAAATCTTTTGGTCCATCTCTTGTTGTTGTTTTTTTAATGCTACGATTTTTAAGTTACAAATATATGCGGTACACATTCTTAGATACATTTTAATTTGCTGCATCGGTGCTCACATAGACTAAACTTCAAGTATGTTCAGTAAATGAAGGCGAGGTTGGTGTTCCAGCCTGGGTCGTTTTAACTGAAGGTTTTATTCTTAAGTGGTTTATCATTCTCCCTCCACGCAAATTCAATTAAATTTCCTCTAAATTTAAACTTTCTCATATACGCCCCTTTTATTATAATTTAATACTTTATCCCAAGTATATATTAAGACGCATTACTAAAACATTTATTTTAACTCTCTAGCTTTCAGTTTCAAGAAGTACTCCAGAAGTAGGGGGCACCCTTAAGTATTAAAATGTAATTAGTGGGGTGATTATCATTAAACTCAGTATATTTTTTAACATTATTATTATTTAGCACCGCGTCTTACTACCCGTTCGGGTTATACGCTTTAAGTACTAATTACGCTAATGGATTAGAAATTTAGAAGGTTGAATTAGAGGAAGTGAACCCGCATTTGCGTGGAGGGTTTTAGGAAAAACCACCCCCAGTTCACCCGACCGAGATTCGAACCTCGATCTCCCCGTCCTCAGAAGTCGAGCTCAACACGACAAGCGCGTTAGCCAACTACGCCACCGAGGCGGGTTATTTTTTAACAATATGTGTGTAATGACAATAGTGTATGCGTGTGTAAATAGTAGGTTTATTTATTATAATTAACTAGTAAATTAATAATGTTAATATATTAAATTAGGAAGTTATTTTTACTTTGGACCATAATCGATGTAATTTATTGGTGAAAATAGCACACACAAAAAGTAAAGTTAAACTTAATTTGTTTATTGTTATTCGTGTCCCATAGTCGTAGATTAGGACCAGTAAGTTATTATATACCGTATTGTTTTCATACAAAATTCCCTGCATATTTGAGGTTTTCTACCAGAAATTATAATTTTTCTGGACAAATAATAACTTAGAGGGTGAAATTTAATTTTTCATAAACGTGGCTGGTGTGGGGTTATTTAGCCTATAAATTATTAGCGTTTAAAACAGGATAATTTGACATTGACGAAGCAATTATTGTCGTTTGACAACCTAAAGATTCAGGGAGGGGGTGAGGGGGTAAAACATGTGTTCGAATCGGCATGTTTAGTTCTTCGTTTACTTTTTTCTGATAAGAAAACACTTAGTTTTTTCTAGACAAAGAAACTCACTATTTCCCCCCGGTTCTTTCAGCCCGTGGTGAAAACCCTGATTTAGTAACCATGCGTGTTTGAATAAGAAATGTAACTCGCTACTTACTCTCAATTGCATTTAATAATATTTTGTTCGACTTGTCATTAAAACGTGTGGGGATCTTTAACTCAGCCAAGTAAATTAAGAACTTGTAAGGTTTTTTTTTAGCCTCGCTTAGACGCACATGTACTAGGTTTATATTTACCACCACACTACACGTTTAAGCTATACACCCAAGTACTAATCACGCTAATGGGTTAGGGCTGAGTAAGGTTAAATTTATAGAAAGTTTACCTGAATTTGCGTGAGGGAAGTGGAAACTATTTTGGAAAAACAACCTTAGGGTTATCTTACCGGGATTTGAACCCCAATATTTCCGTTATCGGCAATTCAGTATTTCACGGGAGTGCTGCCTTAGACCAAACGGTCAGCAACGAGTTAAATGAAACCTCCAAAGTAAACCTCAATGCTATTTGTACGTTTAAAATAAAAAGTGGTTCCTTTCAAAAATTATTCCTGACCCATATGATTGTCATACCTTTTTGTAATGAAAACATATACACCAAGGACGTGGCTAAACATTTCAAATTTCGAAACTATTCAAACGGGCCGCTGTAATTATAGAAAACATTAATTTCTTGGGAGACAGCAAATTTCAGAGGTATACAAAATATTTTTTTTTCTAGTTTTTTAATAGTAAAAATAATCACTTAGTGCTATACTGACCAAGCGGCCGTCGTCGTTAGCAATGATAATGCCAACATTTGCGGTTAGAGAGTGTCATGTGGTCAGCATAAAGAACCCTCCAGGCGTTAATCTTTGTTTTCTAGACCGGATCTGGTACTTATTTATTCACGTAGCTATTCATTTGTCCTCGTGGAGCTGGGTTTGGCTCCCTTCCAGACTCATTGCTTTACAAAAAGATTCTGGAAGCACCGGCGATCGAACTCTGGCCCTCTGGTTCTGTAGCTTGGAACAACACCTTGACCACAGAGGCGGTCAGTACAAGTCAAATGTGAAATAGGGTCACATAATTATTTTTTTTAGTTTTTTTTAGAGGTTTATTATATCAAAGTTTACACATTGTCGATAGCGAAGCCTCAATCTGTGTATGATTAATTTACGTTAATCAATGATTATATAGAAGTAATTATGACTAAATTCCCGATGTCATGAAAAAAGTGGTTGATATCTATAGAAAATAATTTTAAACTGTAGATCTACACAAAAACCACAAAACGTCTAAACTGCCACTGGGATTTACTACGAACTCTGAATTGTATAAGAAGCAATCTAGTGGGCTCAGGCGATTTCTCAGCTGGGTACGACTAGTTTTATCACATCACGTGGGTCCACAGTGTTTCACCTGGGACTGTCTACTATGAGGGCGAATGATGACTCCAAGAGGGGAGGGGGCTGAGGGTGAGATATAGTTAAGAAGGGTTCGATTCCTGGAACTCTCTCATGTCGATCGGATATCGGTACATTCCTCCCTGAGCTATTGTAGTAGGGATGTTAAGGCTGTTGCATTTGATAGGATATGTATTCAAGGCAAGCATGCGTGGACCAGAGAGGCAAGACGCACTATTTCTGTTATTATTATTGCTACTTATTGTTTTGACATGCACTTAGATATTGCCTGTTACCTCTCTTTTAAAAAGAACTCAATAAAGGACTATACTCCACACTAGAAACACATTAATTTGACACAACTACCCTTTCGCAAGGTTTCAAACCAATCTCTATCAAAGTTCATAACCTGAATTACAAGGTCTGAAGAACAATGTATGTAACCTGTGTTGGGGAACCAGGTCTTGTTATTTGATGATCAGAAGGTCAACATTTCCACCAGATTATACCTCCCTCAACTCCCCACCATTAGTGTAAATATTCTTATAGCCCAAACCGTTAGTAGACACGGTACGTGAGAAAACATTTGGCAGCAAGCATAAGGCCTTACCGAGTTGAAGGTGGCCGATTTACCTGACAGCTCGTGAGTTTAATTGATCACTCATATGTAGCTGGCGATTTACCCACATCCATCACAGACTCTGCCTTAAAATATGAGTGAAGAATGGTCCTGTACACGGGACAATTCCTGAATAGCTCAGTGGTAGAGTATTGGCGTACTTATCCAAAGGCTCAGGTTCAATTTCCGTGTCCAGGTTTCATTTTTCAATTTAAAGAATATGATATTTAGATGCGGCTATAATCGTAATTATCAAATAGAATAGCTTTTTTTATTCAATTCATAAATACAAATTTGTCAAAATGAGATACTTATTTCTTGATTGCCTTAAACGATTCCACTGATATTTACCTAATATATGGCATTAGGAACTCGAAAGTTAATCACCACGCTTACAAAATTACGCCAACTATCCCTATATTGAGCTAGTGCTTTTCAGTCCACCTCATTACACCCTATATACCTTAGCTCCATTCTAATGTTATCCTCCCATATGCGTCTAGATCTTCCCATTGATCACTTCCCATTGGGTTTTCCAGTTAACACCCTAAACTTGATTCTAGATTCTCCCATTCGCGTTTTATGTCCAGCTCATCGTAATCTACAAGACTTTACTATACTAACAATGTATTGTGATGCGTACAGGGTATGTAACTCATCATTATTTAGCCTCCTCCCCTTCCAAGTCACCTCATCCCTTTTTGGACCAAATATCTTCCTAAGCACCTTGTTTATGAACACCTTAAAATTGTCTGTCATGTAAGGTAAGATACACTTTTCAGCCCAGAAGCTCTCATATTATTGACTCAATATAAGTTTTAATTTTTATTTGCAGTTTAACTAAAAATTTCAATTCTAAGAGGACCTACTATCTTTGGATATTCTCATGGGGAGATAGCACGTGGATTTGACGTTATTAATGCCTATGAAGAAAAATAAATACAAAGTTTTGATAACTTTATTTAATATCAAATTTACTCATTCAAAGGAAACCTCAAGTAGAGTTATTGATATTGTTAATTACGTTCTAACAAATACTTTACGGCAACGCCAGTTTTGCAATGTGATTCTAATAATGACGATGAAACTTCATATGGGGGTGGGGGTATATCTTCCTTATCATTCGTTTAAAGTACGCTGGTTTTCACCGTGAAAGTTTCTAGAAAAAGTTATAGCATTTCAAAAACCAATTAGGCTACAAGCTATTACGTGTAACAAAATAAATATTGTGAATTTTCTAAATGGTTTTTTGTAGAAATGCTGCAAATTTATGTATCTTAATATCAAAACAAATCCATCTAAATGTCTGTCTGCAAGGCAAAACTAAATCAATATATGAAATTTGTCACAGTATTCAAACATTTAGGAAACAGTTGGGCTTTTTTTTTTCAAAAGATATCTTTTCAAACATGTAATTTGAGCCGAACATTTTCCTGAACCGGAAAGGGTAGTTGAATAAACGTGCACTAATATAATCTAAAGAAATTGTGATAGGTCCTATAAATTAATTCAGCAATGTTTAAGACACATTGACCGAAGAATACCTCTTAAGAAAGTTGCAGACATACAGAAATTCCTCATTATTTAAGCAGTGGTTTGTTATTTTAAAATATGGCTCACTGCATGTTGGCTGTGAACGGTATCTATTGAATTAAAAACCTTATATGCTAGGTTTTATGGTTTAAAATATTATATGAAAAGTTAGAATTAGCGTATTTTAAATTAGGGAAAAAATATTGCACTTCAAGGATTAAAGCAAATGGTGAGAAACATGGATCTAACTTTTCTCAAACAAGTAAAGTGATGTGTTTGCAGGGCTACAACAAAAAATTCTAAAATAATTTTTTTTTTCATGCTATAAAATTCCCAAAACTATAAGGAGTACTCCAGAAGTAGGGGGCACCTTTAATTATTAAAATGTAATTAGTGGGGTGATTATCAATAAACTCAGTATATTTTTTAACAATATGATATGTGTGTTATGACAATGGTGTATGCGTGTGTAAATAGTAGGCTTATTTATTATAGTTAACTAGTAAATGAATAATGTTAATATATTAAATTAGGAAGTTATTTTTACTTTGGACAATAATCAATGTAATTTATCGGTGAAAATAGCACACACAAAAAGTAAAGTTAAACTTCATTTTTTTTAAATTGTTATTCGTGGCCCATAGTCGTAGATTAGGACCAGTAAGTTATTATATCCCGTATCCAGGCAATACCCCGAGGTATATAGATCTTTGTAGCAACATGTGGTAATTAAAATGAAAGAACGGCTGAGGCATGGAATATTCGACATTCTGCATGTCACATTTCCGAGAACCGAACCGCTTGTAAACAGTTTGAGGGGTGTGAACAAGGAGGGAGTATTAGTAGGAGGGAGTGGTGTGGTACGACCACTTTTATTTCTATATAGATGCGTGTGAGTGCGGTGCGGTGCGTTTCATACGCGCGTCGCGGAACGAAAAGCACCTTGAAGGGCACGGCAGTTTTTCCTTAAGTTTAAAGATTAAGGGGGTTTGAACCAAGTATAAATATTAATTAGATTATTTATTTAAGAGAGATTAAACACTTAATAGATATCCATTAGGTTCTGTATTTATGGTGGGTTGATCCTTAATAAATGTATTAGGCTATAAATAAAATGCCTATAATCCGAACGGACAGTAAGATGTGGTGCTATTAATAATAATATTAATAAAATAAATTTAACTTCTATTAAATTTTAACTATGTTCTAAGTGTAAGGGGTTTTGAAATCCAACAAAGCTCCATTAAGTAAAGGCCTTTCGGGTTATATGCCTATGTAATAATAATTATGCTAATGTATTAGGGATTAGGTAGGTTGAATTTATATGAAGTGAATGCATTTTCGTAGTGGGATGGTGAAAACCCGTTTAGGGAAAACAACCCCTAATACACCCTACTGGGCTCGAACTCCAGTCTTCCCACCTTAGGCAGTTTAGTATAATACAAGAGTAGCACCTTAGAACCATGCGGCCATTGACGCGGGTCTTGGGAGGGTATTGTTTGCTTGTTTAGCACAGCGTCTTACTACCCGTTCGGATTATACGCTTAAGTACTAATTACGCTAATGGATTAGGAATTTGGAAGGTAAGAATTTTAGAGGAAGTGTTATTATTATTATTATTATTATTATTAGCACCGCGTCTTACTACCCGTTCGGATTATACGCACTTACGCTAATGTGTAATGGTAGGGTGATTATGAGATGAAATGGAGGACCTACAGTTTAACGTGGAATCCGAACCACGGTGGAGGCCTGGCATTCCCCACATCCACAAGATGTCTTGTCAGAGGTGAAGGAAGTGTTTGGTAATCAGATAAATCTTTGCCGGGACCGAGGATTGAACCCCGGCCGCCAGCATAGAAGTCTGACACCTTACCCCTAGACCGCCAGGTCACCTTAGAGGAAGTGAATCCACATTTGTATGGAGGGAGAGTGTAAAACCATTTAGGAAAAACCACTCATAGTTCACCCAACCGAGATTTGAACCTCGATCTCCCCGTCCTCGGCAGTATAGCTCAACACGACTAGCGCGTTAGTCAACTACGACACCAATGTGGGTGAGAGGGTATTGAACCCCCCATTAATCTTAGTTTTGTTCTGGGATTAAGTTGAAACTTTCAATAAAGCTAATTAGGTTCCGAATTTAAGGATGTCTGTAAAATAAGAACTCTGGTGGTGAACGTAACAACATAAAATATCATTGATAATAACGTAAACATATTTTTCAATTTGCGTTTGTTCTCAAGAAAATTTATAATTAATTGGTGACCACATGATCTAAGGCACTAAGCTTGAAATAGAATTGATTGATGATGACGTGGAGTTCTAGGTATAAATCTCGTCCAGATGCACTGGAGGTACTAACACTGCGATTTTCCCATCCCCCTCTTCACGTGAACGCGGGTGCATTTCATCTAGGTTAGGGACTATATTATCACTTGGCTCAGCACAATGGTTATTAAAGGATTGATCTTAGGGATAACGATGTTCGTTTCGAGTAGATGCACCCCCATTAGCGTTGGGAGAGACTGAATAAAACCAAAATGATTAATCCTATTTGGAAAAAAAAAATTTTACTAAGCTGGACCGGCTTGACCTTGACCAGATGACCAGAATAATTCGAACTTTTCACCTTATACTAAAACCGGTGAACCTTTTTGAGATTGAGTGCCTAGTTGGTTGATAAATATCAAATAAATTATTTCGCATACATATGAGAATTTTGAGCAGTAGAACTCGCTATTGGAATCTTTCATCATCAATTTTAATTAATACCCCTTTTGATGGCAGAATGGTCTAAGGCGCCACTCTGGCCTGCTGAAGATAGGTAGATAGGGTTATGAATCTCGGTTGGGGTTTACTGAGGGTGTTTTTCCCCTAAATAGCTTCCCGCTCTCCTTTCACGCAAATGCGGGTAGATAACCTCTGAAATGCTTCCTTTCTCATCCCAAACCCATTAAAATAATTATCATATATGCGTTTAATCTAAATCGATAGTAAGACGCGGTGATAATAACAGCAATTTATATTTGGTATACCGTATATTAAGACTACTCTGTAATATTAAATTATAAACTAATATTATAGATTTGGGAAACAAAATTAGTGTTTTTTTCACTCACACTCCTGGGGTATTCGCAGCAAAATAGTTTAGAGCAATCTTAGTAAACCTACTTAGGCAATCTTTCAGAATGTTTTCACAAAATATCGTCTTGAAAATTCATTTGGTAATAATTAAAAGCATAGACTCTCTGCAATTTAATAATATATAGTCCATCCGCCATAAGAATGGTGGTAGCTGAAATCTTTCAGAAGATGCAAAAAGGTTTTAAAAACCCAACACAATTATAAACCAATCGTTTTTTGTAAAAGTTTTGACTGATAAAAATGAAAACAGCTCTATGGTCTTGCAAATTATTATATGGTTTGGTGAATGAATACATTAGAGAGACACATTGCTAGTTGCCACCAGCACTATTCGACTTTACCAATACGGGCTATCTCATATTTACACTGGGGGATTAGTGATCAGTAAGATATAATTTTAGAGGAAGTGTACTCGAAATTTCATGGAGGGAGAGTGTGACATTAATTAGTGAAAAAGGGCGTATAGCTTGAACAGGTAGTAAGAGACAGTGCTAAAAATATATTAAAAAGTGTCCCTGTTCAATATAGTATATACCGTGATGGCTTAAAACTTGTGACGATCATTGAGGGTAATGCAATAGTCAGTATATTATTGAAAATTGTTAGCTTTGTTTGATCTTTATAGTCGTTTACTTAGAGTTAATTTGAGCACTTACTTGTAGAGAGATTTAGTGATATTTTTAAATAAACAAATTATTTTAATGATCTAGCGGCCATATTTCCTGAGGTCCTAGGTTCAATTCCCAGAACTTCAAAATTGTCTGTGAAGCAGTGGGTCTGTAACAGGATCAACTTAATCTCGTGAGGACAAATTAGGATCTATTTGAATGAAAAGGGGGCGGGTCCGGTCTAGAAATTTATATTAACGACAGGAGGGTTTGTTTTGCTGATCACGTGATATCTCTACCCGCAGGAGTTGGCACTTTATTTGCCAGGAGACGGTAGCCACTGGGTCGGTATGGCTCGCTTGCGGGCTGCCGCCATTGAGATTTTTTTTTTTTTAATTTGAAAAGTATTTTAAATCTCAAAATGTCGCTGAAACGATCCACTAACCCACGTAGGTATATCCCCCTTAAAGCTAGAAGCACTATTAACCCAGATAGGTGTGAGGAATCCACCTATATCTTCTTCCCGGAACCCAAGTTTTGTTCCCAAATTTGACTCTACATAGCGAGCCAAGTGCCCGCCTAAATAAACCAATCTCCCTAGGAACAAGAACAGACTATAAACCAATCTTTCTGTTAGACGTTGCTTTTGTGTTATAAGAGTGATGCCGAGATCACAATAAACGTAACGTAAATAAACATAGCACGAGGATTACGATCAACCTAACGTTCCCGCGACATAACGTTCACCTAACGGAAATAAACACTGTGTGTGATCAGGATTCACCCAACGTAACGTAAAAAACTTGAGCAAAACGCATACAATAAATTTGGACTCTTTGAAAACAAATTGTTTACTAAAATGGAACCCAAACACTTAAGGCTGATTAGGCTATTATTGCAATAGAATCCTATTGGGTGTACAAAATAATGTGTAATAACTAATGAGATTCAAGGTTATGACTTTTCACTGTTTGTGAGAGACGTACAAATGGATTATACGTACGTTCACTAATATGGGAAATACTTTCTTAACCTACCATGACGTCACAGGTAGGCAACGTTCTCAAATTAATGTGTAAATTCTAGTTTGTGTTGGGCACAGTATGTTAAATTCTATCGTAAAATTATTTACTCGGTGAGTTCGCGGGTTAAGACGTCAACTCTGTAGGATTTTGTTTACTAGTGATGGGGAGATCAAAGCTCCTATCCCGGCTGAGTGAATTCAGGATGTTTTAATTATTATATCAGCTCCAGTCCATAATCAAACAAATGAATGACTAAAAAGCCTGTTGACATTTCTCACAGTATGATTGACTAGTTAAAACACGTGGTACCCTTCGCTTAACGTTCACGTAACGTTAAATATATCCCCAGGATAACTCTTACGTTAAATGAACGTTAAGTTAATTGCATCAAAACAGCTTTAATTTTGAAAACTTGAGGAAAACCTCTACGTTACGTTACTTTACGTGAACGTTATCTTACCATGATCTAAAAATAAATGTGTGATGAGGAGTCACTTTACTTAACGTAAAGTTTCAAGCAAAGCAAAGTCAATAGATTTGGACTATTTGAAAGTAAATTGATCACTAAAAGTAAAAGTGTAAAGAAGAATCTACGCGACGTTTGCTTGTCAAACAAACAAACAAACAAACTACTTAACTAACAAGAAACAATAACTAACTTTCTAATCGGGGTGTACCGATGCGGATACCTGCATTAAATGTTGCCAGAAAAAATGAAAAGTATAGAGCCTAAGAAATGAACGAGACTGTTAAAGCACAAAGATAGACATTCTGTGCAAAAATTTATATTTCATTTTTATGAATAGATATTCAAAATTTTGGGGTGGAACTACCCCCCTCCCCTCTACCCCCATACACCTCATCTTATTACTAATCTGGTCTATTGCATATTATCTCATATCGGGTAAGGAATAGTAATATTCTAAAAGTAATGTATCGACATTTCTATGGAGGGAGTGTGAGAAACCATTTAGGAAAAATACACCTTCAGAACACCCAATTATGATTCGAACCGAGACCTCCCTGTTAACGATAATCCAAGTTTATTGTGAAAGTGAGAGGAACACCTTAACCCATCGCTTTTCATCAGGTGCTCCATGAAAGGTGTGACGAGGGAGTTTGGGGGGAGAGAATAAAAGAAACGAGACAAAATTTGAGTGATAAAAATAAAACGTTTTAAATACGTTATTTTTTTAAATAAAACAATTATTAAAATTTTAGCTACTTTAATTTTAAACCCAATCTTGTTACTCGATTTTTTAGTGATAAAATCTCTCCTTAAGGGCGTTGTCTACATGTCACATCATAACAGGTAAAGATATGATTTTCCGTGTTAATGAATTTACGTTTTATTCAGCGAGTCTTAGAGATATAATGTTGAAACAAAAAACATACATTCTTAAATAATTATAAAAAAATAGTCCTACAGTGTCACAAATATATTATATTTATTTTGAAGTAGTTTTTTGTAAACGTATTTTTTATAAACCATCTACAACTTAGGATACTTGTCTTGGTCACGATAATGGCCTGAAAGAGTCTTTTTCTTAAGATGTATATTAAAAATGTCCACGGTAGCATATGTCTATCTAAAATCGGAAACAATAAAACGGTAATTTCAAAAAACGATTCGATGCTTTCAAGGCGCAAATAGTATAGTGACTGTAAACTCGTTAGAGAAAGAGAGGACGTTTTGTCAGTATATAAACAAGAGCCCACTCAGGGTGAACTTCTCATTTTCCTCTCTCTCTTTATATTACATGCATTGGTGTCTAAGTGTGATGGTGCTTATTATTATTATTATTAGCACCGCGTCTTACTACCCGTTCGGGTTATACGCACTTACGCTAATGTGTAATGGTAGGGTGATTGAGACCCGCCTCTGTGGCGTAGTTGGCTAACGCGCTAGTCGTGTTGAGCTCGACTGCTGAGGACGCGGAGATCGAGGTTCGAATCTTGGTCGGGCGAACTGGGGGTGGTTTTTCCTAAATGGTTTTCCACTCTCCCTCCACGCAAATGCAGGCTCACTTCCTCTAATTAAACCTTCCCAATTCCTAATCCATTCGAGTAGTTAGTACTTAAAGCGTATAACCCGAACGGGTAGTAAGACGCGGTGCTAAATAATCAAAAAGGTGATTGTGAGATGAAATGGAGGGCCTACAGTTTAACGTGGAATCCAAACCACGGTGGAGGCCTGGCATTCCCCACATTCACAAGATGTCTTGTCAGAGGTGAAGTAAGGGTTTGGTAATTAGATAAATCTCTGCCGAGACCGAGGATCTAACCCCAGTCGCCAGCACAGAAGTCTGACACCTTACCCCTACACCACCAGGTCTCCGATAGTGCTTAGACTGCTTAGGTGTGTCAAATTGAGATGCAACCCGCTTCGCGAAATAGCTTCGAAAGATCCAAAGTAGGCAACGTCATTTAGAAACGGATGGAGTACCTTACCAATTTCAGCTATGAGTTTTTGAAAAAAGCTTAAAAGTCGCTAGCTTTGACCATGTTATCACTGGTGCGGGTCTTAGGGGGAAATGTTCCCCCACTTTCATGAAAGGAGAGTGAATTAACTATTAAAGTAAATACCACCAGTCTGGGATTTGAATCTAGACTCTCTTCTCCACACCACTGACAATTCAAACAAAACTAAACTGACGCATTTGCAATTAGTTATGACATGGCTCGTTTTACCCCGGGAGCCCCCAAATTTAATGGAGTGCACAATACAAACGGACGGAAGGCCACGTACGTTGGGTCCCGCTACAAGGTAGACAAATGATTAGTGGCAGGCGTCGTCGAGAGAACGCTAGACAGATTTCCTGGAACTGAACCCATGCCTTTCAAAACTCTCCTTCTCTTCTCGATACACTTTTACCTTCTCATTTGATCGTTGCTCCGACCGATTAGGTTTGGCCCTTGCATCTTCCCGCCTTACATAATTTACCGCCAATTGAATAAAGAACATTTTGTAATAAGTTGATAATTATGACTCGGATATTTGTACCTAAACTAACGTGAACTAAACATTTAAATATGGCTTTAAAACATGAGAAAATTCCCTTAAAAGTTAAAACCTATGCTAAAAAAATTATGATATTTGAAAAATTGACTAATGTTGCCTGAAAATCGTAGATAAATAATAATTTTTTTTTTTTATCAAATACATAATTTATTTAAACATTTAAAAATCCTTTACTCATGAGTTACATCATGATTATTATTATGATGTGAGAGAGGGATCTCGTTAATAAATTTAAGTAAATCAAAAAATGAAACTAAAATAAAAAGGTGGAAATGATTAATTCAAGGTACAGTACTTGTAATAGTTTGAAATAATTTGGTGTAAGAAAAAATAATTATTTTTTTTTGTTGAAATAATAATAATGCACAGTGACATTAAAACATTTTTCTTAAATTAAAAAAATATTCCAAATAATTTAATCAATACAAAAATTATTGATCATACCAGAAATCAAACTTAGGATCGTCAGTGATACTATCGTTAAATGTGAAGTGCTAGTCAGCTCCTTGTCAATAGAGTTTGTTGGATAAGCTCTTAAATTCATTTAAAAAATCAATCTCAAATAATAATAATTATTATTATTATTAGAAAGTTTTTATTGTAACCTTTGGTGTAATTACTGGCTACAAGTGATAGGAGTGAAGAGTATAAAAAATTGTAATTTACTAAACAATCTCCTACAGAGTGGATGGTAGGTACTAGTCTACCCATCTGGGAATAAACACCCTTTCGGCATTCCCCAAAACAAATACCACTAACTTATCAGTAAGCTCAACCCCAACAAGTCTGTAACTAGGCCGCATGATTGTTTCTTAAGGTTTTGTATTACAAATCATGACCCAATGTTGATTTAATTTTATTCCAGGAAAATAAGTAAATTAGCTTATACAGTTATTTAATATTATAGATTATACGTATATAATCGTAATACATGTATTCCTACTCATCGATAATATCTTAATATCAACAATAATGGGCTAAGAATGAGAAAGTTATAATTTAAAATAAAGTTTGCTCTTTTTTGCGGGAAAGGAGTGTGGGAGAAGCTTACGGAAAAACCACTTCAGTACACTCGGGCAGGATTTTAAACTAGCCTCCCCCGTCACCACCAAACCCAACAAGACGAGTATGATGCATTCTAACGCGTTCTCGGTGGTGACTTTTTTTAATAATATAAATTACGTTTAAATTTATTTACATTTTTAAAAATAATATATATAAAGATGAAAATGTCATAAACTGAATAATTTTCTTTGTAGTCGTCTGGTAAAAGAAATTGGGAAAACGTGAGTTAAGGGCAGCGTGTTTGCAGTTTTTATCGCCAAATAATTTTTAGCCAAAATTAATCAAATATTTATCCAGTAGAAGCATAGAGATTACTCCATTTTCTGCACATAGTGATATCTAGAGTTCTTAAATATTTGTTATAAGCATATTAATTATCATTTGATGAGAAACAATTTAAATGAAGAGAAAAAGTTGTCAATAAATTCCAGGGCCTCCTTGACAGATATTCAAGAACTGTTGATGTCACCATGTGAAAAAATATTAAACTATATTTATATTGGGTAATTATTAGATTTTTACTGACCAAATATTTATTTTCATATAAAAACTGCAAACATATTTGTTCGCTACACTCCCACCTTACTAACCCTCATAACCTCGTTTATAAACCATAATATAATTAGGTAATTTAGTATTAGATGATAGAGCTCGAACCAGGAGTTGCCTCAAAGTGTGGTAGTTTTTAGTTTTCATGAGAAAACTGTGACATTTAAATCAGTGCAACTATTTAAGCATTATGCTGGGTTTTTTCAAAGCGATAAATGACTGCTTTGAAATAAAAAAAAAAACTTTTACCGATTCAAATTTAGCTGTTATCTAGTTGAGTTGTAAACAACTCCATATAGCGTGCATGTGGTTTATGTTTAGAAAGTAGCCGTATAGCTAATATCCTGGTTAATCGGTCATAATGTGACCTTATGAATTTTTCTCCTATACTGATTCCTACTACCCGTGTGGTCTATAAACATTTTAACTGTGTTAATAGGGTAGAGATAAGGAAGATGTGTCTTAGATATAACATAACCGTATTTACGATGAGTGAAAGTGGAAAACAATTTAGTAAAATCCACCCTGTGTACGTACACCTGGACAGGATTTGAATCGCCAAAACAGACTAAATTAACATGCCATTTAAACCTCGTTCCCACCGATTCTGGTTTAAAACATTACCAAAGTGCATTGTAGATGGTTACGTAAATGAATACAAACCGACTCCCGAATCATTGCTTGGTCTCTCTCTACGAGTCAAAGATTTCCCCATCTACTGTCCCAATCAAATTGTTTTCATCTGTATGCCGAGCCTTGTCAATGGCGATTAGCAATCGCAAGCTCACTCAGCCATGAAATTAATGTGGACCTTAGAATCAGAACACATTTAACAAGCGGACAAAGAAGAAGACGTAAGCCATTACAAAATAAATTGTTAATGACAATCATAAATAATTGCTCATATAGTATATAATAGTTTGAAAGTAAATGTTCTAAAAACATTATATAAGTAGCCTAAACTAACCGTAAAATAATTTATCTCTTAGAAACAAGAATGTGGTGTTATTTATCATATCCTTAGATCTACAATTAAGAACCAACTCTTTAGAGACATTTAAAAAAAATTGCATTTTCAAAAATAAGTCGTCAGTAAGTCACTCTTATTTTTAGAGTTAAAATTAAAATCATGATTTTGTCCTGGTGGTATCACCCTATAACCCCAAGTTTTTGCATCAACCTGGAACTAAATCCATTTAACCACTTCGGTTGTAAAGACATAATTGTGAAACCTATTTTTTAAGTACAAGGTCACATCAAATGTTGATATCGATCATAAATCCATGGTTAAAAATTTTGGTTGTTTCAATGCATGTTATATATATACATTTAATTCACACTTTCACATAAACTGACAAGATATGTGTAGAGTTATATTTATATAAGAACAAATGATCAAAATGCGAGTAGAATAAACGAAATTTTGTAAAGGTTGTACCCAACTATTGAGCACATTTTGTCAGACACAGAAATTAGTACTTGCAAGACATTTTAGCTTCTGCACCAACGTGACACTAAGTGTTTACTCGCACTCGTTTAGCCACCATTATTTAACAAGTGTTGAGACCCTCCTCGGTGGCGTAGTTGGCTAACGTGCTAGTCATGTTGAGCTCAACTACTGAAGACGGGGAGATCGAGGTTCGAATCTCGGTCGGGTGAACTGGGGTGGTTTTTCCTAAATGGTTTTCCACTCTCCCTCCACGCAAATGCGGGTTAACGTCCTCTAATTCAACCTTCCCAATTCCTAATCCATTAACGTAATTAGTTCTTAAGCGTATAACCCGAGCAGGTGCGCGGTGCTATATAATAATAATAATAAAATATTGAGCGTTCTCACCACTCGCTAGGTTGTAGCGCTATTAGCAGGGCTTATACACATGCGCGCACCAGTAAAAACAGTACCAACCTTGCGTGTTGTTCATAAATATATATTTATTCCACAGATAGCCATCTGGCAGATAAATTCAGTTCACAATATGCGTAAAACATTAAAGTGGCTGAGAACTTTTATCTGGTAGATAACTTTGAATTCCCAATAGCAATATTTATCCGGTAGTCATAAGACCGGCCCTTACTAGTTGATGTAAGTACATTGTATACCAAGATTGAAAACCTATACCCCATGATCACCTGTGCGGATTGTTAGTGAGAAGGATTCGTATACCTACGACTAATCCTAGACAAACAGCCAGAGTTCTGAATGTTAATTTATGACTAACATTGATAGAATATACAGTTTAAGACTTCACTAAAAATTGTTGACGTAGCTTTTGTTAAACCAGTGGTAGTGACTTTTTTTTTACTATTTATTATAAAAATGGTTTGTTCTCATTCCTCCACCAGAACCATTACCACACCTTAATGAGCTGATAGTAGCCTGGCTTAAGGCGTCAGTATCATAATATACTGCTAGGAATATCAAGGTTTGAATCTGAGTCTAATGCGCCGGGATTTTTTTTACAAATGTGATTTAGCAATGACGTCCTAATATACCCTATTCATCCAAATTCAGATGAACTTAATCATAATTATCCCGTAAATTTGGTTGTTTTTAGCCCTGTTGTTGAACATACAAATTAAAAATTTAATTTTAAATAACTAAGCCGCTTGGAAAACATTTTGGTTTAAATGAAGAGATGTATCAAAATGTTGAATAAAGTATTAAACATAATTAGATTAAATATAATTAAATTTATATATTTGAAATTTATTCAAGGTTGAACAAATTATTTGGTTTGAATATTTTTCAATCCCATTTCAAATAAGTTTACATGACATAAATTTAGTATGATTTTAAAATTTTCTTTTTTCACATGAATACAATTTTGAAATCGTGAATATTGTCTACCTTGAGCTTAAACATCTATCTTGACGTTTAATGTGGCTCTGAGCTCAAAATGCTAGGTTTTACAATATTGTGTTAACTGTTCGTCTTGGTATATATGCTTGTACAGTACCTGGTGATACATACGAAACATATAAATTAATTTCATTCAAGCATGATATTTAGGGGTCATACATACATTGAAGAGAAATCCTGAATTTAGTTCTAGCTCTAAAATTATTAACTTTTATAAAAAAAAAATAGAAATTTTCAGAAAATGGCTTTGATGATATTGTTTGGATTTATGTATGTATGTATATATATATATATATATATGTGTGTGTGTGTGTGTGTGTGTGTGTGTGTTTGTGTGTGTGTGTGTGTGTGTGTAGAGTTTTAATAATTAATAACTAGCAATGTTTCCTCTGATATGAAGGCAAATTGTTTTAAGGGTAGGCCTACAGTTAACTGATGATTAAATTTTAAAAATCTATTCGAATTGTTCAAACATAAATTGAAGAATTTTGTTTAAAAGAAACAGGTGTTTAGGAAAGGCAGGATAAGGAACAAAGACTCTATTATTTATTTTAAGAAAATATTTAATTTAAGGGTACCGTAGTTTACTGGTCATGAAATTTTGTAAAGTTTGTTCCCCTCTATAATAAATATGAAAAAGTATGGACGATTGTGTCATACTATTATTTTAAATATTTCATCTGAGTAATAAAGCTTTATTAGTGTGTGCAAAATAAACTGTACACGAAAAAAACGATTCCTTTTTAAAGCACACAAAAGACTTTCACATTTATATTTTAGGTCTTCGAACTGAACGAATAGTTTTGTTTCTGACTGTACTCGATCTCAGGGCCCCATATTCCTTTCGTGCCCTTGTACTCAAGATGCGTACCAACGCATGAGATGCTACAAAAATAATGAGGGATTCTAGGAATTGATCAATGACGGTTTGAAGCCCCTGTACTGTTACACCTTGCGCCATGAAACAGCATGTATAACAGACTAAACAGCTGATTGTATTAACAGACAACCCCGCCTTCCCAAGATCTACCTGCCATGGCCGAGTGGTCGGGGGAGCCAACCACAAGCATGGAGACCCACCTAGGTGGCTTAGTTGGTTAACGCGCTAGTTTCGTGTTGAGCTAGACTGTCAAGGACGGGGAGATCAAGGTTCGAATCTCGGTCGGTTGAACTGGGGGTGGTTTTCCCTAAATTGTTTTCCACTCTCCCTCCATGCAAATATGGGCTCGCTTCCTCTAAATTCAATCCTCATAATTACTAATCCATTAGCGTAATTAGTACTTAAGCGTATAATCAGAACGGGTTGTAAGACGCCGTGCTAGATAAATTAAAAAATATACAAGCATGGGGTAAACATTGGTTCCTTCCTCAGTGCTATTTTTCCTAAGCACCGCGTCTTACTACCTGTTCACGTTATACGCATAATCATTTAGGAAATTCCACCTTCGGTAGACCCAACCTACCTTTAGAACGCCGATCTACCCGTCATCATCAGCAGGCCAGTCTAACAAGAGGCACCTTAGACCGGTCAGCCTCTGAAGCGGGTCAGTGATACCTAAAATGGTGAAGATTTTCTCTCCCACCTCATTGCTAGGACTAATTGTTTGGATTTGTGTTTATTCTCAATTTTATTACATCACGTCTTACTATCTAATCGGGGTATCCACATTTTTACAATAATGGGTTAGAGATGAAGGTAAAAATTTTAAGGAACTGTATCGAAATTTACGTAGAGATGAGATCAACAATTAGTCTGTAAAAACCAACCTAAGTACATCCAGATGGGATTTAAACTCCAACCTTCTCATTACCAGCCAACTCAAGAAATATGAGTTGACAACTCATTCCTCGTGCCCACTTGTGCAGTTTATATTTTACTAGTACGTTCAATAACATGGGTATTAATATCTTACTTTTCCATTGCTTAAAGCGTCAGGCACGTAAGAGATTAGATTGCCAGTGATGGAGAGGTCGAGGTTTGTTAAATTATGGTGGGGTGCACTCAGAAAGTTTATTAGAGGTGATTTATCACTGTTGTTCCAACATTCACTCTCCACGCTAATGCGGTTGACTTACTTATCAATATTACCCTTCCTCTCTATATCCCTTATATTACGTTGTTAATAGTATCGGTAATGAGAGCATTAAGTCATTTATAGATTTGGTGTCGAGGGTATTAATTATTTTATATATTTGGTTTGAACTATTTTAGGTGTTAATAGTTTTGGTGTTGAACGTATTAAGTCGTTAATTGTTTTGGTGTGGAGCAATGGTCCCTAAATGGTGGACTGTGGTCCGCATCTGGAGGTAGCGATAAATAGAAGAAATGATTTTATCTCGGTGGTGGGCGTGGCATAGACATGGAAGGCTAG
>CABFOV010000280.1:120329-183839 GCA_902141375.1 Timema poppense
TAAATAAGTAAAATAACTTAAAGGAAAGAAAATTATGTTTTTGAATTAGTCTAGTCCTACAGGGCTTGAACTTGAATCGCTGTTAAAGTTTTTCTTGACTGCGGAAGTATGTCGAGTTTTTAAAATAGACCTCCATCCATTGGTGTAGAGCGTTATTAAGTTGTTAATAGTTCTAGTGTTGAACATATTGTTGTTATTATTATTATTATTATTATTATCACCGCGTCTTACTACCCGTTCGGGTTGTACGCACTTACGATAATGTGTAATGGTAGGGTGATTGTGAGATGAAATGGAGGACCTACAGTTTAACGGGGAATCCAAACCACGGTGGAGGCCTGGCATTCCCCACATTCACAAGATGTCTTGTCAGAGGTGAAGGAAGGGTTTGGTAATCAGATAAATCTGTGCCGGGACCGAGGATTGAACCCCGGCTGCCAGCACAGAAGTGTGACACCTTACCCCTAGACCACGAGGTCACGGTCGAACATATTGAATCGTTAATAGTTTTAGTGTTGAAAGTAATAGTTAAAAATATCAAGATTTTATATTTTAAATTCCTTACCGTAAACTGGAACCACTAATATTTTACATAATTATCCTACTTTCATGTGCACTATAATTGATATCGGAGTATAGAAAAAAAAAGCTTCCTTAGGTATGTCTTTTCCTGTAAATTGTATAAATTGGCTCATATTAGTGAGTTTTTTTTTAAAGATAAGTGCTTACGTCAAATAAAAGTAAAAAAGACATACTGTGGTAAGCTAAGATAATGAATCCATTTTATGAGGCTGATCTCGAACACTTTCGTTATCGACAGTCTAATATATTGCGAGAGTAGCGCGTTAGACCATGCGTTCACAGAAGCGGGTCAATCAGGTGTTATTAGAAGCGTTTAATAACATTTACTATTTATAATATAATATTACTAAATATATAAAACTTATTTATAATAGAGTGACATTAACTACCTTTTGCCAATGTTTACAATACGAAACCTTTTTCTAGCTGTCAATTATCACCTCTCCATCCGTAGATAGGGCTTAGTTTATTTTAAAGTATTGAAAATTAATTTTAAAATTTGATTTAGGAAAAATCTCCTTAAATGAATTTGATTCCAAAAGTGGATATACAAGGCTATTTATCATGTACAGCATTTCAAAAAAGCGATTTTAACAATACTGTTTTAACCATTTAAAAAATAAAATTTTCACAAGTCAGTTTGTTGGTACTAGAGCTAGAATTAAAATTGCTAATTAACCCTGAGGTATGACCATATAGCATCTAGATTTCAAGTTTGAACAAAATAAATCAAACTAATCTGGCTGTTTCGTTTGAGTACACATTGAACGTCAAGATACAGGTCTAAAATGTTCACAATTACAAGTAATTATCTGTCTGAGTCCCTAAGCCGTGGGTACGTGGTCTAAATTACAAGTTCATTTAGTCTGGTTTACCACTGATAGGAGGGGGGAGGGGGGGGAGGGGATGGAGGTCAGAATTATAATTTAACTTGGGTTCACCATGGGTTTTATCTTAAATAGTTTCCCACACTTCTACCCACCAAACTAGGGTACGTTTCTTTAAATTGTGATCTCACTCATCATTACCACATTTGTCTAGTTAATTTTAATAATAATAATAATAAGATATGGTTGTAGCCAATAATAGCGGTGAGACACGGCAGAGATAAAACAACCATGGTAACATATCAGATTGAGTTTCAAATCTTTTTATAAGAACGTCACACTAAATCATTAACCAAAATGCGGCCGACAAAATAAAGCGCCCTCACAACTGTCTGATGAGTGTAAACCTGCGGTCACTTTGTTATCAGAAATATGAGAGCAGAACTGGAGTAGACAGTAGAGCAGGAAATAGACAACTCGCCGTGGTTTATACTAGTCATCGATTACGAAAATTACATGAGTCCTCGTCGACACCTCAGACCTAAACATCGCTTATTCTGATTGACACCGATTTGGCAACAAAGCTCACCCCTTTGACCGAGTAGTTAGAGTAGCTTACCACGGGATTGAGTCCCATGCAGGGCATAAAGTATTGTTATTTATTATTTGATAAGTTTTTGTTTCTGCACTACATCTGATTTCCCATCCAGGTCATACACATGTTTAGAATAATGGGGCAGGGGTGAGGAAGGAGAAATGCACCCATATTTGTTGGAAGGTAGAATGAAAATCCATTAAGAAAAACTTCCTCACTACACCCGGCTGGTATTTGAATCACGTTCTCCCCACCACCGATAGATCAGACAAGAGCAGATCAAGTATTCAGTCTACGTGTCCATCAATGCAGGTTGCATGGATATTGATGATGCGGCTGACAGCGAACGCACGATCCTCATTTTAAAGCACCCTGTCGAGTCTGTACCAACTTCTGAGCATGCGCTAACAATTGAGGGGTGAATCCTTGAAGCGCAAGGAGAGGAGTATGGGGTTGGACTTATTATTATTATTGTTATTATTAGCACCGCGTCTTACTACCCGTTCGGGTTATACGTACTTACGATAATGTGTAATGGAAGGGTGATTGTGAGATGAAATGGAGGACCTACAGTTTAACGTGGGATCCGAACCACGGTGGAGGCCTGGCATTCCACACATTCACAAGATGTGATTAATACACGTCTTGTAAGGGGGAAAGGAATGGTTTGGTAATCAGATATATCTGTGTCGGGACCGAGGATTGAACTCTGGACCCCATCACAGAAGTTCGACACCTTACCCCTAGACCATCAGGTCACCCCGAGGTTGGACTGATATTATTTCCGTGAAATCATCATCACGTGGGTAGTCCTCTGGGCATACACCAATTTCAGGTGATATTTCAAAACAGAGAGGGAAGTGATTGTTGGGGTTCCTTAAGGTAGAACTTTAAGGTACGCGAGAAAAGGTGTTTTTGCAGTTTTTATATAGAAACTATTTTTTTGTCAAAATTAATCAAATATTTTGACAGTAGGGACATAGAGTTCTTCACATTGTGACTTCAACAGTTATTGGATAACTGTAAAGCGTGTCATCAAGTTTAATAACCACTTTTTTCTTCCTTTAAAAAGACTTGTCATCTATTACCCCTATGCTCATGACAGATATTCCACATTTGTTTACATCCTTACGTGAAGAAAATTATACCCTATGTCTCTGTTGGAGCAATATTTTATTTTATTTGGCCAAAAAAAACAAGCTTTGCTATAAAAACTGCAAAACATATCACCCACTTTAAGTGAAATATGCTTATAATGCTGTACTTATTACGGGAATTGCCGCTCTGAGTCTTAAAAACCAATCAAAAATCTGCATTTTATTGGTGCCCTGTTAAAAATAAATCTATTTTATATGTATGAGAAAGGTTATACCTATATTTCGAGACCATTTACTTTAATCTCAAAACTGAAACATTTAACATGAAATCTAGTTAAAAATTAGCTATTTTCACCGTTTCATTATTATTTTTAAATTCCTGAACAAAAAAAAAACTTCTCCTGGAACATGTTGACACCTTTCCCCACAATTTTGGTGTTAAATATACTTTTTAATAGAAAAAAAACCCTCTTTAATAACACCGAGTTTCTTAATGTATGCAATTCGTCTCATCGCTCCCCTAAGCGGTCTTTATTTAAGTGCCTAACGCCACATAATCCTTGATAAATACAACTTGATAAATTTGTCTCGTAACAAAGATAGCTAAATTGTTTCAGTTTATACCCTTGTCAAGATTCAAAACCACTATCAGATCAGTATTCGGACGTTCTGTTATACCATTTGAGTTAAAGTGCGTGAAATAATATATGTGAAATAAAACTATTATGAGGAATGATGCCTAAAATACATTTTAGTTAAGAGGTCTATTATTTAGTTTCAATTAGGGTTAATTTATAGCCTTACTGGTTTTTGAATGGGATTGGAAGGTACTAATTGTATGTTATTAATGTTTTCAATATGTTACTCAGAACGTAATGTATAATTTCTGCAAATTATTAAACCAAAACTATCTTATACTAATATTTTGTGGAAAATTACTATAAATATAATTCACGAAAACATATATTTCCCTTACGCTCATATGATTAATAGATCTCTGTACCGACAAATAATAACGAAACTCTCTAATTTGTGATCAAAATGTAAAGGAAAAAGTCTCAATTTTAACATTTATCATGTGGGAATATTAATTTTTTCTCCGTCACCTCTTCTTATTAACCATTCGGGCTATATGCTTATGAACTAATTATATTAATGGTTTTATGGACCAGGAAGTTTATACTTAGGGGGATCGTACTCACATTTGTGTGGAAAACCATTTTGGAAAAACCACCCCAGTGCAGTACATCTGACCGAGATTCGAATCTTGATCTCCCCATCATCAGCAGTCTAGTCTACTGCGAGAGTATCGCATCAAACCATGTGGCAACCAAAGCGGGTAAATATTGACATTATGAGCTACCTTAAGGGGATTGTCTAATAAAGGACAAAGACGCAATGAAGACATATATAAATCCCACGTTATTTAAATCCACGTCCAGACTAGAACAGAACAACGAATACGAACATGTTCGCGACAAATGTGGATGTTTTTTATAATAGAACATTGTAACCAGATGTCAGTTTTTGCCCATCTTATCAAAGGATGTTCAAGCGCCGTCCTATTATCGTCTACACGTCTCCGCGAACATAGTCATTTGCGCGACAGCAACAGAGTTGCACGTGTGATTTGATTTTTATAAGTAGGCCTACATATATATATTTGTCTATTAAGTTAGTAATACTAATTTCCTTTATTTGAGCGGATTATAGAATAATGGAGTGATCAAAAGGATACCAAATAGAGCTCATAGACTTTTATAAGCCACAACAGGTAATATAGAGTCATAAGGATCCAGATCACTTCAGTAAAATAAAAAAAAGGATGTGTGGGAGGAGATTAGGGCCGTTATGGACAAGGGGTGCCAATAAGCATGACCCATTGTATACATTTATAATTTGGCAAAATCTTGTCAACCTCCATCAGTGGGATTTTGTTCTTTCTTGTTTTGGTAGAAATGAATAAATATGTATTCTTCCGCTGCTACTTGCACATGGTTACTCATCGCACCACCCATGTTGAAGCACAACTGAGTTAGATGGAAATAATTATGGCGTTACCAGTTATGGGAACACGTTTCGAGCATGTTCGCGAACATGTTCTGTAAGAGTCTGGACACTCCAGCTACAGCGAACAGAACAAAGAACACGTTCATGGAAATGTTCGTGTTCGTTGTTTTGTTCCAGTCTGAACCCAGTTCAAGAAGTGGTTTGTTGTTTCCAAATATTATTTATTCTAAAATGGAGATTAAAGGTATTGTTTGACAACATTAACAAACCTACATTTAAGTTATATCATAAAAAAAAAATCTTTGTAAGATGAAACTAAGAGTTTTTATAGTTATTCTTACTACGAAATGTTTTACATTTACAAACCCTATAAGTAATTCTATTTTTATTCGGTTATTCCGTGTAATTATAGTGTTAATAATTTTTTTGTCCCAGTCCCGTTAAAATGAACTATCAAGAATCTACTGTCTATTAAATTGATAAATTAAAATAAAATAACAAAGTTATATGTGCAACAAAGTGTGTATATTTGTAGTAAGTTTTGATTTATCTAAATGATGTTTAGAATTTGTTAATTTACTAGACACATTTTATGTTATTTATGTCAAATAGTCTCTCCACGGTAGCCCCACAGTATTGCATTCTTAAATAACACCATAATATTCCAAATACCCTTGCAAATTATTCTACTAGCTTTAAAAATCATCAAAAAATGTATTGAAATATTTTAAAACTTTTTTAAAAATAAATAGATAAAATACTTTGAACAAAATATTACAATAAAATTAACAATCAAAAGCTAGGTTGAATAAATTCATGTTCAAAAGCCTCCACAATTTGTTACTTTTAGTTAGCTACATGCATGGCATCTTTTAAATCCATGGCTTTTTTTTTCAATACATGTCTTCAAAACTTTCTCTACCCTGGAACAACAGATTTACCTTGAAACTTAATTTAGTTATATTCTCACATTAGTTTATGTGACGGAAAGTCAACTAAAAGGATGAATAATTCGTAAAAAAAACTTGAAATAAATTTTTGAAGATAATCTACTGTTTCAAAATGTTAAATTATTCAAGATATCGGTTAACAAGGCTCCACCACTCCTCCATGATGCAGGGAACCCCCTTTATTCCCTCTTCTATCCCCTCCTATCAATTCAAGCAGGCCTACCAACAATAAAACCGAGCAAATAAAACTAGAGTGCATGTATAAAAGCGTACATAAAGAAGAGGATATCAACCTTGACCCCTTGTACAGAGGGAGCTGGAGAGAATAGTCCTCACACTTGGACCAATCAGAGAGGCTCTACAGTGTTTATAAAAAAAATAAGAGGAAGGGGGACAATGAGATCTCGTCAAGAAATAGTATTTGCTCCTCCCCTTATTACATAGCGAGAGAGACACGTGTGAACGAGTTAAAACAACTTTAAGGGGGCCGTCTAGGTAAAGACTTTGATATATTCTAGCGGTCAGTCACATTGTATTCGCTTTCAACCGACATCATATTGAATAATGACCTATACATAATATTTTTAAACGATATTTTTTTCACTTGGTGTTTTGTATACACAATAATTATTGTAAGGTTTAATTTGTACTTTGGTGTTTGTGCTCTTACGTCTTGTTACCCGTCCGGTATGTTCCAATATTTACAAAAAAGAGCTAGGGATGCGGAAATTATAATTATAAGGCTGGATTGCTGTCGACCAAAAGATCGAGGATTGAATCTGGACTGGGTGTACTGGGTGTTGTTACCAAATTTGTGATTTAAAAGAATTTTTCTCATCCCTCTAATATGAATGCATTTCTAAGTAAAAACGTAACCTTCACTCTTTAGAAGAAGTAGTTATTTTTTTTATCACCGCATCTTACTAATGGTTCAAGTAACATGTATATATGATGCTTACCCAACTACCCTAATGGGGTAGAGATGAGCAAGGTAGCGTTTTAGAGGTAATCTACCCACATTTGCGTGGAAGGAGAGTGGGAAACCATTAAGGAAAAATCACCTTTAATAGACTCCAACTGGAATTTGAGCTTCAATCTCCCCGTTTTCAACAAGCCAGTCTTAAAACGAGAATGATTGATACCTTAGACCAATCGGCCACAGAAGCAGGCTAATATGAGTTGTTAATTGAGTAGTTGATTACTTTACCACATAGGCCTACTTTTAATGCGAATTGTGTTTTACCTATCACGGCCAACTTATAAATAAAACATCCCAGTCTTTAAAATTAAGGAATATTACATAGACCAAATATTTTCTTTAGACGTTTGATTCTCGGTACTTTCTATAAACTTGATTTAAAAAATACATTTTATATCCGTTTGCTAATAGGTAAAACTATTCTAAGCAAATTTTCAGAGCCCATTTTAATTATGTCGTTACATATAAAATAATATTTGAACAAATATAAAAAATACACGATGGCCCTGAAATGGCCAACTAAGGTGGGGATTTAGGGAACGCGAGAACAGGCCATAGTTTTTTCAGTTTTTTTAGCAAAGCATTTTTTAATAAATCAAATAATTACCGAGTATAGATATATATATTTTTTTTCACATGGTGATATCAACAGTTGTTTAATATCTGCTATTAGCATAACGGCACTCGATGACAAATTTTTTAAATGAAGATAAAAATGGCTATTAAATTCCAGGAAATCCTTGACAGACATTCAGGAACTGTTGGTACCAGTGTGTGAATAAAATTAAACTATGTTTGTAGTGGAACAATATTTTATTTATTTTGGCCAAAACATGTTTTGCTATAAAAACTTTTTTTAAAACATGTTCTCGCGTTCCCTACACTCCTTAAGGTGAAAGGCAAAGTGATATTTTTACAGTGTTTATAACAAAAAACACTTTTGGCCAAAATAATTATAAAATTGCTTCAACAGAAACGTTTGTTGTAATTTTCAAAACATATTAATGTCGATGGTTCTTGAATAATTGACATTGTCATCACGGTTTTGACCAAGAATTTTCTTTTCGCTTAAAAAGTTCTTGTTGATATGACCATGACAAGTATTCAATAACTATAAAAATCTGTATGCGAAGAAAATTAAAATAAACGTTTATAATAAAGTAATATGCTATTTATTTTGACCATAGTTTTGTGGTTGTTGTTATTATAGGGCCTATAAACTGCAAAAATACTTGCCTTAACTTACTCTCCATCCTACCCCACCTTAATTTGTTATTAGGCCTATTATTGGTATGGAAGTGTAGTATCTTTCCTTCTTATGATCTTTGACAACGAGGTTCTGGGTCTCCTTCCAAAGAGACTCGACTTCAATGCCCTCCCAGTCTTCATGGACGGATGGGATATTCCTTGAATAGGATACGATAAACTGCGAATGTGGACGGACATAGCGAGAAATCGGCGAGTCATCCCCAAAGATAGGCTGATGACGAGGAGAAGGGGGAAACCATTCCCAAGGGTCAGAGACTTTTCAAGGTTGAATCATTCGACGAGCATACAATTTTTAACTATTGCCTTTAGTTAGAGAGAGTCTTTCTTTTTTATTCTGAATTGTACTATCCTTCTGAGATACATGCATTTAATTACACTAATTGAATAGTTATGAGAAATTTAAAACTTAAAAATAAATGTACTCCCATTTTCTTGGTGGGAGAGAGAGAAAGAATGTAGGAACATACAGTTTTAAATCACCCAGATAGGATTCAAATGGCACCCTTCTAGTACCTGTAAAACTATACAGGATGAAACTGACACCCTTAACCGCCTAACAACGGGATTGTTTACATTAAATATTAAGTCTTAATAACCTTTAAAACTTTCTAAAGTTTATTTTTAAAATAAAATACAATACATAACTCACAATTTTCATAAAAAGATAAAGAAATAAACAACATTGTTTTCACCTGCAATGGAATATATTCCAAACTCGTCATTCCTAGTTGTCTGGTGACCGTGTGGTTAGGGCTTGAATCCCATGTGGTATGTTCCTCTAAATAGTTTCCCGCACTCTTTAAGAGAAGGGTAACCTGGTGGTCTAGGGGTAAGGTGTCGGACTTCTGTGCTGGAAGCCCGGGGTTCAATCCTCGGTCCGGCATAGATTTATCTGATTACCAAACCCTTCCTTCACCTCTGACAAGACGTATATTAATTACAACTTGTGAATGTGGAGAATGCCAGGCCTCCACCGTGGTTCGGATTCCACGTTAAACTGTAGGTCACATCTCACAATCACCCTACCATTACACATTAGCGTAAGTGCGTATAACCCGAACGGGTAGGAAGACGCGGTGCTAATAATAACAATAATAATAATCTTTTAAAGAAAATCCTAAGTTTCCTCTTTAATATGCCCTTTCTTTTCTTTCCCCATTATTATAGTCAAATGTCGATGTGCCGAATAGACAATAGTATTCAGTGGTAAAAAATATTATTGCTCTTGAAAAATAAGGACGTGCTCTTTATTTTAAACTTACTAGAATTTGAAAAGTCCCTTGGCCTTTTACCGTTTTCCCAAAATATTAGATAAATAAAAATTTAATGTATTTCCCTTCACTAACTTTATTGCCAGAACAAATCCTGGGGTTTGCAGTATATAGTGTTATTGCGCGCCTGAGCTACATTATTTGTATGTAGCCCAGTTGTGGAAAGATAATATATCGTTGCCCAGAGGATGACTGAATATACTGACTGCTCCCATATCCTTTCCGTGGAGGCTCTTTACATGTCTCAATTAGATGAGATGGCGTTGATAGTGAGTATTATGGTGTGGAACACCGTTGGGATAATTCTTCTTTAGGGAAAAATACCCAAGATACCAGCCGGGATTATAATCCGAGACCCTTAGGTTCGTAAATAGGTACACTGACCACTACAGCACGGGAATGGTTGGGGTTTGCAGTAAAGCCCAACTACAGTTCAGACTTTTTATGAAATATGTGCTAATCAACAGCTCAAGAGATTGTTTTAAGACTTCAATCACTTTTCTATGAGTCATGAAACCCTGTCATATTAGCGTCCATATATTTAGCGATTAAGTGAGATTGATTTATAGATATAGATAAAAACACACGGGTCAATAAATAAATATATAGATGGATGGATACATTTTTGACCTTGGATCATGACAAACAAATTGCTTTCAACTTTTCGGCTGTGAAAAAATTGTAATATTACTAATCTATTTTTGAAACTCATTAAAATTTAAATATTTAGTTATATACTGGATTTTATTTAGCAAAAACAAGAGATTTAGATTTAACGATTTCTTGTCTAGGCCTGCCTCGTTTATTTATTTATTTAGTTGAATAAACAGTTCTCCCAGACCTGGAGGATCAAAATGCTGATAACAAATGATACAATGCTGTAACCACGTGGATTGGGGTGTGGTGTGCCACCTCCCACTCACAGTAACTATGAATAAGAAAATTATATTTTAGATATGATCACTTCCCTCGCAAATATCCTATCTGCGCCACTGGTATATCCTAGAGTTACTGCCTCATCTCACTAACAAAAATTGGGGTCATAAGTAAAGTATCTCTTAATAAAGACTGATAGTTTTTAAATGCAAATATAAGATACAGACATACGAGCGTTATCGAGTAATGCCAATGAACCTCCGCGCCGGTAGCTGAAAGTAAGTAGAATTATAGCACAACGTGGCCATTGAGAGGAGGGTCCCGGTTTGACACAATTATGTAAGAGTTCCTGGCTAGAGATCCAGAGGTTCGATCCCCAGTACTTCCAGAATTTTTATGTCAAATAATGGGCCTGGACTGGGTATCAAACTCAGCCTCGTGAGGACAATTAAGAAGCTACTTGAATAAATACGTCGTGGCTCCTGTCTAGAAACTTGAGATTAACGGGTGGAGGGCTCTTTGTGATGATCACATGACACCCTTTATCCGCAAATGTTAATATTAAAATCTCCAGCGGTGCCATAGCTCAATCTTAGGCTCATGGAGGGTTTTTTTTGTTCAAGGCTGGCTATTCATTTTTTCTTTTTTTTTCAATATTGTTCTGAAACAATTAATCTCATCTAGGGGGCATGGCTCCCCAAGAGGTGATTGGGGGTGCAAGATGATCAGAAAAAGAAGAGAAAAAACGTGAAACTAAAATATTAAAATGTCAATCAAATTAATTTCCCTAGATTTAGTTTTTAAAATTGGTATATAATATAAAGCTCATGATAATAAACCATTAACACAAATTACGTGAATTCTGTAAATTTTACTAATGTTTTGCAATAATTTATCGAATCAATAATAATACTTCGAGTAATTTTAAATTATTTTGTACATTTTTAGTAAGTAAATTATGTACACCCATGTGTTTTTAAAAATAAACTGAATTTTCATTTGGTATTTTCAATTGTATACAATATAAAACAGTTTAAATAAAACTAGTTGTATATGTACCAGGTGACCTGGTGGTCTAGGGGTAAGGTGTCAGACTTCTGTGCTGGCGGCCGGGGTTCAATCCTCGGTCTCGGCAAAGATTTATCTGATTACCAAAACCTTCCTTCACCTCTAACAAGACATCTTGTGAATGTGAGGAATGCCAGGCCTCCACCGTGGTTTGGATTCCACGTTAAACTGTAGGTCCTTCATTTCATCTCACAATCACCCTACCCATTCACATTAGCGTAAGTGCGTACAACCCGAACGGGTAGTAAGACGCGGTGCTAATAATAATATATGTACCACGTTTGGGCTACACATATTTGAATAAAATATTTGGATTAGGATGAGGAAAGTAGAATGTAGACCTAAATATATTTGAACTTGTATGGTAGAATAGTTGGAAATCAGCTAGGAAAAAAAACCTTAGTACAAACAGCTGGGATTAGAGACCCAACCTCCCTGCTACCGGTAAACCAGACTAGAGGAGTTTAATGTCTAGCACACGCCTTCATTGATGTTGTAATATTATTATGGGCATGAAAACGTGAAGAATTGGGGAAAGAAAACAAGTGATACTTTGGATGGAAATTAAAAGTGGGGGAATGAGTTTATAAAAGTGTTCAGGACCAACTTTATGAAAGTTTCTTAGTATGACAGTCTGATTATACAACATTTTGAGCTGAGTCATAAAAGAACAAAATTAATATGTTTTCCAAGGGCATTACTTAATGTTGACAGACGTTCAACCACGCTACTAATTGAAACAATTAAGAAAATTACTACGAGTCTAAAAGTAAACATCCAGATTGTTTGTGACATAACGTGTCCTGAAACTGACCAAAATAGCACTCTGCAAGTAAAAAAAACTTAATTAGTTGGGTGTAATTGATCCATCAAAATAAACAATAGTCATAATTATTGGAATCAAAACTAGCAGATATGGGTAATAATTCACTACCATAAGAATTTCGACTGTCAATTTCGAATCTTAGAAGATATGGTCAACATAAGAGGCCTACTTAAGTCATCAATTAATTCTAAAGTTGTTATAAGAAATATAAATAATAGCTAAATGCTAATTTTTTTCCCATGGGCTTTATTAGAAAGCAAGTATTTTGAGTGTCAAAAAATTATTATTTGAGATTTTGATGGATGTTGACGTTTCATGAACCCTGGAACACAAAAAAGTGGTTTTCGCAATATTGTGCGCGTTTGTATCTGTTCATTGGCCTGGAGTCTAAACCATTTTACAATCTGCCTGAAACTTGGTATTATGGCTTTCATAAGGCTATCCAGGGTTCTCTTTTCAATTATAACCACACTGATAAAATTAAGGATAGTTTAAATAGAGTAAAATACAGAAACTAAAATATTTTATCAAAATAGGCTAATTTGATTAAAATTGAGATCTAGGAAAATGTTTTTTTTATATAACCAATAGACCTTCGGTGAAAAGTGATGCTATTTTTATTCATTATGTTACTGTAGCACTTCATACTATTTCGTTTTTACTTATATTACTATCGATATTTTAGCCATAGCTATTGCCTTTACTGTGGAATGCGTCCGTTTATGCTCACTTTATAAACAGTTTTGTTTGTGTTTGCACAGACTTTATAAAAAGTTTTGTTTGTGTCTGTGCACACTTTATAAACAATTTTGTTTGTGTTTACGCACACTTTATAAACAGTTTTGTTTGTGTTTGTGAAAACTATATACATTTTTTGTTTGTATTTTTGCACATTACATACACTGTTTTGTTTGTGTATGTGCACACTACATACATTTTTTTTGTGCACACTATATACACTGTTTTGTTTGTGTTTGTGCACACTATATATTATTTTGTTTGTGTTTGTGCACATTACATACTCTATTATTATTGTGTCTATGCTCAGCAAATACACAGTGGTGTTTCGTTTCAAATATTAATGCATATTAATGTATAACTACTATGATCATTTTGGAATTATTTTATTTTATGTAATCTAATAATATTTTGTAAATTGTATTTTCCTACATGGGGCAAGAGGGTACTTCCCATTCAGATAAGGCAGCTACCTCAGTCAACGAGACAGTATCAATCTGTGTCAGGCCATATGGCTTAAAATACAATAGTCTGTGTCGTTTTCTGGAACTACTCTATTCTGTCTAAGCTCACACCCCTTTCACCCTTCATCTACAAATACCCTTTCTCATTTCAAAATAGGGCTCATTCCAAAATATATGCGGAAGTTATCAACGTGTCCCTAAAAAATATATACCCTAAATTTTAAGTTTAGTGAAAATAAAAAGGCTTACAATAAAGTAGAACTAGCTTTTTCCAGGGAAATTTCACGTAAAATACCATTGTTCAAATGGAGTTTTCAAATATTACGTAAGCACTTTAAGGGGTGGAGGGGTTTCGAGTTTTTCTTATTTTTGTTGACAGGGGGTAGAGGCGTCAGAACAATACTTATGTAAGACATAGAGAGACGGTAAAAATTTGAGGGGGGGCGCATCGCAAGCTACTTGGACTTCAAGAAGCTTCGGGCAAGAATAGAGATGCTGAGTGACCAAACGAGGAAGACGTGACTGTTCAGTAAATTTAAATTAATTGTATACTAGAGTTAACTGTCAATTATCTCGTAATATTAATTTCACCTCTGTGTTAATAGTTATCAGCAATTTATAATTTGCATGCATTTTTAATACTTTGTCATCGCCTCTTATTATTATTATTATTATTACTAGCACCGCGACTTTCTGCCCGTTCGGGTTATATGATCTTAAGCTAATGTGTAATGGTAGGGTGATTGTGAGATGAAATGGAGGACCTAGAGTTTAACGTGGAATCCAAACCACGGTGGAGGCCTGGCACTCCCCACATTCACAAGATGTCTTGTCAGAGGTGAAGGAAGGGTTTGGTAATCAGATAAATCTGTGCCGGGACCGCGGATTGAATCCCGGCCGCCAGCACAGAAGTCTGACACCTTACCCCTAGACCACCAGGTCACCATCATCGCCTCTTACTATCTGTTGAGGCTATAAGGGAAATCGCATGAGAAAAATAATGATTATTTTTGTGAACAAATGGGAAAAAATGTTGACCAATCTTACGTAAGCAAGAGGAGGAGGATTTTTGCTTAAGGAGGGGGGGATGAGTTAAAAATGGCCAAAAATGTCTTACGTAATAACGCCCCCTAAGATCAAAGTAAATTATAAGAAACTTAGATCCAGCCTTCCTCAATCATAAAGAGTTATTTTTAACATAGTCATATCAGAACTTATAAGATAATTGAGAATGGTTTTAGTGATGTTGAAGATTCAATACTGTTATTTTCATCTACATTAATACAATGAATAGGTTATTTGTGTCTGTCATGAGCTTTGAGCAATGAAATTTAAAGATAAGTAGCCCTTGTGCCCATATGCGACTCAAAGCTGGAATTTTGAAATTTTAACATAGTTTTAAAAAATTATTAAAAATTTGATTGGATGAAATTAAATTAAGATATTTTTTTTGTCTGTTTGAAATAAAGAAAAGCGTTGAGTTGGGTAGCCAGAAAATGCATTGCGTGGTTACCCCGGGTATTTCTGCTATTCGAATATATATATAGTAATATGAGGATATTTCCCTTCAAGAAGGTGGTGCCCTTAATATTGTTCTCTTGATGAAAGTTGCACGCTGATGTCAAGGACTATCAAATAAGTATATAGTAGCCTAAGTTTAATATTCGTCAACAAGAATAGGGAGCAAAGATGACCAGCTGGATTGACATATTTTGTCGGATTAATTCAATTCTTTTTAAGGCTATCACACTTCCTAATTCTCTTGTCTTCAATATACACTAAGAGCACAGAATAATAAAGGTAAATTTTAAATAAGTGCACCCATATTTTTCTGGAAAGAGGATAAGAAACTTAAAGCTTGGACACTCCGTCTAAGTGCACCCGGCTATTGTTCCTGCCTTCAGACATGGCAAAGGTCGGGTAGAAGGGGAAGCGAGTGAAGGAGAGTGTTTAGCAGTTTTCAAAGCAAGATTTTTTTTATCAAACTAAAGAATACTCTCCGGTAGAAAAATATAGTTTTATTTTCTAAACATGGTGATATCAACGTTGTTGAATAGTAATGAGCAGAGCTGTGTTAGATGATACACTTTTTAAATAAAGAGTAAAAGTTGTTATTAATTTCCAGGACTCCCTTAACATGTATTCAAGAACTGTTGATATCACCATGAGTAGAAAATTAAACTTTGTATTTTTATTGAAACAATGTTTGATTTATTTCTATAAGACAAATGTTTTGTTAATATAAAAACTACAATATTATTTGCCTTTTCCTTCGTCCGCTACACTGCCACCTTAATGCTGCAACCCAAGTAACTAAAAGGCGTGCCAGGTTGCATATATTTTGTTACCAGCTCACAGTTTTTCTCAATATTTTCAATCACCTTAGGGAATTTCCTATAGTTCATGGCACCCTTTAACTCCATTAAAAATAATAATAATTGTGGTGCTATATTAATAGACTTATTTAAAAATGTATCCACAAACATGCGGCACCCCTAGAAGAGCATTTCCTCACAACAGTATGCCACAGCCAGGGATAATGTTACAAGTCTTGAACTCTATGCAAATGTTGACTAGCAACCCCTATCCTCAATCTTAGATATTATAATTAATCCACAATCCCTATACTTACATTTAAAAACCATATTCAATATATTATAATGTCTCTATATCCAGATCCTGTAAATCACCGTCTGCAATCTGATATATACAGCACATTCACAATTTTAAAAGTTACCAATTTTTTACCCAAACAAAACTTAGGAACTGGCCAGATGCTGCACTGAACAGCGAATAAAACAAAGTCAACATACATGGCAGGGAAAAAGGGGTGGTTTAGTGGATATATGGGATTAAACAATATTTCTGGACAGTATCACAAACATTACCTAAGAGTGTGGTACTGCACTTATCTATAAAAACTCCTACAATTTTGTGTGTGTGTGTGTTTTTACTAATCTTTTATTTATACAGCTAGCTAGCTAACGCGCTAGTTTCACGTTGAGCCAAACTCCTGAAGACGGGGAGATCGAGATTCGAATCTCGGTCGGGTGAACTGGGGGGGTAGTTTTTCATAAGTTTTTTCCACTCTCCCTTCACGCAAATGTATGTTCACTTCCTCTAAATTCAACCTTACCAAGTCCTAATACATTCGCATAATTATTATTTAAGCCTAGAACCCAAACGGGTAGTAAGAAGTGGTGCTAAATAAATAAATATTTTCTACAAATTATGTTTCGTGAATTGCGATATCCCGTTGCCTCACTGTATGGTTAAAAGCAGAGTGTGAACTGTAGTGTTCTTATATGAGTTAATGTGTGCTCGTGTTTTCCTTCTAGAAGCATCAGAACATATATTCAGACACCTGCCTAGTTGGGAAAAAACCCTCTGCTGTTATTTAAACTATGAAGAGTTCTATTGTTTACTTCAGAAACTCATTTCTGGGTATGTTCTAAAAAAAAAAAAAAACGGGTATTTGTAACACATCTTAGAGACAATTATTATTATTACTTTCCCACCAGAATCTTCCACCCTGCGCGAATGTACGTGCATTACCTACGGTTACACCAAACATGTCTGTGTCACCATCTTTGATACCCTCTAGGCCAGGGGTTCTTAACCTGGAGTCCATGGATAGATTTCAGGGGGTCCGTGAACTTGAATGGAAAAAAGTTACGTATTTATTTTCATTTACCTTTAACTGATAGAATATATAATTAAAAATAATATTTAACTTTAGATTATATTGTCTTGTTATTTAATGTGTTACTTTATTATCCCCGCATCTTACTACCCACCTGGGTTGTACGACTATGCGTCACTAAATAAACATATAATTATATCAATAACTATAACAATTTTGATTTTTTAATATTCTGATAAAAGCAGTTCAAAAATTGGTTTACCTTGTAATCCCATGTACTTTATTTTATCTATTTAAAAATAATATTTTGATCAGGACAAAAAGTCATATAATATTAATAGCCCTCTTTCCCTGGGCTTAAGTAATAAATGTTTATGAAGATTAATTTATTATAAATGTTATATCCAGTAGCTTCTAATAAGTAATACACTTATATTAATTGTGCACTAGAATGGATGTGCACGCAGACAAAGCATCATACTTGCCTAGTATGGTTGTATGGTAATGGAGAGGTCAAAGTTTGAATCCCTAAATGAAGTATGGTGGATTATTTTTTCTAAAATTGTTTTCCCACTTCCACCTTGCATAAATTAAAATACATTTTTTCTTATTTAAATCTTATTCAACCATTTCCCACCACTGTATTTAATTACGGTGAGATAATTAATAAGACATAGTGGGGAAACCCCCAACTATAATCTAGCAGGAAGGAACGTTTAGAAAACCCAAACGTCTTTGGTTACTGTTTACGTTGATAACATTTTAATTTAATACTAGTATTATTTAATACGTATTAACATTATCTCTTATCCGATTCAATGGTCCCATGGTCTAAGGCGTCACTATCACATTAGACTAGAGTGTCGATGACGGGTAGATCAGGGTTTGAATTACGGTTGGTTCTAGTAAGGGTGGAATTTCCTAAATGGTTTTCCATTCTCCTTCAACGCAATTGCGGTTACACTTCCTATAAATGTAACCTTCCTCAGCCCTAAATCAATAGCGTAATTAGTATGCATGCGTATAACCTGAAAAGGTATAAAGATGTGGCGATAAAAAAAAATATCTATTAAAAGTGACAGTATCAATTCACCTGTCTTGGCGCATGAATATAAAAAAATAGTTTTATTTACTTTTATAGCTGTAAAAAAGTTTCTTTATATTTAAATAAAGTTGTAAATAAAGTTTTCACACCCATCCTAGCATAACTAGTGGTTGATAGAATCATTATTAATTATTTTTAAACAATGTGATTGGAGGAATGGCAAACAAGATACTGAAGTTGAGAATTTATTAATAAACACCCTTATAAAATAAATGTTTATTATGTCATCAAAAACCAACACATTATTATTATTATTATTATTATGCTTACTAGCAGTGAATTTTTTATAATTAATAAGTTTTTAATAGTAGACAAGCACTTAGTTACGTCCTTAAAAAGAAATTGTTCAGAAGAAAAGAAACAATATATTTTATTTTATTTTACTGTGTTACTTGCCTAACATAAATCATTTTGAAATACAAAACATCTCAAAGCAACACGCAACGTTTTACTTTCGGATCGTAAAACAAAATTATTTTGTGTTTGAAACCATTTATACTAATTAGCACATTTTGGTGTAGTAACCCAACAAGTACGTTAGTATAAAATGGTTAAAATAAGATCTAAGCGGCAACTGGCATGGGAGGGTTTGAGAATAAAGAAACTAATGACTGCTAAGGAGACCGCCTATCGAATATCTGAGACGCATTGCAGACGATTAGAAATCCAATATTATTTAATAAGTGTATTGTTATTTTGCCATAGGCTTCAAGGCTAAATAAGTCAATATGCCTCCATTGCATAGAAAAACCTTGAAATTTAATTTTAATCTTTTTAAAAATTTCTGAAACAGTAAAATTGGCTAATTTATAAGAATTTTTTTTACGTGAAATGTCACAATTTTTAAATAAAAGCAAATTATGACAAATCCAGACGATTGATCTAATATAAAATAACTATAAAATAATACTTTTCTTTTTTTGTCAACATTGATAATATTTTATTTTATTATTTGTATTTTAAATAATATAATTGATTACACATACACATATTGGTAACACTTTACTTTATTATTATTTTATTATTATCATAATCATCATCATCAGGTATTCTGTCTTACGACAGATCCATTCCTTCTGTCAGTGAACTTATGGCGCCAATGCACACTGTCTTCTGAGTCCTCTTTAAGTTCTCAGAATTGCCTTCTTTCCATCAATTCATCCATTTTATTATATTTATTTGTATTTTTATATATATTATTACCATATACTACATACATTTATGACAATTTACTTTATTACTACCTGCCTTGGTGGCGTAGTTAGCTAACACGCTAATTTAGTGTTGCGCTAGACTGCTGAGGACGGGGAGGTTAAGGTTGGAACTACGCTTGGGCTAGGTTTTACCTAAATGGTTTTTCACTTTCCCTCCATGGAAATGCGATCTTACTTGCTCTATATTCAACCTTCCCAATTCCCATTAGCATAATTAGTACATAACGGGTAGTAGACGCAGTGATAAGTATTATTATTATTACTTTATTATTTGTATTTTGTAAAATAATACAAATAAAAAAATAAAGTGTTATAGCTGTCAATCAAACTTTCATAGGTATTGATAATATCACTCAAAAGCAACTGCCTTACATGATTCTACGTAGTATAAAATATATAAAACTTGGCTTAGTAACTTTTTAAACTGTCAAAATGTTCCTTTTTGTATAAATCATACTATAGCCTTCCTTGAATAAATAAAATTTTATTAAAATTGTAACAAATGAACATTTTAATATAGTTAAAAATGGTTTTAGTTGTTTTTTTTATTTAAGATTTTCCATTCCTATCGTAAATACTACGGGCCTAGTGTGAGAATATTTCCCTTAGCTATTTTAGACTAAAATAAAATAAATATGTTGAAGGGCAAATAATAGGTAGGCCTACTTCCAATCTAGATGTAAAAGCTGGTGTTCCTGACTCAGAATTGGAATAAAAAGTTCGAGTCCACCATCCAGGTGTTTTAGGATTATTTCTTATCGTTAATGTGTTTTCATCCTCTCTTTTGTCTAATGTTGATGCCTTCACTCATAATTTAACCTATACATACTGTGCCTATTTAAAATACGTTAATGATAGTACGAGTAAGTAATAAGAAATTTAGCACGACGTTTTATTTTTGATCTGATTATAGGCGTTGTTTAGTGGTTTAATTTATAAGGTATGGATGAGAAGGTACGAACATATTAAGAAAATTAAATTATTTCAGATAAAGAATGTGGAAACAAGAATAAATCACAATTGAAACAATATCCCAAATGTTTCTGAATGAGATTAGAATCTTGACCTTTCCATCACCAGCTAGTCAATCTAATACGATCCAGAAACCTTGGATCACGTGATCATAATTAATAGTAGCACTAAATAAGTGTATGTTGGAAAAATATAAATACGTGTTTCTGAAATGTTTTAACAATGTCTTTAAACAAAATGTGTGCTATTGTAACTGCCTCATTTTCTGACTTTAAATTTTTATTTTCAATATGTGTCATCCAGCTATATAAAATATATATATTTATATCGTAAAGACAATTTTGTCAAAATGTATTTTAGAAATAATGAACACAATAGCCATTAATTGCGATGGCATCTAGTAAATTACAATAATATAGTGAGATCGCCATACCAAGAATAACATTTGATAGTTCAAAAAGATTATATATTTACTTTAATGTATTCATAGGCCAAGCCATTTGGCAGGAATTCCAATAGGTTTTGCATCCGCCACTTTTAACAGATGGTGTAAATGTTGATACATTTGGCATAATATCACATTTCCGAAGCTGCTCTTATATTATTTCGTTTTTTAGTGGCCCGTGCTTAACTTACACTCCAGGCTATCTGTTACTTTTCCTTCATAATTTAAATAAACAAATGAAGAGGGTTGAATTATTTTTAAGTGAGTGTATCAACATCCATTTTTTGTTTTAATTAAAAATTACTATAAATTAGTTGGCACATTTTTTAGTTATTTACTTAAGAACTGGAACCGTTTCCTGTTCCTAAAAAATCCGTTCTCAGCTCCTCAGTATTTAACTATGAAAGTTTTTTAAACGCTATCAATAAATACCTACAAACAATCAAAATTATATTGTTGGAATAAATAGGCAGATGGACTAAATGTCAAACTTATCTGATTTGCTATAGTTTAAGAGGTCTTGGTTTGAACCCTAGATAGGTTTTCCGAGGATGGTCTTTTCTAAACGGCTTACCAGTCTATTTCCTTGTGAATGTGGTTGCATTTTCTATAATTATATCTTTATCATCCTTATCCCATTGGTATTAGTTAAATGCGTATGGACCAGATATATAGATATATAGAAATGAAGAAAGTTTATATGATCTATGTATAGTTGACATATTAACTTAAATGTATACATTATACGTTATTTATAGTTTTTAATGCACAAAATATTTGCATCACCGAATGGAGAATATTTTTATATCTATTTTGTAAAAAGATCAAAACATTTACACACTTCGCAAAAGCAAATTTTGGATTACAAACGAGGAATAATGCCAAAATTATTTAAGTTTTGAAATGTTCAAAATGTAGGTCTAATTAAAAAAATTTATATAAATTATTTTTTAAGTTTAATAATTGTCGCTAAAATATAGAAGGTGTAAAACTAGCTGTGTTGATTTTGTTAGCTATTAAAATAAATAATTATTCTTTTATTGTTTAACCTAACAAAAATATTGTAGCAATATCATAATATTGTTAATGCGATGAGATTGTGCATTAAATCTTCTTTAAAACGCTTTGTGTGTTAATTTTGAAATTATTGATCTGTATATCTAGTTTGATTATAAAGTTAAAAATCACCACATACTGCCCGTGTTCTGTACTTAAAGTTTATGTGGAGTTGAATCGATTTACAATTAACTTAGCATCGATAGAACACGACCCTTGTATATTAATAACACATTGATATAATTAAAACAATAGATTTTATTTTAAAAAACTAATAAACAATCGCATTCAACTTAATGGCTACGTATTTCTAACAAAGGAACGTACAAGAGAAGTGTTTAGCCAATTAAGTTGTAAAACAAAAATAAGTTTAGGTCGGGTATGTTCTTAAAGTCTGACATAACACATCTGGATGGGGAAAACAAAAGATCTAATGGCTTGAATTTATAGACTTTAAAAAACAACAACCATGAATGTATGCTTGGACAATTGCGTTTTAATTTACTTTTTTATCTAGCATGGAAATTCAAGGTGTCCTCTATTTATTTGCTGCAGAATTATATTTTCCGAGTTTTCTCTAAAGGATTCCCACTATTTCAGACATTTTTAATTTAAGTAAAGAGAAATAAATTGCTTTTATATACATTTAATTAGTGTGAGATCATATGATTAGTGTATACCTTATTTATAATTTTATAAAACTGTTTCTAATTATAGAAATTACGAACAAATGGCCAAACAGGTTTTGAAAAATGACCTCTCATTTTAAAGGTTAGTGGTCCAGAATGCTGGCAAAAATATTAGTTTCCAACGAAAATCTGATTTTCCTAGAAAATTTTCAGCTCTTCATACTTTGTTTATATCATCATATAAACCCTGATTTGTGCATGGTTTTACACATGTAAATAAAATATTTTTCCTTGGTTATAAATAATAACTCATTCTTGAACTACAATATTTTTCTTTGGCTAAAAATAATAAATAAACTCTTACTTAAAAATTATAGCAAACATCTATATATTCAAACAAACTTATGATAGTTGGTTAAAAATATTTAAAAAGTTTTATATTGAGACTTTTCCTTCTTTATTTTTGAATAACTACCGTCAGTCACAAAATGGCTGTTATAAAAGCTGGTTCAAGCACATCTTTTTCCTACATTCTTTGATTGATTGTTATTGGAATGTTGATATCGTTAATTCCCATTTAAATCAAAATATTGACTATAGCTCTCAAATCAAAAGTTTAAGAATAAATTTCACGAAAATATTTTCCCACGTATTGTTTTACACATGAATTATAAATCAATTATATTTAAATATGTTTTGTTATGTAGGCCTATTGTAATTTCAAAAATTGATAAAAAAAATATCTTCAAAAGTGTTTAAATAGCCTTTTTACTTGTTTAAGTAGGTGTTTTGGTGTTTATTTTTATTAGTATCACAACACCAATAAGGTCAGTTAATTTTCCTAGCTACCACGTAGTTTTGAGTATATGTCTATACTAATATTATAAAGAGGAAAGTTTTTTTTTTTTGTTTGTAATGGATAAACTCAAAAACTACTGGACTGATTTTAAAAATTCTTTCACCAATATAAAGCTACATTATCAGCGAGTAACATAGGCTATATTTTATTTTGAAAATGTAATTATTTTTATTAATTTAATTTATTCCTCATAAAAATGTCGATAGTCACTCATATTTTATGGTAGAGTCTATGATGATTCTTCAATATGTGATGTTGAAAATAATAATGCGGGGTGGGTAGGGGGAAGGGTCTAGTTAATAATATTTCAAAGTAATGTTTTGTGTACCCCATCTATCTTCTCAAATGCACAATCTCTCTTTTTCCCTATCGCTCTCTCTTTCACACACACACATACATACAAAATATATCTCACAAACTCGTTTACATACTCTCTCTGTATCTGTATATATCTAAGGTTCTATTCACGATAACTGTTCGTGAAAACCCAACTTTGGTCTTGAAGTAACTTAAGGAGATGTGATTAGAAAAATATTAGATTAACTGCATTCGATTAGGTGCGAAAGGGGAATGGGCTAAGCTACAAACCAATTTGGAATATTTCTCTAGTGCACACACCGAGTTTTCAACAATGATCAGGCTTTAAACAAGGACACACTGCAATTATAGATAGAACAATCTCAGTAATATTTCAATCTGAAAATTGTCTACAGTGGTGGCTTGCGACCTACTAAGTAGGTAAAGATAAGTGTTTAATAAGTTGGGAGAGGCAGCATCCAGAGTATATTACAAAGATAAGGGTGAACTCCGTATCTACACCAAAATCCTTTTTTAACTTCCAAAATGTAGCCCATTTCTACATCAGATAAAATCTCCAACAGAGGGAAGTTTCTACATCAAACTAAATCTAAATAGGAAACATAGCTGAACTTGAACTAAAATATATTTTGCAGTACAATTAAAATTATTAAAGAGATTCAGAAAAATACTACAAAAATCTTGAAAATATATCTAACACAATAATACCCTCCACTTTGGTCCATTTATCAACCATTTTCGAGATTAGTACTTAGATTTTTCTTGGAACACTTCTTTGCTCCACTCTTTTCATAAAACTTAAAAGAGTCATTCGGCCTGATTACACTTCCAACCACATATTTTATACAAACATTTGAATCTTTTTCGTGCTTTCTCTTTCCTTGGTATGAAACGTTACATTGATCGCATTTTCAACTTTAATCTCTTTTATTGTTTCTGAAACCGGTCATATGCATGATGTGTGGGATTAGAAATGATCGTTAAAATGCTTGTGGAAAGCTTCAGGATCATTCATCGTTCTCCTAGTGCTGTTTCTGGTAGCATCTTCAGCCTACATTTTTTGGAGGGTAGGAAACCTCGTCCTCGATGTAATTTTCAACTTTGGAGGGAAATCTACTTATCAGCTGCGTGAATAAGTCCCCAACTTGTGACGTGCTACAAACGACAAACCAAAGACTGTCTATCCAGTACCCAACCTCTTTGTTATTGTTTTTATATTCGTTTTATAGTCAACTGCGTGAGTGAAGCTTACGATACCACGATTTAACAAGGTGAAACCGGCAACCCAGACTTCGATAATGAGTAAAATTTGTGCATAAGGTGTTACGCCATATTGAAATAAATTCTTGCCGTGGAAAGTTGAGGGGTCAACTGACTAACAGAACATAAGGTAGCCAAAAAAACTCCCAGTTTTGACATACATTATCGTGATTTTGGAAGTTAGTAAAAATAGTACCAATGCCATGTAGGTTAGATTTCTCAATCCGTGAACAGTGTATGTGTATATGTATGTATATTTGAGTGAAATGTCTTCTTACGTGCATAAAGTCCATCAGCGAATAGGCTTTGTGATAAATTACACAACACTGGTAGGTTCTTGTGACATATAACCATTACAAGGTCATCACGCACAAAAACAAATCACTCATTTTCCAAAGTTAAAATGTTACACTATTCTTTATCAAGCATTTTAAGAGCTTTGGTGACACATTTGGATTTCTTAGACGGAACTGACATTTCCGATAGAAGATAGAAATCCGTATATTCAATCATTCCTTGATGTCCATCGCATTACTTTCTGCCACTGCGGGCCGGATTAATTTATTTGAACTAAGCTTGAGGTTTTACATAGCTTTTCTTTTGACAACTGTACGAATCTCTTACATTATTAGCGTTCTTCGTTAAAATGTTTTAGTTTTTTACTTTAAGAAATGACACTATTTTTTTATTCTGTTGTTTTTTTTACATTGGTTTTTTTACTTGTTTTTTTCAGATGTCATTGCGTCGTGTGAGTGATCTTGACTGAAGTGGGTAACTGGTCAAATACTATTATCTGTGTTAATAATTACAGAACACATTCCGACTTTTTCGCACCTCATAAAATTTCACCTCTCTCATGATCTTTACTTTTCACATATCTGTAAAATGGATGTGATACTAAAAGAACAAAATTTCTTGATTTGTGACATATTCATTACTGAGCTGAAACTGAACTGAATTTATAGCGTAGAGTTGGGTTGTTTACACGGATTAATGAAACAATGGGTAGGGTTACTCCCAAATATACATGAAGTCATATAATATTGTGTTGAGGGACAAGGAAGGGAGGGTTAAAATGTTGTTAGTAAATACTTAGCCCATTTTAAAACTGTTTTAATAATCCTGTTTATGTTAACATAATGAAAATAAATCCAAACAATTAATAGCAATTGAAGATTAAAGCTTGTTGGTAAAATTCCCAGATTGTTAAATCCCAGGGAAAGGGATGTATTCTAATATTCTTTGACTGTAATACTAAATATTAACAAACATGGTCTACAGCAGACCATATGTTAATGATACATTAAACCACTAAACGCTGGAGTCGATACGTCACTGTATGAAGATAACGGTAATATCTGTTATTGATTTATTAAAACACATTTGATGATATTTATGGTGTTACGTTCTTTTGAGAAATTAAATTGAAGAGTAAACTCTAAAATTTTCCAGAAAAATTAGTTAAAATTTTTCGTAAAACGGAAAATTGTCTGTCTCAAATCTCTAAGTACCATATGGGTCTGGTCTTAGGCCAGTTGGCCAGCAATGCAGATTATATATCTACTTCATAGGTCATAGGACATAAGTCACTACATTCCATGATTTATGGTATCCCTATTGACAGTTTTGTCAATTTATTTGATAATATTGTAAGAGGGAAAATCCTAGAGCTCAAGATTAAGATGAATCTCTAAATTATATGCGCCATCCCCCAGACTATTTACCCCCACCCTTAACTAAGAATAGTAGATCTTACAGTTGTGTTTGTCCTCTCTGTGTGTACCTGGTACTACATACAAAACTAACTATTGAAAGCTTTCGTTCAAACTCTATATTTAGACGTTATATGATAATTCCTCTAGTAAAAATCTTGATTTTAATTCTAGCTTTAAAATTTAGAATAATGTTCCCTACTATACATTGTTTATTAATAAATTAAAATTATTTACAAATTGCGGTGGCAGTTTACCTGCTCTAGCTATACGCATATGTACTATTACACTAATTTGTTAGGGACTAGGAAGGTTGAATTTAAAGGAACTTGTACCAGCATTTTCGTGTAGAGAGAGAGAGTTCAAAACAATTTAGGATAAGCCACCCTCAGTACAGTCTTACTACCAGGATTCGATCTCCGATGTCATCGGTAGTCTAGTCTATGATGAGAATAAAGCCTTAGACCATGCGTCCACTAACATATGTATAGGTTTTTTATTTTCTTATAAATCATTTATATGGGACAAGGCACTTTGACGCGGCATCGAAGAGACCATAGCTCATCTATGTTTTTCAAAATATATTGTCATCAAGGTGCTTATTTCTATTCCTGCCTATCGGCAAGTATACGACTATGATAACTGAATACAGCTATCTTAAATTACAATGGACTGTTTGAAATAAAATCTATTTAAAAATCTAGTGCTTTTCAAGCTTGTATGGCAATTTTTCAGAAAAAAAATTAGAAGGAAACTATTTGAGCCTACTGAAATATACAAGCTTTTTTTTAACAACTTTAGTAGGGAATCTTACTAAGATATAATAATTATGATAATATACTGGTTGATGACTTTGATGGATAAGATCATGTAATTTCAGAATAGTCCTTCTAAGGTATCTATTTAATATGGGCATGTAGGGGAGGCGAGAAAAGGTAAATGTTTTTGTAGTTTATATAGCAACACTTTTTGTGGCTAACATTAATCAAAGAATGTGGGGAATGCCAGGCCTCCACCGTGGTTCGGATTCCACGATAAACTGTAGGTCCTCCATTTCATCTCACAATCACCCATACCATTACACATTAGCGTAAGTGCATACAGCCCGAACGGGTAGTAAGACGCGGTGCTAATAGTAATAATAATAACATTAATCCAATACTGCTTCAGTACAAATACAAAGTATAATTTTCTTTAAATGGTGATATCAATAGGTTTTGAATATCTGTCAAGGGTGCCCTGGAATCTAATGACAACTTTTTCTCTTAATTTAAAAACTTTGTCATCTAATACTGCTATGCTCATGACACATATTCAACAACTGTAGATATCACCATATGAAGAAAATTAAACACTATGCTTCTACTGGAGCAATGCCGGTATTTTATTTTATTTGGCAAAAAAAAAAAGTTTTGCTATAAAAACTTAAAAAAACACTGACCTTTTCTCGCGTCTCTTACACTCCCACCTTAACTTATATAGGTCTACTATAGCACGATCAACATAAAAACACCCGTTTCTGTTGCTGCAACTAGGGCGTCATTACTCACAACAGATTGATCTAAAAGTGACGGCGATATCGGGTTCAAAACATGGTCGGGTGTAGTGAGGCTGTAATTTACTAAATGGTTTTCCAATCTCTCTCCACATAAATGGGGATATATTGACTCTAAATGCAATCTTGCTCATCCCTAACACATTAGAATAATTACTATGCGTTTAGTCCGAACGGGTATTAAGATGAGATATTTAAAATAACTCATGCATCCAACATCTCATTTAAGAAATGGTCCTGTGAATATATTATTAAGCATAAAATATATATAATATAATACTATATCATGTTGATTAGTTCAAAAGAGATCTAAATCTCAAAATATTAAAACTAGCACTTTTAACCAGCTTTGTTGGTAAAATATATTCTGTAAAACTCACTAATCATGTCGGCATTGAGAAAAAGATGATAAACCTACTATCATTCAAAGACTGATTATTAACTTCAATTTTTAAGTGGGTTTTCAAGCAGCTGAACTGATATAATGAATGGGTTTCAAAAGAGTTACTTAGAGAATTCTTGGAACTTCTTTTCGGACATTTCACACTGATCTATTTACGAGTAGAGTTCAAATGTAATTCTTGACCTTTTCATGAAATCTCGTGTTCATTCAATATGTCACGAGATAGTTTCTGATTTAGTGGGAACCTTGGCTGAAAATAGTCAGTATATGTTAGATGTTGTGGTCAAACGGCAAATTATCTTATATAAATGTATTTATTGTTTCTGGTTTGCACCACATCTTGAAGCCCGCCCCGGCTATACAAATTTTAATTACGTTAATGGTGTAATTATGAGAAAGGTAAGAGTCTTTGAGGAATTCTACCTGCATTTTCGTGAAGGAAGAGTTGTAAACCATTTATTAAAAAGAATATCCTCAATATACCGGCTGGAACTGAAACACCAACCTTTTACTGGCTACGTGTTGGTTGCTCCTGTGTTTGTTTGCTCCCTGGGAAAAATATCACCGTGTGTGTTTTTACAACTATATATATATTCAAATACTAATTGTTTTAAGTGGGTGACCTGGCGGTCTAGGGGTAAGGTGTCAGACTTCTGTGCTGGCGGCCGGGGTTCAATCTTCGGTCCCGGCAAAGATTTATCTGATTACCAAACCCTTCAGCCAGGCCTCCACCGTGGTTCGGATTCCACGTTAAACTCTAGGTCCTCCATTTCATCTCACAATCACCCTACCATTAAACATGAGCGTAAGTGCGTATAACCCTAACGGGTAGTAAGACGCGGTGCTAATAATAATAATAATAATATTGTTTTAAGGAAGGTAAATGTTTGTATTTACAAAACTTGCTTATGCTATTTCCTAACAAAAACATATAATTTTCCTCCCAGCAGAAGAGATATTAGGCCAATGAGTAACCTAACCTAACCTAGCCTAACTTAGCCTAACCTAATCTAGCCTACCAATATTCCTTCATACTAGTAGCTCTGAAACAAGACCGATTTACTCGTATTTTATGCGGGTGTAAACGCCCGCGTTTTTTGAAAGGACGCTACCAACACGGGTGCAAACAACATGTTCCCCTTTTAGTTACCTACAAACCATAGGCCTATTAGATAACCCTGATGTATATTTAGTGTACACATCAATGCAATTTTATTTTATTATATACATTTTCAACACTATACTAGTGAAAGTAATAGGGATGAAAAACATTGGCTAGATAAAATAGATTAAATTGTTTTGAAAAGAGGGTTTAAATGTACCCCCTAATTTGCAGCTGGAAGGGAATCGAAGCTTAAGCTGCTCGTAAACTGTAAAAAAGTAGAAATAAACACCGATGCCTTAGAAAGTTTGTTCACAGGGTTGTGGGTACTGCTATTATTAAACTTCCTTCTCCTTATCTCGTAGTTTATATATGTTAATTATATGAGAGCTATCATAGGTGCTATCAATGTAATCCGTTCAAGCTAGCTTAAGCATTTTCTGGCAGTTTAAAAATGACTAAATCAGCTCCATATCGCTCTTCTTTGCAAATATATTTGGTTCTTTTGACAAGTCATGGGCGCTCTTCGGCTGATGAGCTTCCTTCTTACATTAAATTGAATTAAAAATCATTTCAAGAATTAACAATGCATATCAATGCAATAAAATGTTTATAAGGTAACGCAGAATAATATTTTCCTACTCTCTGGTATAATAAAATATTAACAAGCTTAAATATTTCCTTGTGAAATGCGATTATTGTTATTTTATCTAACCATATAATAATAAGAATCAAATAGCCAATGTTATTATATATGAATTAGTGAGGATTTACTCTCATATAAATATCATATTTAAAAATTTTTTTAAATGAGGCCTCTACACGGGAATCAAACCAGGGACCTTTGGCTTATTACGCCAATGATTTAACCACTGAGCTATCCAGGAATGCATGAAATAATGATTCCCTAAACAGTATGACCTCATTTAGGATCTCTTAATGGCGAATATCAGGCTATCTAACGTTTTCTTTAATGACCTAGTCATTATTGTCTCTTTTTAGTGTATCTATTTACGGTGCGCAACCTTTGGGAGCACTACTAGTTTGTAGTAGTAGCCCGCGGGGATAATGTTTTGTCTCCAGCCCCTTTAGGCGTCATTTGTATCAAGTTATACTAATTTTGTTTGTGCTATTTATTGTGTGCCCTAGTAATTGATGGAAATATAAATATACTATTGAATGGCCAGGCAGTACTTATTAGGAATTAGCTGGCCATAGAATTTTAACCATGTGGATGCCTGATGGCTGGCCATTTACTATTTGTAATATGCTAGTTCCTCTTCTAGGAAATTGTTTTTTGGTTTATGTAACGCTCGGTGGAGTTATCTCAGACTAGCTAGATTTTGTAACTATCATTATAGTAACATTATAGAATTAGGATTAAATACCCCTTGTTACTATTCACTTTAATTGATTTATTATTCATTTATATACCTGTTATGACTAATAATAGAATTAGCTAGACTGGATTGTCTTTATGTATTGTGTCTTAATATTAAATTAATTTTTGTTGCCTATTTTTGATTGCAGCCATGTTGAGGCAGACGCTCCATCGTAGGAGAATGTGTGTGAATCCTAATTTCTAGAGTCAGTATACTAAACCATATGTTCAATCTTACGTCTGTTAGTTCCTAATATTTATATCCCTGCCTCTCGGTAAGTACAACAATGCAACTATGATAACTGGATACAGTTATCTTAAATAACAATGGACTGTTTGAAATAAAATCTATTTAAAAACATATGTAACTCTATTTCTCTTGTTTACATTTTATTAAACTGATTTGTTAAACTTATATATTTTTCTTATGTCTCGTCCTTCCCAAAATGTCCTTATATAACTTTGTTTGTAATTGTAATAGTCTTTTTTTTTTACTTGCAGGAGAAGCGAGGATTCAGTATAAATGACATCGTGAAACTAAATAATGGAAAATGTTAATTCTCACGCTTTGTACGAAATGAAAGAATTGATTATTATTTTTAAGGATATACAAAATTTGACTTATTGTAATATGTAATGGGAATAACACATTTATTAACAGTATAAGAAATATTATGTAATTATTTTTTTAAATTAATTACATCTTGTTAAAAATAAATATGTTTGAGATTTGGTGATCGCTGGTGGGCCTATCTATTGTATCTACATTTTAACATCAACTGTATTTTGGAGCGCATGATTGTAATCGGAGATTTTCTGTAAATATTAAAACAGATTTTTATTTTTAGTCAAAAGGCTATTACAGATAAACTGGAATTGTTGATAGTCGTGATTCGGATAAACAGATTTCTAGTGTAAGGCCACGTCTATACTTACGATATGGTCACCGCAGCAAAAACACCTCGACCCGATTGCCAGAACGTCAAGCAATGTTATTTTTATAGAAGACCCAAAGTCAATCCCAATTGCGTCCATGTCACTATCGTCAGGTAGCTGTCGCCTAGTATGACCACCTGCATATACAACAAGGCTTTGCGTGCTTGAAACCAGTTCACGTAGTTTTTGCTGCCGGGATCAGTTCCCAAGTATGGCCGTAGCTAATGGAAAATAAATGTAGAATATTTACAGTCACAATTGTCAATTATTTTGAAACCCTTTTTTAAGCCTACTGGCAGTTATTCTATCCTTTTAATAATAAACAAGTCCATGCTCAACTGTGCTTACACATCCAAAATCTCTTGGCAACTAAGTTTGTCAGCGATAAAATTCAAACATGTTTGTTTCTGAGCCATTTTGGGCATTGTGTGGTAACGAGCTGTTTTCACTCACTCTTGAGGTGTGGACAAACCTTTATTGATTCATTGTGTTATCGCTAACAAGATAAGTAAAACTTAATAAGGTTTATAGCTTGAAATCGCTTTCTGCCTTAGCCCCAGAACTGCTATAAACAGTTCATCGACCGGTGAATAGACTATAGCTAACATGTCCGCAGTTGTGTTCATCCAATAGAACCTTGATCCTCGACCTCAGATGATTAAACATTATTGTGTTCCCGGAGCGGGACATACTCTGAACTTTGCCTCATTCACATTTCAGTTGGAAACGAAAAACAAGTGTAGGACTGTGCTTATAGTCCTTGAAAGTACCGTCAAGAGACCGGTGGGTCTTGAAAAAGTGGTCAGCACGGCTGAATGACCCAAGGTCCCATCGCATCGGTACAGTCTGCACACAATGGGGATAATTTATTGTCAAAACGTATTAGTTTGTATTTATTTAGTTCAATAATGGCACATTTCACTATAAATGCACCATTCTTAATCTGTAGTTTCAAGCTACATGTTGTTGATTCTATTGTGCCACTTCTTACTACCCATCCAGGTTATCTGTATTTATTTATTCTAATGGGATATGGATGGAAGATATTAAATTTAGAGGAAATATAAACGCATTTGCGTCGAGGGAGAGTGGGGAATTTAAAACACCCGACTGAGATACAAACCTCAATTTATCACCGGTTAGTCAGACAAGAGGAGTTTGACGTTTAGTCCAAGTACTCATCGATGAGGGTATCAGATTGTACTCAGTATGACCATTTAAACTTATTAAAAACCTTGTACACATTTTACTAACACTTGCCTTGTTTCAATCCACGAGCGTATTTAAATGAGCTTCCAAAACATGAGAGATCTGGAGCTATAAAACCCTTATGATGAACGGTGCGCTCGGTGAGGCTCTAAAATGTAGGTTCTCCTTTAGTGTCTGGCACACGAATGACCTTGGCCGCTGTATTTATCTGCATACATTAACACTCCAGGAGTTCAACCAGTGCGGGGTATGTAGGCTATATAGTCTATGTATACTAAGGTTCTGGTTACAATGAACTTTTAGGAAATACAAAAGTTTTTTTTATTTAGCACCACTTCTTACTACCCGTTCGGCTTATACGCTTAAGTACTAATTAAGCTAATGGGTTAGGAATTGAGAACGTTGAGTCTAGGGGAAGTGAACTCACATTTGCGTGGAGGGAGAGTGGGAAACAATCTAGGAAACACTACCCCCAGTTCACCAGAGAGAGATTTGAACCTTGAGCTCCCCGTCCTCGGTAGTCTATCTCAACACGAAACTAGCAGGTTGGTTAACTACTCTACCGAGGTAGGTAAACGCTTATTCGATGTCGAGGTTGCTAGCATTTTATTGTTCTATTAGTATTATTTAGTAGTTACTGATAATATCTATCAAAAGTGAAAGTTTCAGATAACATGACTTGACGTGTGAATATATTATAATTGTTATAGAATATTTTATAGATGTCAAAAAAGTTCCTTTTCAGACTGTAAACATAAAGGAATAGAAAGATAGATTTTGAATTTGCAAAATAAAAATAAAAATTTGTTTATAGTCATCAATCAAAAAAGAGTAAATATAGTATTATTTTAATAGCAATAAAACTGAATCGAATACCAGCCGCGTCGGTTTTACTGCGGATAAGTTTCCTGAATGGTTTCACACTCCACCGTCATGCAAGAGTGGGTACAGCTTTTCCAAATTCTAAATTACTCCTTTCTAACTCAGTAGCATAATTATAATACGTATAGCCTGAACATGTGGTAGGAAGTGATGTAAAAGAATAGGGTATATGATGTCAAAAGTGATAGATTTTGTGTACAGCATCTTATTACCAGTCTGGGATACCCACATATTTAATCTAATGTGATAGGATGTGAATGGTGAAGTTTAGAGTAAATGTACCCGCATTTTAGTAGATATAAAGAGAATTTTAAAAAAAACATAGAGACTGGCATCTATTGCCTCGTTCTCACAGGTGAGTTTAAAAGTGATAGTTGCAGAACATATGACTAGATATTTGAATACATTAAATTAGTTTTAGTAACTTTTTCTAGCCTATCATCTTATGACAATCCTTTCTAACGAATAAAGTAGAACTTAACCTGAATAAATAAGATAAAGTTCTTATACTTTTTTCTAGAACGTTTACAACTAATAGTCATGTGAACAGTAGGTCTCTCTCCCTTCAAAAAATGCTAAATAAATTATGTTAAAACTGACAATTATGAAGAATACGTTAAGGGTAAGAACATTTTAATAATTATTATAGCATGTTCGTATAGCTACCATATTATTCAAATTTAGTTTGGGATTTCCAGTTGAAAAATCTCCTACAATTTATTCTTTGATTTGAAGCAAATTGAAAAATTATGTGAATTTTTAGTTTGGCTTAAGTTAAATATCCATGCTAAATTTGCTCCATGCATTTGACAGTTGTTCCCTAGCAAACATACGCATTAATACATATGTATATATTGTCGGATGAAATGACAAATGGTCAAGTTAAAACAAAACCTCGCTATGATCAGTCAATTGGTGCTATTGATGACTAAATTATAGGACTGGAAAAAGGGGATGAGGAAAACACATATATAAATCACATGTTGAAACCCACAACCCAGTTAAATCAGACAGGATTAGAAACTTGACCTCACCATATTGGTCCTCCAATTTATTACGATACTGAGTACATAGAGTTTTGATATTATAATAAAATGCCTAAAACTGTTATTGGGTTTTTGCGTCTTTCACACAAGCTCACTTAAAGCTTAAGGGATATAAACTAAAAAACCTAAGAAGATAAGAACATTTTGAAAATAATGAGAAACCGGAAATTTGAAATCGCTATCTATATACTTATCTTCAAGGTGAGATAAGGAAGAGAACAATTCGGCAAGAGCACGCGGTGTGACGTCAGAGATATCCTTCCCCTATCGCGCTAAATGCCCCTATCACGCTATTTAGTTAGCCAGCCTCTCTACTCCCCAGACCTTTTAGACCGAAGGGGTCCTTGAACCAGAAAAGATGCATGCTGAAGCATTCATAAAAAATTTTACACTTAAGAACATTCAATAACGACAGTTACACACTTCTATGGCCACATGGTTTAAGGCATCACTCTTGCACTATCATGAGACTGAAAAGCCTTAAACCATTCCACCACTAAATCGAGTTAGACAAAATTTAAAATTAACTTATCTCTAGAAGGTACACAACATATAGGCCTAGTCCTACAGTTGTCAAATCATCACAATGAAAAGAAAAACTCAAATTAGTTCTTCAATAATATATATTTTTTATCCTACCCAGAAATGAACCTGGGACCCTTAGCTCACTAAGGAGACGCACTGTCTTATTTTCTTCTACTTTTTCATGTGTACGAAGTATAAATAAAGTATTTTAATTTAAAAAATATATGTTTGTAAACATCGAGTCTTAATTTTCTACCCATCGTACTAACCGTATATTTAGTCTACATTTATAAATTGATAATGAAGAATATAGTTTGTGGGGAGAAAGATTGGGAAACTCATCATCATCATGATCAACTGTTTCCAGCCTGTGACCGGGTCAGTTTAGTAAAATGCCTCCAACTTTCTCTATCCTTCAACCACTCTTCTTCCTTTAATTTCTTCATTCTTCTTCTCTCTTGGGAAACTATTTAGGAAAAATCACCCTTAGTAGAGATGGCTGGTATTATAATTCCAACCTCACCTCCCTGTCACTGGCAAACCAGACGTTGTTGACACTTTAGTCTGCATGACCACCGATGTGGATTAATTTGTTACTGAAAAAAAAACTCATTTGAGATTCTTACAGAAAAATACTTGATATGTGTTCCCATCTGTTTGTGCACGTTTGTACCACTTAAGACAGTTGAAACCATTTTGTTTTAACGTGATGATTAAGAATATTTCACTTTCATCTCAGTGGAAGATTTTTTTATCACCACTCCTTACTACCTGTTCTGGTTATATGCCTATGTACTGATTAGACTAATGGGTTAAGGATTGGGAAGGCTTAATTTAGATTAAATGCACCCGCATTTGCATGTAGGCGAAGTGGAAAACCATTTATGAAAACCACTTTCAGTGCACCCGACCAGGATTGAACCCTGATCTCCCCGTCTTCAGCAGTCTATTCCAACACTAGATTAGCGCGTTAGACCACCTAGCCACCAAAGTGGGTTGGAAGATTATTATGATCACAGAAAATAAAAAATAAGGGTACTTTAAACGAAACAAGGAATTCCAAAACCTAGTCACGTGAGCAAGCAAGACAAAGGCGTTGGCCAGTGTATCAGAGAACAAGTTTCAATTCTCAAGGTGATGTAGTTTAATAATGTGGGTTTTCCTAAATGTTTTCCAACTTTTCCTCCACGCAAATACTAGTACATTTTATCTCAATCTAACCAGACCCGTAACTACTTCATCACTGTATTTATGTCTATCAGAACATGCAATGTACACTAGAAAAAGCTCTAACATTAGAAAAACACTCTCCATCTCATTATAACTTATCGCATAAGTGAAACGAGAGATCTAAAACAGTTTGTAAGAATGTTTGCTTTCCACTCACGGATTAATTGCAATTTATGATAAAATGTGGACCAAGTAAATGTGTTTTTGTTGTGTCCTTTGTTTATGCGCTGAGCCTGAACTTTCCAAATATTTACACGGAACGCAGAGATTTAGAAGAAGCGTTCTTGCATTTGTATAGAGGGAGGGTGTTAAACCATTTTAAAAATGTGTGCCTCAGTTGACCAGGCCGGGAATCGAAACTAGAGCTTCCTGTCTATGTCATACCAGACCGGACTAGAATGACGCCTTCTACCACATACCCACTGGCCTAGTTTAAAGAGGCCTACATGCACACGTTAAATAATATATTTTGTAGTCATTTTTGATAAAAGCTCCATAAAATAACGATAATACAGTTTCCAGACGCGTATTGAATTTTTCAATATTGTAATGTTCTCAAGCCTGTATCTAGGATGTATTTTAGGGTTGTGGGTTTAAAACTATAAACATTAAAATCGTTAAGTTTATCTTTTTAAATTAAAAGGCCACGAAAACAGTCGATCACAGCCGATACACAATATTTTGGATGAATGTAACAGGTGACCTATTACCTTGGAGGTGGAATAGCTTACAAGGATTCACAGAAAATATTTTGATAGCTCAAGAACCAACAGCAGCTTCTTATAAATTTAATTTACCAGCATGAAAAAGAAAATTTTAATTGTTATTCCCATATCATCTTTTTATTACCTGTCTGGGTTGTATGGGAAGATAGAATTCAGAGGAAATTATTTATATTTAGATGGAGAAAAAGTTGGAAACCATTTTGACAAAATGTACTCAGAATAATATGACCGTGATTTTAGTCCCAACCTCCCTGTGATTGGAAAACTATACTAGAAGAGCCTGTATTTTAGTCCTCGTGCCCACCGATGTGGTCTTAGTTTTAAATAAATATAGCCTGATTCAATGGCCGCATGGTCTAAGGCGTTATTCTCGCAATGTACTAGACTGTTATTGACAGGGATATTGGGGTTCGATCCCGGTTGGGTGTATTCAGGGTGTTATTTCTAAATGGTTTCCCATTCTCTCCGCGAAAACGTGGGTATTCCTCCCCTAAATTCAACCTCCCTCATCCCCGACACATTAGCGTAATTAGTACATAGCTGGTGACCTGGTGGTCTAGGGGTAAGGTGTCAGACTTCTGTGCTGGCGGCCGGGGTTCAATCCTCGGTCCCGGCATAGATTTATCTGATTACCAAACCCTTCCTTCACCTCTGACAAGACATCTTGTGAATGTGGGGAATGCCAGGCCTCCACCGTGGTTCGGATTCCACGTTAAACTGTAGGTCCTCCATTTCATCTCACAATCACCCTACCATTACACATTAGCGTAAGTGCGTTTAACCCGAACGGGTAGTAAGACGCGGGGCTAATAATAATAATAATAATAATAATAATAATAATAATAATAATAATAATAATACATAGCTTATTTTCCAAATGGGTACTAACAAGAAAAAAGTCTTATCAGTAGATATTTCTAGCCTTAAGTGTTATTTTCTCAAATTTGACAGCGAAAGAATAGCCTATTTATTAGGTGTATATTCTAAACCTTGCATCGTACCACGCGATTCCATTATAGCTTGGTAGTGCTGTCTCCCTCTAGCGTAATGCGGCCTTCCCACCTCTCCCCTCTCACCCACAAGCCCGCAACCCTCCCCTCCCCCCTCTCCAAGTCGCAACCAACGAGACGAAAACTACAAACCAGTATACCCGGTCATAGCGTCAGACTAGGAAGTATTTTCGGTCGTTTCTTCAGCGGTGCAAAAAGGTATTTTAAAAACAGTGGAGATTTCGTCATTATTAATAAACAAATACGTTTTCAATCGTTTGCGACAGGTGTTATGAATAATTATTATCATTAAAAAGTGTTTTCAAAGTGTATATAATTCCAGAATTACTGGAAGTACACATTTAGCTCGTGACAGCAAGGTAACGCCCACTTTTTGTTTACTGGTAAGTTGTTAGTAAACAGTTTATAAGTTAATAAGGTCCTCTTAATAAATGTTTACGTTCAACGTCATAATGTTAAACGATCTACTCTAAAGAGTAATGGATGAGAAGGGTAATTTAGAGAAAGTGCACACCCATTACTATGAAAGGAGAATGGATTAGTCAGGGACGAGAACTACCCTCCAAAGTGCACCCGATTGAGATTTAAACTAATTTTACTCCTTACGTAGGCTTGATCAGCTTGGTTTTTAATGCGGTTTTATATTTTTCCGTAAGAGTACCCAAGCATTTAATATTAATCAACCTCTTCATCTCTATTTCCTGAGATTAAGTTTTTAGTTACAATATTTAAGATGATTTTTTACAGTTATGAAATGTATATAGTATGATAGTTTATAAAAAAATATAAATTAATACGTATAAATATTATTTTATTTTTCAAACTTCAAAATGGAACATAGTTCTTAACATGTAGATTTTGCTGCTACAGTTAAGTTAGTTTGTAAGTTGTGTGTGGACTGTGAACATACCTGTGTTTATAAATTGTAATTTTTACTCCAGTAAATTAGTATTTTTTTAAATATAGAGTGTAAAAATTAACTAATGAAAACACTGAAAAGGATTTTGAGATGATTTAAATCGCATTGATTTTTCTTAATAGTTTTCCACGCAAATGTGGGTTCACTTCCTCTAGATTCAACCTTCCACAATCCTAATTCATTAGCATAATTAGTACTTAAGCGTACAACCCGAACGGGTAGTAAGAAGTGGTGCTAAATAATAAATAAATAATTAAATCGCATCAATAGTATTTTTGGCCTTCGCCTTGAATGAAGTGCAAACATATTGGAGGGAGGGGGTATGTTTTCTTTCAGCTCCTAGAAATACTGTGACGTAGTTTGATTGTGCGGTGATGTAGAGAAGAGCACAGTTGAATTACTTGGAAGTAACAGGAAGGTTCAGTTCTTGGAACAGACGGTACTACTCTCTTCTAATGGGGTCATCGTAAATACTACGCTCCTAAACATTTCGATAGTAGTCGACTCGTTTATGAATGAACTGGTGTTTGTTTATATATTACTAGCCCGTTCGGCCTTGCCCCATGGCCAAGTGGTTAGAGGGGCTAAGCGTAGGGCTAGAGAAACTTGCATCAATCGTGCGGTATTGAGTTTAATCCCTGGGAGTTCTTTGACTTAGTACGTTTATTCCTTATTTTGGCACACAAATACTATCAGACATTGTTGTGGATCAAAATAAACATATTTTTATACCAGACTTATACAGGATTATTCGAAACTCTCTGTATAAACTTTAACGGGAGATAGGGACCACTGAAACAAACCTTTTTCGTTAATGAACGTATGTCCGCAGACGTCACCCTTTAGTGCTAGAGGGTAATGTTGGTACATAAATGAAAGGAAGAGTGTGTGAACGATTTTATTTACAGCAGTAGATCAAAGGAGCAACCGCCAACAGTAATGCATGCATGTAAGCTATCTCAGAATCCGTCAAGCGATCCACGTTACACGTTCGAAGTGCGTGTTACGAATGACGACGGGGAAAAAACAGCCATTTGATGCACCGCCCTCTAGCACCTAAGGGTGACGTCTGCGGAGATACATTCACTGACGAAACAAGCTTTGTTGAAGTGTTCCCTATCTTCCAATAAAGTTTGTACAGAGTTTCGATTCATCCTGTATATTACGACTATTGGTTTTTTTGGATTAAAGAATAATAACTCAACAAACTGAAACAATAAAAATACCTTGGTTTTCAGTGATTTCCACACAATTCATGCACCATAAAGTTTCAAGAAAAACAACTAAAACTATGGTTCATAACAATATCACCCATCCTAAGGGGTCGTCCATAAGCCACGTTACGCTGTTGAGAGGGGAAGAGAGGGTAGCTCTAATGATATTTCATTGTGGGAGGGTGGATACATCAGTGTTATGTAGCACAGCTCTTACACTTAAAAAAGGCTCTTAATTTTCCAGATATTCGTCTTTATTTTCAGTAGCCATAGATGAAAAATAATTAAGTATTGATATAAAATTCTTTGAAATAATTTATATATCAGTGTTTAAAATTAATTATGAAAATATTAAAACTTTGTGTCCTATTTTAAGTGTGACAAAAGCTTCCCTATTAAATAATTACCTTCACTCTTGTGAAACTCGCTTCGGTGTCCGCGTGGCTTAACGCGCTAATCTAGCGTTGGACTAAACTGTCGAAACTGGGGAGATTGGGGCTCAATCCAAGTCGGATACACTGAGGGTGGTTTTCCCCTCTCACTCCACGCTAATTTGGGTGCACTTCCTCTAAATTAAGCCTTCCTAATCTCTAACCCATTAGTGTGATTAGTACATAGGCGTATAATCTGAACAGGTAGTAAGCGCGGTGTAAAAGAAACAAATCTTGTAAAAATGCACATAATATGGGAGAGGGTCAGGCTAAATGTATACTTGGTGCTATATGGAAAAGGTTTGGGGTCTTAAAAAGTATGATAAATGCAAAAGCATTACGTGGTTTATGGTCTTTTTTTGTGAACTCTAACTTAGTCTTTAATTATTAAACGCTTGGATCATCAGATTTTGTTAGTTTGGGCTATATTGAAGTTCATAAAGTATCAAACGAATTAGTCAGATATAAACAGAAATACATTTTCCATATGGGATGAGCCTATGTATGATTGGTCACATGGGAACTAGGTGGGCGGATATATATACATATTTTTTTTTAAATTTCGTCACCGCTTCTCAGTACCCGTTTGGGTTGTACGCATATCTACTAATTACGCTAATCTAAGGTATGAGGAATAATGAATTTAGATGAAGTATACCAGCATTTGCATGGAGGTAGAGTGGGAAACCATTTGGGGAAAACCAACCCCAGTACACACAACTGGGATTATAGCCCCAATCTTCCTGTCTCGTTGGCAGTCCAGTATATTGTGGGAGTGACACCTTAGAACAGTGTTTTTCAAACATTGTGCCGCGACGAGTGAGCTGGTGGGCTGCAGGCGTTTGAGGGAAGGTAATAAAAGAAGCGAAGAGAAAAAAATAATTGAGGAATGAAAATAAATCGTTTGAAATCCGTTACAAACATTATTTTTAGACATAACACAAAGAATATGCCTTTAGCTATTTAACTTTGACACAATTTTAATACAAGTTTTTTAATAATAAAATATCTCCTTAAAAATGTATGGTGTGCCTTGACAATTTTAGCACCTGGTGCAGTGTGCCGTGAGTTGAAAAAGGTTTTAAATCACGGTTTTAGGCATTTGATTATCGAAGTGTGTGAGATATCAGTTAACAGTTTTAATAATCTTTACTTACCCTGGAAACAATTTATGACATGCCATTAAATCTGTACGTATAAGAACTTCCAATTTGAGGCTATTTAGGGCCTAGTCTATTCTCTAATATCTAGTCTCCCAATATATCAAGTAGTAAATCATTTGTTAATCCCTAACTCGAGCTAAATGGCTAGCAATGTCAAATATAAATTCAAAGTTCAATTCACAGGTAATGTTAACTAAAATCTTTGTTATAATTTTGTATGCGGGTCTATCCTGCTTTCCAATATTATTAAATAGCTAGGTATTTGGGTTAAGTGTTGAGTGATGCACCTATGGGAAGAGTGGAGGGCTATTATGTATATCATTCTACCCACCTTGACCACGATTACAAGTAGTAGTAATAAACACTTGAAACATATATTGAGTGCAACTTTAATATTGTAATTCACTGAAAATCTGCTGAATGTGTAGGCTACACTTTAAGATCAAGCTAATAGCTTGATATTTTTTAAAAAAATCCGATATACATAGAAACATTTTTATAAAGCTTCCAATTAAAAAAATAGGCATAACCATGAAGGAGCATTTAAATATGGGATGATTTGAAGGAAATAAGAAAATTCTGGGATCTGAACGAGGAGGCATAGGACATGGCCAATTGGCAGTCTAAGTTCATTGACGAATGGATTGGACCGGTCGTAAGACAGAATACCTAGTAATAAAGTGATAAATTACTCTCCCTTTCCCATCTTCTAATAACGTAGATTTCTGAACGTTGACACTGTTCTAGGCTAAGTTAGTTTGTACGTCTTGTATTGATATTACGTTTGTGTATATAAAATAACTCCTACATGTCTCAAAAAAGTTATTTTGGATGACGGGATATTTTGTGAATCCTAAATATGAGTTATAAATGCAACCCTATGAAAGCATAATTTTAATAATCTCATTTATTACTTTGCAAAATTGGGAAGTCAAAGATGAACTAATAGAATGATTTATAATGTTCTGAGATTTTTGAACCTGGATTCAAACCGTGGCAGCTAACAAGGGTGGATAACGTTTATAAAAGACCCCAGTTGTACCTCAGTTGAGGGCTACATGATTGATTATTTATTCTCAAGTCTCGCAATGTATAGTTTTCACTATGTGACGTCAATAAGAAGCCCCTCTAAAGCTGCACAGGTCATTAGCTGTTTTAAAGCCATGAGCTTTCAAACTGGACATAGGTCTCAGCCATGCTTGTCTTATTAATGCCGGGATCAATTTAAAGTTAACTTAAAGTTGACTTAACATGACGTAACTTGACGTAAAGGATCTCCTCGTGTGTTTAGATGGAAGCAATCACGATGCAGTTAACTTAACGTTCACTTGCATTTAACTTAACGTAACAGATGTCCTGAGAGGTCTTTCACGTTAAGTGAACGTTACTTGAAGGATATCACGTGATCTAGCCAGTTAATCATTATGCGAGTGACGTCTGTAAGGCTATTTAGTAATTAATTTGTTGGTTTTATGACCAAGGTTTACTCTTTAAATTAAGTTCTAGTGATCAAACATTGAAACAAAATAATTATACCAAAATAGGAAGGTTAAATTTATCAAAAAAGTTTAGTAACATAAATTTATTGTATTGATTGAAAACTGTAAACATTCACAGATCATCACTTTACAGATAGTACAAATACCTTATACTTAACCAATTAGAATTTTTTTTTGCCATGCCAGGAATCGAGTAAGCAGAATTCAGTAAGCAGACACGCTACAAACTGAGCCTGGGAAAACATTCACAGATCATCACTTTACAGATAGTACAAATACCTTATACTTAACCAATTAGAATTTTTTTTTTGCCATGCCAAGAATCGAGTAAGCAGAATTCAGTAAGCAGACACGCTACAAACTGAGCCTGGGTGATTTTCTAAATAGTGCAATAAATTCCGAATTCAGTTAAAACAAAGTTTGGTGATTGTTCCAAGTGCATATTCTTAACTTGCAGATCAGCACACGACTTAAAAACTAGCTTTAACTAGGGATTTTTCCTAAAAAATGTATGATTGAATAATAGGAACTACAAACTAACTTAACCTAGGACAGCACGTCTAATACAAGACAACCGGCCCTAGTACCTAGATATTTACTAACTGGATAGAAGGGCTCATTCATAAACCATCCAGTTCGGTGGCCGCGTCGTCTAATGCGCTACCCTCGCAGTAGACTAGACTGCCGATGACGGGGAGATCGAGGCTCGAATCTCGCTAGGATGTAGTGAGAGTGGTTTTGCAAAATGGTTTACCACTCTTCCTCCACGTAAATGTGGGTACACTTTCTCTAATTATATTTTCCTAATCCCTAAAAACTATTAGCGTAGTTAGTACCAAAGCGTTTAGTCCGAACGTGTAGTAAGACGCGGCGATACAATAAAAAAAATAAACCGGCTCGAGTTCCTAGATATACTAGTTGAATAACAGGACAAAATAGTAAATTAAATATGTTCCTCAGAATAACTCTTTATTGAACCAAGGAAGACTGTGAATTTTGTTTTTAGTGATATATAATTTTTTAGGCTATGTCAATATCTAAGTTGAGTTATGTAACCAAATGAAAATGAGGTTCAATTGAAAATACTCCTAAAAATAATTTTAAATTCAAAGATGATTTCGGACCTAGTGTCTAATCGTACTTTCGTTCAAGGTCAAAGTGATGACATAAGATATTTATAAGTGTGACTTGTCTCATTTAGGTCTAGTGTGTGTGTGTGTGTGTGTGTAAAATTCATAGTTCAAATAAGCAAAGAAATTACCAAGGCTTATAAATAAATTAGTTTGACTAGTAGCGGACTAGTCGCAATTAAAAGGGCGTGTTTTTTTTATAAGAGTTCAAATATTTTTCGTAGTTGGATCTTCAATGTAAATATTACAAAACCATGTAATCCACGTTGAAAGACAAACTAATGTAATAGTGAAATAAAAATGGATTAATTTGTTAATAGTCCATGCGTTTGTTTCAAAATGACGGCGATATTCTTAAACCTGATTCAGTGGTCGAATATTCTAAGGCGTCATTCTCATGTTATACTGGCCTGCTGAAGACCACGAGATCAAGGTTTGAATCTCGGTCGAGTCCACTGAGGGTGGTTTCTACTAAATGTGTTCCCACTCTTCTTACACGTAAGTGCGGGTAGATTACATATAAAAGGTTTTCTTCCTCATCCCTGCCCCAGTTTAGTAATCATCATTGTATGCCTGAACAGTAAAGTAACACGCAGTGGTAAACAAAACTAAACAAAAGAGATTATTTCAACACTATTGTTATTACACCCTCCAATAGCTAATTATAAATCAATAAATGTATTCATATACTATCCAGATCAATGGACACGTGAACAAAACGTTGGATACGTCCAGTTTGGTTTGCTAATGACGTGGAGGTCAGGGCTTGGATACAGGTATAATAAATTGATGGAAGGTATTTTTTTTATAGATTATATCTCCCTCATTCCTGCGCTATTTTATACATTTGTGAATATCCCCAGTACAGGATTTAGAGCTATGGAGGCCTTAGGTTTGTAAAAAATTAAAGGCCCCAAAATTACTATAATTTTTTTTTCATAAAATTAAATTCTAAAGCTCCATATTAAAGATGTAATTTAAATAGGTAAATATTTTCATCACAATAAATTAGATTTGTTTAAAACAAATACTAGCCGTTAGTAAGTAGGTAATATTTTCTCAGAAATATAAAAATTGATAACAGCAAAGTTAAAAATGGTGTCTATGTATTTTAAACTTTTTGCTCTATAGATTGCAGTCAACGTAAGATAAAAACACAATTTTTTACTTTACTCTATCAATTTTTGTCTATTTCTGACAAAATATTACTCACTTAGGCCTACAAAGGGCTAGTATTTGTTTAAAACAGATTAAATTTATTGTGATGAGGGATAACAATATTTACTCCTTTAAATTACATCTTTAACATGGAGATTTAAAGATCAATTTTGTAAATAAAAATCATCCCGAAACGTTGAAAAGAAATACACATATTGCAACAGTTTATGGAGGTCTTGGACCGTTTGCCCCTGTCGCCCTCAGGGCCTAGGTATCTTGGACAAACAGTTAGACGTGGTGTACGCGCACACAAATAATTGGTGGAATATTGAGGATACTATTGAAGATAGGCGGAGTATCACCCACTTTCAAGGATTGTCGATAATTTTAATAAAAGCTTAAAATATATTAAGTACATCTAAAATATAGAGTAATGAAGATGTGTGTGATTCATGGGCTCAATTTTAAATGAGGGGGGGGGGAGGCATTTAGGAAAATTCACCCTCAGTAAACACATGGATTTGAACCCCGACCTCTTTTACAGCAAACCTTACTAAATGTAATTAACATTTAGACCACATGTCCTTTACTTCTTGCTATTTCGTATACCGTGAGATTTGTTGACTACCGAGACCTGTCTGTCTGTCAGAAACTGTCTTAAAGACCTTCAAATTTATATATATATAAACACGCGCGCAAATACGCACATTACCCTAAAGTGCACTCATTCCTAGCTCAACACGACTTGTGTTTAAATGAATGGCCTTGTTCGCGTCATGGTTCAGGAACAAGCCTGTCTTATCCAAGTTATGTAACTGCACTTTGTTATATCAGAGATACATTTCTGAGAATCACTTTCAGTTAACCAAGGACCACGAGCTGTTCTACATTGTATTGGTCGGGATAAAAAAGATGGGCTAATGATCTAATATCAAAAAGTATGAACTTATGCAACCAAAATCAGCATGGTAGATATAAAATGAGAGGCACTGCATTGATAGTATTTAATTTTGAAAATTTTATGGTTGACTTTATATATATATATATATATACATATATATATACATATATATATATATATATATATAATATAAGTAATTTTTTACGTATAATTAACTATGTATATTTATTTTTACTGTAAAAGTTAAATATTTAGTTAATATTGTTGAGAATGGTTAATTGCGTTTATAGATTTTTATAGTGTTATTGATTATGTATCTACCTCGTCACGTCGGTGGTCTTGGGGTAAAGTTCTTGACTCAGGACCCGATGTTCGTGGATTTAAACCCAGCAGAGGTCAAAAGATTTTTTATTCAGTAGCATTACTTTCTTTGAAGAATCAAAACCGTCGGTTTCATGTCAATTGTGGCATATAAAAGAACCCTTGAAGATATGTGAAAATACTTATCCCAGGAAAATTGGTAGACTTTTTCATGCCCGCTCATATAAATTCAGTGTGGAAAACAATTGGGAACCCACTTCCTGAACTCCCCAAATTCATGATATTTATACCAGATGGTGCAGGCAGCACTAACCAACCTAAGGGCTTAGTGCATGCCCAGATCCAGATGGATAGAAATCACAACAAACCAACTCTCGGGTTGTTGCCTTAATAAAGAGATTATGTATATTTAAATTATTTAAAATTATTGTATAATTGTTGAGATAATATGTATGTAATTGCAAGAAACTATTTATTTGTATTATACTTTTTGTAACTAATTTAATTATTTTTAATCATTTATGCGTTGAATACACAGGTAGTTAAACAAATTCACAATGGGGTAGTCTTAAAGAACATTCACTCAATTAACACGTGGGATGTGAAAATCCAATTTAAAATGACGTAAGTAAACAAAATCCTTTAAATCACTCCTACCAACCCGAGATATGAACACCGATTTCCCCACTACCTTAAAGCTAAGTCAAATATATTTGACTAAATTTGCCACCGGTAGTATTTATTACCCATTTGAGTTTTTTCCATTCCACATTGATGAATGTATATGGATGAAGGACAAGGTAATGTGTTACTTCAAGAATTGAGACAGCTTTTAAGTCGTGTGCTGATATATTATGTTGGTTAAGCGAATTTATGTTAATTATTAATAAAAAAAAGACACTTTCATTCTAATGGTAAGTTAGTTTATTTATTTCAGGTCAATTTTGTATCATGCTTCGTATCTTACTAACCTCGGGCTGCACATATAAACTAATTTGATTGAGTGGATATAGATCAAATTTACACACAAAAAATGTCCGCAATTGCATATAGGAAGGGTGGAAAACAATTTGGGGAACACGCCATCATTCACGTCACAAGCAAACCAGACTAGATGAATCTAACGTTTAGTCCGTATGCCCACCGATGAGGGTGTCGTTGCTTGTAATGGATGATTTAGACCAAGATGATAGTTGCACTAACCTTTACTCACTAACAGTAGATTGTACTTTTAGAAAGCCCTTTCAAAGACAGTTGTACAGTAAAATTTTCATAGTAAGATATTTATAAAGTTATTTGATCTATCTTCACGTATCCACGTGAAGTCATGTGATCTGAAGGTGTCACTTTTGAACAAACACTAATAATATAGTAGAATGAACTCAAGTGATGGCCGGCCCCTAATCGACGACCAAGTTGTACTACGGTTGACCCTGAGAAGTGGTTTGACAAAGGACCTTGTCTACAGCCTAACTGGGGAAAAAACGCGTGGGACTTGAAGGACCGGAGGCGCAATTCTCGAACTCTTCCAGCCAACACCACATGATCTGAATATAGTGGGCGAATAGAGCTGACAACACGAGAATGGTCCAATTTGTCTCTCTGCCAGGGCTCGATAAACTTTTCAAAACGTTGTTAAAGCGCCACGTTAAACTGGTTCATTCAATAAACATATTAAATTTGTTCTTATAACAATGGAAATATTAAGGAAGCTCTCCAACAATGTTTATTCCCAAACAGAAATTTCTTAATCAATAGTACAAAATGGTTTCAGGGCAAAATTATTTTTATATAATTCAAAACGCTCCTTAAGAGGGCCACCTTGGTAAGCCCGAAATTGTCATGCAGACGTTCAGCTCAAACGCAATATTTAATTATACGATACGTTATTTATAAATATGGTTCACGCCAAAATAAAGTCAAAATATTTCAACGGGGCTCTTTTCCCTTAACAACTTTATAGTTTGAGTTCTATTCATAGAAACTAAAGTGTGACCTAAGCTCATTAACGACTTTTTAGGTGGGTATAGGCTTGATGAAAAAGTTAGGCCTATTTAAATTTAACCCTGCTCTAACAAATACATTTTTTATAGGTTAATAACATAAAATTTTAAAATATTAGAGAACTATCAGGGAGCTTTCCTCTTTATCTTGAGATAAGAATGTTCGTAGTTTTCTTTACTCTCTTTCTTATTGACAAGACAGAGTATGATTGTATAAGTGAAGGGGAAATGGAAGTATAAGCTTAGACAAAATAGGGTGGTTACAGAAAAGGCACAGATCATTGTATTTTAATAGTCTCTCGCTTATGGCTGCCTTAAAACCCTAAATATGTGTCAAATCATGGGGTTGTAGGGTTACAACCGATAGCATTCATTATTCCTCAATTACCAAACCCTTCCTTCACCTCTGAGAAGACATCTTGTGAATGTGGGGAATGCCAGGCCTCCACCGTGGTTTGGATTCCACGTTAAACTGAAGGTCCTCCACTTCATCTCACAATCACCCTACCATTACACATTAGCGTAAGTGCGTATAACCCGAACGGGTAGTAAGACGTGGTGCTAATAATAATATTATTCCTCATGGTTTGTTGTACCGTATCCTGCAAATGGCGCTGTGGAGATAGATTGGCCACGCTCAGATGAGTGCCACGTGGGAGCACCTTGACACACCTACACGTTGTACACTCCCTGCCATCAAATGTGACCCGTATTCCCACAGTAAAGCAGTTACCTTAATATTAGGTCTACTTTTTAGGAACGATTCCGACTGTACTTTTATACCCACAGCGTTGGTGAACATCACTTCCCAATCAAACTCTTTTAAGTCCACTGAATTATGAAATATTTTCTTAGTCATAATCCCAAATATAGTGATGTAGGCTCAGTTTTTAGAACGTCTTCCTTACATACAGGTTTGATTCTTTTCAAAGGTGAAATAAATGTATTGATTGGACATTATGTTCCCTGACTCTATCAACAGAAATGATTTATAGTCTCAACCTAAATATCCCTACCTTGAACTATATTTAAGCTAAATTGTGAATGCCTAAAGTATGTAGGCCTTAGGCATAAAAGCATATATAGTGGAAGGCTAAAAATAATATATTGGATTAAAGTGGTTTCATGATATTGTAATTAAAGAGATAAACTAAAAAGAATTTGTTGTTGGTTAGCTCGTTATTAAGGATCCAGATCATTGATATGGCAAATACATTATCATCCAAAGCTAATCATTTAATTAAAGGGAACAATTCTAAGATTATATATAATCTTAAATGCTTCGATTTTTCACCAAAAAAAATTCAAAATAATATTATTTATTTTTTCTATATATTTTTATTTTACTGCATCTATGATCTAGTGATCACAGTTCCTGGTTACAGATCCAGAGGTACCGGGTTCAATCCCTGGTGCTTCCGAATTTATCTGTGAAGCGGTGGATTTGGAAAGAGGTCCACTCAGCTTAGAGAGGGCAGCTTAGGGGCTACTTAAATAAAGAAGTAGTGACTCCGGTGTAGAGAACTGAAATTAACGGCTGGAGGGTTCATTTCGTTGACCACAATAAATCCTCTATCTGCATATGTTGGCATTATCTTCGCCAACATGCCACGACCATTCATTCGGTAAAGATCGCTTGCGGGTTTACGCCATGGAGTTTTTGAATATCTATTTATCTTTATTTATTTACCTATCTTTGTCACTAGAAAAGTACTCCTTATTTTATGTTGGTACTATAATCGGTGACCCACTTTGATGGCCGCCTGATCCACTGCGCTACTTTCGTGTTAGACTGGACTGCCGAAGACTAGGAACTCTGGGTTCGACACCTGTCGAGTGCACTGAGGGTGGTTTTACTAAATAGTTTCCCCATTAACTCCTCACAAATGCAGGTACATTTCATCTCAATCAAACCTTCCTAATTCTTAACTCATTAGTGTAATTAGTACAAAAGTATATTGTAGTAAGTTGGGGTGGTAAAAATAAAAAATAATATAATCGGTGAGCTACCAAATGAGTTTGGTAATTCATTACATTGCAAGTAAGATACCGTAGACTCGGGGACCACCGGTGTAGGTAAAATAGAGTATCAACCCAGGGCTTTACTTTTCAACATCTTACTAATGAGTAGGCCTACTAACAGCAAGGTCATGCTGTGTGTGAAGAGGTAATTAGTAGAGCTGTGTTAGAGGTACATGAGTATCACTACAACATTCCGCCGGAAGTGACCAATTGACGTGAACACGGTCTTACCCGACCAAACATCAACCCCTATTGATGGATGGTCATCTACAATTCAATCGCCGTAGGAATAATCTTATCTGACAGCTACAAACCTGACTACCTACCCTCACATACGTCATGTCATTTGATCTTTAAAAACACTTTTAATAGACATTATATATAAACACCAATAATTTAGTAAAATTTTATCAAGGTTGATCTAAGAAAAATATGTTTGTATTTTTAAAAGTTTTTTCCTGCAAAAATCCCACTACGGATAAAAGCACTATACAATTAAAATCACAAAAAAAATAATCGTGTAACACAATCTTGGGCGCTTTTAGCTGAGAATAAAATCTTTAAAAATCTATTGTCTTTAAACCACCTTTAAAGGATTTTCTCCTCCAAAAGACAGTATAAAGTATATCCTTATTCATTATATAAACGCCCTCTATATATTCCTTTAATACCAAACCGTTAAAGATATTTTTTTTTAATTAAAAGAATCAGTCATCAGTAATTTACCCTTAACCTTATAGCTAGAATTAAAATCACGGTTTTGTTTCAAGGTATTAGCATATAATATCTAGATATGAATTTTGAACTAAATCCGTCAAACCCCTTCGGCTGTAGCCCCAACTATGGACAGACAGAAACATAGAATTGTGAAACTCTGATTTAAAATTTGAGGGAACATACGATTAAGTCAAGTCATGGTCGAAAATTTTCACAATTACAATACTTTATCTATGTAAGAAAGTAAAAGGACAGCTGTTGTGTCTGGCATATTTAATTGAAAGAAAATAAATTTAGTAGCCTTTTGAGTTGCACTGTATGATGAATGTGATGATTAAATTATTGAAAAAAAAAACTCTTACATTTTGAACGGATGAATAGAGAGCTATTATTCAGGTATTTTTGTGTTTAATGAAACAGATTATAGTTAAATAATTAATCCTGATTCGGTTCCAGGCCAATATTTATGAAATAAATTTTAGTTTGAAATTTTACCCGTACTTGAACTGTACACTCCATTTAACCTAAAATGTAGCAGTCCTACTCTTACCAACTATTACAGTATGACCCTATCAAATAAGCTGCACCCTAATGGAACCAAGAAAGATAAGATTGCAACGTTTCACGTTAAAAGATGTGTGTGCTATCTATAGCCTTAATGTTGGATGTGTGTAATTTTATGTGCTATACTAAGTTAAGCTTGTTTCAATCCCTAGGTTTTTAAACAACCCTGTGTTAAAGAAATCCTCTGGCCCATGATACTGGGATTTGATCCCTATTTAGGGTGGTAGTTTTACATAATTTATCCAGACGTGTACTTTTATATTTCCTTATAATTCGTCCTCACCATCCTCTTGCCTTAGAATGGAAACTTTGTTTTGACACAAAAATTTGAGCATCTTTTTACTAAAAATAATTTCGGGAGTATGTTGATATTTCTTTCTAGATCATACCTGATAACACAAGGGTAATTTAATGGCTTGCTCTAATGATCCACACACACGGGCGATGTTTACGTACTCAATTCATTAGAAAAACTTATACTTATTTAAATAATGATGGTAGATATCACAAAATAACCAACAAAGTCTATATTAGCAAAAATATTATGTGCATTCACGTGACCACTGTACTCAACTCCCCCCNCCCCTTTTTAATAATCAAGTTTACCAACACAATATAATTAAAACTATTGACATCCGAATTTTTTTTAAATAAATATATTGCATTTTTCTTGGTTACGAAGAAACGAAAATGCTGGTTTTGTTAATGAAAAACCCATTTGTATCTCTTCTGCGTATACATGTGTAGTTATTAATCATCACTAAAAACTATGACCTGTATTAGTATCAACCAACGCACAATTCTCCATGATAGTTACATGTTTTCTCAATTGTTACCATGATAGTTTGTTATCCACGTGGATTATTTTTTTTACTTTTACTGAAATCACTATTGAATTATATACAGAAATTTCACCCGTTTATCTGGGGTGTAGACCCATGCCTCATGCACACCACAATTCAATTCCAAGATAAATTAACTAAAAATATTTAAGTCTGCTAATAATAATAACATCATTAAATTAATATATCATTAAGTCATCACTCTTGCGATTGGTTTGATACAGCTCTAAATTTTATATATATCCTGGGCCAATTTTTTTACATCTTTATACCTTCTTCTGCCAACATAGTCCGCTATGTGATTCACGTACTCCAGTCTTGGTCTTCCTCCGGAATTTCTTCCCTTATACATCTCCTTTGTTCCTATCCTATAATTATCTTCGTCAAACTACCTTGTCTCAGTATATGGCCTATTATATTAACTCTTCTTCTCTGTATGTACTTTTCCAAAGTTTTCTTTCTCTATTTGCTTTTCTTAGCAGTTATATTTGATAGCATCTCCATTCATGATATTTTTAAAATTCTTCTGTAGCACCACGTTTAAAAAGCTTCTAATAGTTTCCTTTCAATAGTGCCAACTCTCCTAGTTCCACATTCGTAAATATAACTAAATTTACATTATAATCTATATAGTACAATTTGTAGGGCAACCTACGTTTGAATATGCTTTAGCTGTTACAAAAATAACTATTCTAGAATTTGGTACTGTCATTAGTCTTCAGTGTAAATATTATTTCCTTATGAGGATCTTATAATTTTTTTCAGTAGATAGATTAAATTGCTAAAATACACATTTTCTATATGGGACCAGGTAAAAAAGGTTGTAAAAATAATATTTTTGTTGTTATTTAAAATGAAGTTGCGGCTGATAAGGATTTGACAGTGGGCTTTGCATCTCAGATTCTGTTTTTGCCCCATTTCCTAAATGCAGGTGGCTAAGTTGTATAGATTGTTAGGTTATGGAGTCTTTAAAATTACGCCTGCACATATTTTTGTTTTCTGATTTAGCCCTCTTGCGATAAAGGTTGCCCACCACTTGCCAAAGGGCTAGCGATGGAGAAGGTATACACAGCTCACGTTAGTAGGAATAGGGCGAGGAGAACACCTACCTCACAGTATTTCGGGATGAGAATTGAACATCAAACTTTCTCTCAACTCTAATCAATAAAATAGCAATCTTGGACTAAATGATCACTGGTGCGGGCATCGTATTTATACAAAATCAATGGAGTGAAGGGAGTATTACCCCGTTATATTCTAACTTGGGGATGTCCAACTCGCGGCCCTCCAATATGTGTACTGGGGTCCACCAGCTCTAATGTAAATATCTCAATTGTAGATATAATAAAAAAAAAGCTCTTGTAGATGACGCAAATGCTCGCTAACGTCTATGTAGTTTCCGTAATCGTAAATATAATGTTTCTTGTATAATAGGTCTATGTATGGATATGGATATGGGTGAGTGTGTGTGAGGAAAGGTTTAGTCATGCCTGTTCTAACTGATACACATTCATCATTCCTAATGGTGTGTTGTACCATATATTATAAGTAGTGTGATATTTAATACTTCTAGCTCGTTAAGATGCTATCATAGGGATAGACAGGTAAATCGATGTAAATGAGCATGTAGACCTGATGAACAAGGAGTTATGGAAGGAAACAAATTATGATAAGTTTTTTTAGCAAAGTTTTTTTATACATTTATCAAATACAATCAATTCATTCCATGAAAATAATAAAATAATTTTGTTAGAACAGATAATCATTGAATGTTTAATAACGCATGTCTTTTTTAGTTCATTAATTTACAAAGTGTAATTCTTAGGGTACATTTTAAATATCAGTATAGGCTATCATAAAGTTATGTACATGCTAAGAGAACCATAGGATGTAGTTTTAATAAAGAATAGTAGGCTTAATATAGTTTTGTTATGGCCGTCTACCTATTCATTTAGGATGGTACACACATTTAATTAAAACAAACAGAATACATATATTTTATAATTTTAAAATATTTTATAGAATGTTGTTTATCAAACTATATTTTCTAACAGTCTTGACATGATAATTGTCACTGGGTGAAATACCATAATACCAAAATTCTTGGTACATTCAGACGCTATAGTTAAATCTACACCCTATGAAGGACCGGGTACAGCTGAACTCTTACTCCATTTGTTTGTTCTCTGATGAACTTTGATTCATGTTACGGTCGTTCATCCCTATCAAAAATTGACATGTCTATAGAACAGAAGGCTATGTATCAACATAAGAATATCATCGTCAAGAAGCGTCCGTCCTTTGACTTGCAATAATTCTTAATTTTGCAATTGTGCGTTCTTCTATTTGTGCATTCTAAATTTGGTTTAAAAGTATACTGTTAGAAATAAGAATTGGTTGGTCATCTTTTAACTTCCGACTATTAGTTTGGAGAAAAAATATTCAGTATTACCTGTCTATCTCTGTCTAGTTCGACAAAATATAACCCCAAAATGATGAGTGGTTGTGGAGACTAAAGGATAAAGTATTCGGCTGTATTTTGCAACAATGTTTATTTAAAACATTAATATCTAATTAGTGGAACAGTGCGAATATGCCGATTTAAGGATGGATGCATATTGATGGAAAAGTAAATAAGGTGTGAAACACAATTCCATCGTTTCATGAGTTAGGCATGAATGATATAGACATAATATATTGGTCAAATAGTATTATTATACATCTCATAATGAGCTTTGGGGCCTAGTTTGTGATGTTCAGCAATAACATTTATCACCTCTTCGGCCACGTGTCTTTCATTGAAGTAGGTAGCTTCTACGCAAATATGACGCGCAATTTACACTGTAATTGTGTATATCTTTATTTTTTAATATTTAATGTTACCAACAAAAAAAACCTTACTTAAAACAATTTGTTTATGCATATATTAAAACCCAAATGTATTTTTTTTAAACAATTGTATGTATTTTTTAACATTTTAAAATATCTATAAAATAGTTTTTTTTAACTAAAACCATTTCCTTTAAAATTATTTTTCAAAATACCGAGATATTTCATTTTTCAATAATTTGTAATAGGCCTGCAAGTTCTATTCAGCCTGATAATGTAAGACTAGTAAACTATATATTTTAAGCAGGGATTTGTATTTAAACAAAATTGATTATTACGATCTGAACTGTTAATAAATTGCTAATAGGTATTTTATAACCACGTATTTCTAAGTGTTTAGGTTAAACGTATATGTACTAATTACTCTGATGGTGTAGGGATGAGGAAGGAAGCATTTCAGAGGTAATCTACCCAAATTTGCATGGAAGGAGAGTAGGAAACCAATTCGGGAAACCCACCCCCAATAGAATCAAACGGGACTCGAAACCCAATCTTCCCATCATCAGCAGACCAGTCTAACACGATAGTGATAACTATTAAATCGCGATCGACTGGTCGATCTCAAATTTTCAGTCGATCGTATAAGAAAACCGCATTTACCTTCAAAGTCAATATTTGAGTCTTATAGGCTCGCCAATATATTAGGTATTTTCAAATAATTTTTTAGTTTAACCAAAATTACCTTGATCGGCTATAATCGGTAAAGTTATAAGAAATTCAAATGGTAAAATATGTAAATGTACATTTTATTTATTCTGTGCCTGTTATATAAAGGTGGAGGAAACATACATATTTGAGGATTTAAATAAATATGTAAAAAATGAAGCAAAGTTAGAGAGAGTGGAGAAATTGTTGGTGATCGCGGGACCTTTGTTATGTCGATCGGGGGCCAAATGTTTTGTCAACCTCCACCTTAGCCATTCTGCCAATAAAGCGGTTGATAATTATTGTTATGACCTGCTTCGGTGCCCGCATGGTCTAAGGCGCTACTCTTGCAGTAGACTAGACTGCCGATGACGGGGAGATCAAGGTTCGAATCTGACGGGTGTATTGAGGGTGGTTTTTCCAAAATATTCGTCCACTATCCCTCCACGTAAATACTTCCGATAAACATAATCTTCCTCACCCCATTAGCGAAATTAGTACATAAGCGTTAACCCGAACGTTAAACCGAACGGGTAGTAAGACTTGGAGCTAAAAATAAAGTTGCTAAGATAGTTGGTCACTCACTTGGTAATGTTATAAGAGTTGTCCTGCCCGTGTCACTGGTTGGATATTTGTTTTTGTTAATGATAGTACAAGAGTATTTGGAAATATTACACGAAATAATCATGTGATGATTGAGTGTGATATCGTAGAGAGAAATCTGAGGGGGAGAAAGGGACCTGATAGTCCACGAATACACCTGATTGATTACCTCAAACAAAGAAAGAATATTATGTTTCAGGGTATAAAAAGGAATGTGCTAACATGGCATGTTTGAGGAGTCAAGTGGACCAGGCGACGTATCCGTTTTAAGACGGAACACTTAAGGTGGGACGGAAGGGGACGTGAGAAAAGACCAATGTTTTGGCGATTCTTATGATAAAACATTTGTTGTACAAAATAAATCAAATATTGCCTCAATATAAACATAGTTTAATTTTCTTCATATAGTGACATAAACAGTTCTTGAATATTTGTCATGAGCACAGTGGCATTATCTAACAAACTTTTTAAATTAAGAGAAAAGGTTATAATTAAATTCTACAACACCCTTGATTTATATGTTTGTATAGGAGCAATATTTTTTTTGTGCCAAAAACAATTTTTTTTCCCATAAAAACTCAAAAACAATTTTTTTTTCCCCATAAAAACTCAAAAACACTGGTTCTTCTTGCATCCTCTTCCATCCCACCTTAATAATAAATACAATAACATTTATTTGTATCCATTGGTTGAGGTATCAATAAATTTATGAACGTTGGGAATGCCAGGCCTCCCCCGTGGTTCGGATTCTACGTTAAACTCTAGGTCCTCCATTACATCTCACAATCACCCTACCATTACACATTAGCATAAGTGCGTATAACCCGAACGGGTAGTAAGACGCGGTGCTAATAATAATAATAATAATAATAATTTATTATATATCCTTGAGAAAAAATAGTTTAAAAACTTTTTTTTTACTAACTAACGTTGAAAGTATTCTCAATTCCAATACAAAGGTAATGTGGAGTTGTAGAAATTTCTCGCTTTTTTACATTAATTGCAGTTGAAGCATTTAAAAAAAAAGGGGGGGCACATTAAATTGGGCCACTTAAATATGTTATGATCTGCGTTTAAATTGGGTAGCGTTAATCCCACATTACAATAATTGTGCCACGTAAACATTACAGTTGGGCCACGTATACACTTTACGTACGTTTTACGTTGGGCCACGAATACCAACTATGTGACAAGGTTGTGCATTGACATGTAAAGAAATATACATCCAAACTATATCAATCACTTCATGTAGTGTTCCAGTGATTGAAAAATGGAAGGTTAATTTATGTGGAGTGAAAGGGGAAAAAATTTGCTTATTATAGAAAGTAACAATTTTGCAATGGCCCATCCTGCTACCAATGGTAAAGTTCGCTGGAGTTATGCAAAAAAAATGTACACGGATAACATAGACATGTCTGTCCCCATGTATGTCTATACCAGGACGTCTGTCTGTGCCAGGATGTTTTTTTTATTGTGACTGTAGCCCGTAGCCCTAAAATTAAGGGAAGGGTAGTTACTTTATACTTGCCTAATTACTACCGTATAGTTTGTACTTAAGTGTTTTTGTAAGTCTACGCACAACCTTGTATCATAACAGGTATAAGTATTCCAACTGTAATGTTAATTAAGTTTTATAATCCTCCTGGTCAATAATGAATGCGGCCCAATTCACTTGTGGGCTGATTGTAATTCTCCTGGAAAAAAAGCAGTTTTATAATGCCATGTGTTCAATATTATCTCAAATCAGTTCACTCCACAACCTTGGCATTCAATTTCCCCACATCTGCGCAAATAAACATTGTGTCAGTCTCGGTGAAGTCTATAAAAAACATGGGATTAAAAACCAGCTAACACTAGTTTTAGTAGCCAAGTATTACGGAACGCCATCGACCCAGTTAGAAAATACAATAATTTATAAACAAATACAGTTTAAAGTAATTTTGAGCACAGGTTTGTCCCATTTATCATTTATAAAGTTTATGACGTTTGATTAGGGTGTGAGTGCTGAAATATCCCATAACGGCGGTATTCAACCGGGGGCTGCTAAGACATCTTAGGGTGTACGTAAGATTTAAATATATAAATTCATTATAAACAGTGAATAATCAAGGCCTTATTTAGGGCTGAACACATGAGACCCGTACGTAAGAATATGCGATCTGGGAGCGTCCGTTTTATTTTAGACCAGCAATTTGACCCATTCTTGGCACGGCTAAACAGCACCAAAACTATATCACATTAGAACATTCATTTGATTACTTTTTGAGAGTTCATCTTTGTACTATCCAGAGATAACTATGGCAATTAACACCAATAATGGTAGTTAATAAGTTAAAATAGATTAAGTAAGAAAATATAACCTTGTTCACCTACTCAATTCCCAAACAAACGCAGCCTATTAACAACGCAATATTTACCTAAGCACGAATATAAAATAAGATAAACGGACCAAAAAACATTGTTGCAGAAATATTTAGGATAAAATATTATCACAACTCACCAAAGAGCATAAATAAACAATATACTGTTACATAAACCTTTTGTATAATAAGCGTAGTTGGCTAAGTCGTGATGAGCTCGACCGCCGAGGACGGGGATATCGAGGTTCGAATCTCGGTCGGGTGAACTGGGGGTGGTTTTTCCTAAATGTTTTTCCACTCTCCCTCCACGCAAATGTGGGTTCACTTCCATTCATTCAACCTTCCCAATTCCCAATCCATCAGCGTAAATAGTACTTAAAGCGTATAACCCGAACGGGTAGTAAGACGCGGTGCTAAATAATAAAAAAAAGTATAATAAGTATAATGGTTTTTCAAGGAGTATTAAGGTTTACCTAGCTATGTCACGAGAATTAGATTATTTTAGTTATGTCGCTGTTAGATGGGAGTTAATTTATCCTTAGAATTTTATCTTGGTTATCTCAATACTGAATCCCTTTTAAGGTACTCTTTAAATTTTTGTTTTTATTTATTTATTTATATATTTTATCATCTACTATATAAAACACAAAATTTCCGCCATATCGAGATTTTTTTTTCTACCAGCCATTTACCGTCACCTATTTTTTAATTCCAAAATTTACAGCTTTAATGATTATTTTAGGGTGGTCCTTTTGAAAACTTGTCAAATTTAAATTTTCTTCCATTTCGAAAAATATATTTTACCGTAATTTTGTAAATATTTTAACCTACTACTTCCCGCCCATCCTTTTTCAGGCCCCTTTCTAAATATTAAATATTTAACTCTTATTTTATTATTGGAGTGTTTACTCTGCATTCCTGGCCAATTTCAATTATCTGCTTCACCTTAAAGAGTTTCTCTTTTTACTTAACACCCCCTCCCCGCCTATTTTATACATTTAAACTTATCAGTCCTTTATGGTAATTTGGAGTATTTTTATACCTTCTTGGTGAACTTTGGGACTTTGGAAAACCAGAGGGGAGGGTGAACAAAAATCACTTTTAGAAATAGTATAAAATTTTAATTTGGCAGGCAGGTAGAAGGACAAATCCAGATAGCCACATCATCTTAAAATCTGAAATTTCTAGGGTACACGAACAAAAAAGTGTGAACACCACTGTCCTAGAGAAAGATTAATATATTTTTTGTTACTCAAGCAACTAAATTTCAAGATAAATTCTAGGGTACCGGTAGTTTAAAAAATGTGTATCTCACTTTATTTGGGAGGAAACTTGGAAGTTAATAACTGTTGAACTAATACAAAATCCATTACCTCCTTTCAGCCAACCGTGATTTTAACCCAAACCTCGACGTCACTGGAAAATTAGATTTGATGAGAATGATGCTTTTTTCCACGTACCCACTGATCTTTTGCATTAGTTTATACTCTGTAGATATAATTAATAGCTACTCATATTTATGTTAAATCCAGACAGTGGCGCAACTAGAAATTTATTTTGGGAGAAAGAGGGAGCACATAATCACGGCAATAACCAGAATTACATTTCGGGGAAAGGGTGTTTTAGGGGGCACTACCTAAGTAAAATATTATATGTAGATACTAAATCCCTCTGAATCTCTTTTTTATGGTAATTTGAGGCAATTATTTGAGTAATGCAAGTTCTTTAAATTACTTTTCTACTTTTTTTTTTACCCCTAGAAGAGAGGAGGTATTTTGATCGTTTAAAAAAATCGGATTAAATATGTTGATGTATGTCGACGCTTCATGAACCCCTGAACCCAAAAAAAAGTAGTTTATCATCGACTTCATGCGGTATTTGAAGACTGTAAGACACGATGTATTTAGGAGGGAGTGTTAAGTTAAGGGCGGTGTTTTTGCTCTTTATATCGCAAAACTTTTTTTGCCAAAATAAATAAAATATTGCTCCAGTATAAATATAATTTCATTTTCTTGACGTGGTGATATTAACAGTTCTTGAATATCTGCCATAAGCGTAGTGGCGTTAGATGAGAAACTTTTTAAATGAAGAGAATAAGTTGTCATAAAATTCCAGGAGACCTTTGAAATATATTCAAGAACTATTGAGGTCACCATTCGAAGAAAATTAAACTCTATGTTTATACTGGAGAAGTATTTGATTTATTTTGATCAAAAAAAGTTTTGATATCAAAACTGCAAGAATAACTTGCGTATTCTACACTTCCAAAATTTTAATGCATTGACTAACCAACTCTGGTAGAGTTATCAACCCAAATCTTAGTTAGGTCAAGGTTACATAGTCTTAACGTTATGTAAAATTGGGCTTGCTACGAGGGATTATGAAGTCTCTAAATTGCGGTCCCAGGTGTAGCAACCCTTAACTCGTGTTGAAATCCTTCGAAACATTAATTATGACTTTAGCACCAGAATAGCTATTTGTTATATAACTTTAGTTGAATCCTTATATTTGTGTTTTCGAACAGTAAATATTATAATTTTATCTTCTGGCCTTGTATAGTATATCAAAGCTATTATTATTGTGATGTCTTTCAATTGCGCATTTTAGGCGCACTTTCAGTGTGCATAGATGTCCACCATTTGAATATTAATACTTAGGATATATTTTAATACCAAGCTTATGTAATAAAATTTACTTATCTTCAATACTGTATATTTTAGTTCCTATCCCTGTGATTTAAGTTGTTGTTTTTTTAAATTAGCACTGTTTCTTACTACCTGTTGGTCTATACGTGTATGTACTAATAACACTAATGTGTTGGGGATTATAAAGATTTAATTGAGAGAAAGTGCACCCTCATTTTCATGGAGGGAAACTAGAAAATTCATTAGGAAAAAAACACCCTTAGTATACCCAACCAGGATCGAACCCCTATCTCCTCATCTTCGGCAGTCTATTCCAGCATGAGAGTAGAACATTAGACCAGCCGGCCACTGAAGTGGGTTACATTTTTGTTAAAATTGTTCGGTTGGAGAGCCAGTGCCCCATTTTCGACCCCTTCACCACCCTTTGGGTGCCCCACAGACTCCATATAGTATAATGGTGAAATATAGTAGGGACTGTTTGCACAAGAGAGAGGTTAAATGGCTCATTATAAGGAAGATAGATATTTGTGTTGTATATAATATTACAAGAAAGGAGGTGACCTGGTGGTCTAAGGGTAAGGTGTCAGACTTCTGTGCTGGGGGTCCGGGGTTCAATCTTCGGTCCCGGCACAGATTTATCTGATTACCAAACCCTCCCTTCACCTCTGACAAGACATCTTGTGTATGTGGGGAATGCCAAGCCTCCACCGTGGTT
>CABFOV010000280.1:184007-220682 GCA_902141375.1 Timema poppense
TAATAATAATAATAATAATAATAATAATAATAATACAAGAAAGGAACTGCTATTTCTCGGTGACGTAGGTCCAGTGTTCGCGGCCAAGCCACAGGTGCTAGAGGACAGCCTACCATGAGGGGATGTTCACCCCTGAATGCCACAAACAATCATGTTGTATGCCCTATTGAACCCAAGAAGTGATTATTGGCTGATAGCTGAACAGTGGGGGGAGGTGGGGGAACCACCCTTTAGAGCACTCGATGGGATTTTCTTTAGTATATTAAGAGCGGCTAATTCCTCTCTGTCGACATTGTTCCAATAATGCTGAAGTTTATGGTATGGTCATGACAGTTTAACTATGATAATAATTATAATAATATTATACAACCATTCTAAGAAACGTGTCAGAGCTAGAGGATAGAGCTCATTTCTAATAGTATATCGATCAATTTAGTCAGAATATATTAGTTAGTATAACATCCTAACATTAGTAGGGAAAGCGCAAAGCCAGCGAGACGTGGTGACAGAAATAAAAGAATAAATATGATTTTTCTATTTTGTTTATTAAATCGTAGTCAACAATCGTTAGCGGAGATAAATATATATCTTGTGTATTCTTTCAGTTAACGATTATTGACTACGACTAAATAACTATATCATACATATATATATATATATAGATATGTATATAAATATAGATATAGGCTTAAAGATATATATAAAATAAATAAATTTATAAAGAGATTTGGACTAAACGTGTGAATGCCTTGGAAATTGTACTTTTGGGACTGATTTCACTAAATTAACCTCTACCTTTAATATAATTTATTTCTAAAGGAGTTATCTAGTTTTTGCACGTGATTAATGCGTGTGACCGCGCCCTGCGACACGAACTGTCCAATACACTGGTCACGATCACGAGTCTGTGGCGTGTAAAAAATCAGGGGGTGAAAGGGGGGTATCGGACTGTCGTTGTTTACAAGACGACACATGAACACGTCAGTGATTTGAACTAGGAAGTTTGGGAGGGGGGGCGATAAAACTATTTTAATATTAAATATATATTTCTAGCTTGCTTTGGTGGCCGTGTGGTCTGAGGCGTCACTCTAGTTTAAGACTAGACTTCCAATGTCAAGGAAATTGGGGATCGAGTCCCGGTTGGGGGTACTAAGAGGAATTTTTTCAGAATGGTTTTCCACTTTCCCTCTACGAAAATTCTGGTACATTTCTACTAAATTCAACCTTCCTCATTTCTAACTCATTAGCGATATAAGTACATATATGTATAGCCTGAACAGGTATTAAGACGTGGTGCTAAATAAATAAATGTATAGGGGTTTAAAACGTTTCTTACATAATTATTAGCTAACTTAGAGATATGTCAGGTGTTTTAAAGTAAAAATAAGGAAACTAAAACTAAACTGGCGCCAAGGTGCATGCGGACAGTTACACTGGCCTCGTCTTGCATGGTTTGCTGGATAAAGAAGAGTCCAGAATTTGAATCCCAACTGGATATTCAGGATTTGACCCCTCGAAGCAATTTCCATTTATTACTCTCAAAGAAAATGTGGCCATATTTAATATTAATTTTGCCATCATCCTATATATCCTACTAGTGTTAATGTACTTGTAGCCCATAGCTAGCAAGATGTGGAGCACAGAAATGAAGTTATATACCTTAAATTGATCGGTAGCCAATCAGGCTACTGGATTAAGGGTCTCCGTTTTTACTCCCGGTATGGCACAAAAATGTATTACTGGTGAAATTGATTCTCCTTTCACAATGAAGAGGTGATAGCCGAATGACTGGGTGCAAATAACTTTCCAAAAGTTTTTAGTTTGTAATACGTATGCTTGTATAGTTAGTAGGTTAATAAAGTGCACTTTCGAAACCAATTAATAATCGCATAAGATTATAGAAGGATTCTTAGTAATAAATGCACTGATAGTGCGAAATTATATTTTAGAAATAAGAGGGAATGAAAGAAGTCTGTAAAAAAATCCTACAAAAAAGGAAAGATAAAATGGTGAGGCACACTTTGAGTCATTCATGATTGCTTAGTTTGTTATTGGAGGGTTCAACGGGATGTAAAAAAAATGCATCGGAAGACCAAGAGAATATGTGAAGCATTTAAAGAGTGTGGGTTATAATAAGTATGTTTAGATGAAGTTGATAGGAAGAAATGGAGGACTGCATCATATCAGATGTGATACTGTTGACATGGTGAAAAAATGTTTTAGGACAATAGGATACTGTAGAAAATCCTCGGATATGTATCAAGCAGACAATTTTGAATATCCCACTTTGACGGGATTCAAACCTTTTTCTCACAAAAGTGTTTAGGTCAGCGTCTAAAATCGACGTCTTGATACTGTAACACACAGTTAAAGCATTCCCTATCACCGTGGACGAAGTAAAATAATGATAAAAACTTTTCCTTGGAACTGTAGCTATTTTTTTTTTTACCGTAGGCCTATACCTAATTTTACTCTGTGCTTTCGGAGTCTCTGGTAATGTCAGGGATTTGCGGGAAAGGGAGAGAGGTTGTTACCTTGAGTTCAAAGGGAAAAATTACACCTGCGTGTAAATCTTGTAGGATATAATACTAGATAAGAACTATTAAGATACATATAACGCAGGTACGGCCATAATGGGTTTGGGAAAATTGTTTTCTTATTTGTGCTGTGCGTCTTAATACCCGTTTGGGGTGTAAACATGTTAAATTAATGGGGTATGTATGAGGAGGGAGATTGTAGGAAGTGTTTCCACGTTTTCTTTGCGTAAGTATGGGTAGAACTACATAGGGAAAAGCACCTTCACCACACCAATCCGGGATTCCAATACAACCTCCTACATCACTGGAGAACCAGACAATTCTAAACTGACGCCTAGTTTCGCGTAACAGCAAGTGCGTGTTTATATATATTTTAATATAAGTTCGGTGGTCACATATCCTCTAGTATTAGAGCAGAATGTCATAGATAAGGGTGGATCTTAGCTTCTCCTCATAAACGGTTTCCAACCCTCCCTCCACGTAAATGAAGGTACAAATCTTTTCAATTTTACCTTCCTCATTTTTAGCCCATTCGTTTAAATATGCGAATAGTACGAATGAGTAGTAAGATGTGGTGTACAAAAAGAAACTGCATATAAAATAAAAGTGTAGTAAAAAATTAGGAGCTTTAATGTCATAAGAGTTGGGGTGGATTGGGCACATTTTAAATGATCGATTGGTGGATTGGGCACCGCCGATTTTACAAAAAGGAAATTGTAAAAAGGGGGAATGCAACCGTTTACTCAACTAGAAGGAACAATTTAAGCAGGTGGATTGGGCACTCATAGTGGTATGTTAATTGGAAATGAATACAATGCCACCATCAGAGTTCTGTTCAGTATAACTGAACGTTAGCTACTCCGTACAGTATGTCCGAGGTGATTTTAATTTATAGTGAAAGAAGAGCTAGGTTATGTTAGGCTAGGCTAGGCTAGCATTTCCCAATCTACTTTGGGAGTAAAACCACTGCAAGGTAGAGGTGTCAAATCCACCGTGGGAGAAAAATGCTGGTGATAGCCTGGGGTCAGAATCAGTACCACCTCCACCTTCGCCCACCATAACTAAGTGTTTTTTAATCTACTTTTGAACTCTTACTGACCTTTTCTTTCCCCTAATATTTATAATCATTATTTTTCGTTTGTGTCCTTAATATTTCGTAAGAGAGACAGTTTATCAAGTTTTGATTGTCTTTTTTCTTTACAAACTGACCCAAATTTAGCCTACGTATTGCTGAATAAATAAGTTGTAAGATTTAATTTGCTTGTCTAAGAATATCTCCGAGCAGTAAGTAGATTTTGCCATCCAAGATTTGTTGACTAAACAATTCAATAATATTTTTATATTGTAGGTCTACTTTTAACTTATTCCGTTTCCTAAATAAAGATTTCAACAATATAATAATGAGCATTACAGTATCAATTTTAACATTAGACCATTTCTTGGTTGGTCTAACAATCGAGATAAACAGATAAATAAAGAGAGAAAGAAAGAAAGTGAAGATAAAGAAGAGTAAAGAAAGCGAAAGAAAAAGTAAAATATATGTTTTTGACTTGGTTGATATTTTCATGGTGTATTTTTAAATAAAATGGTAAAATGGCTTCTATGTAAGTAGAGAGAAAGTCGACAAGCTTATAAAATTACGAGAGATTATTTCCCCTATTTTACCTATGCGAACGTCGATACTCATTTATTTAAAAAATATTATTCTTCCCTACATTAATCATTGAAAAGTCGATATTACTTCTATTGAGCTCATCGAAATAGTAACCTTAAGGATATGGATACATTTTACACACTATGATACTATATTGCTAAAGTCAAAATGTCCTTCTTTTGACCAAGTTTAAATTGGTTATTTTTATGGAAACATTGAGATAAGCTACTAAATTATTATTATTAGAGACTAGCTAATTAGCCTTTCTTCGCACAGGATGTGTCTTATAATACGTATCTAGATCTGAGAACCTTTCAAAATTGGGTCAATTAAAGCTCCATATGCAGAAGGCTAAAAAGTATTCTCTTGTAACTGTCATCTTGAAATAAAATGGTAGACATAAATTTTAATTAGCTTATAAATTACAACCAGTTAACCACACGTCCGAGTTATGGCAATGCGAAATTTAACCACAATTGGTTTAGTAGTTTTCGTGAAAAAGAATATGACGGATATCAACTCATTTTTATATATTAGTAAGATATGTTTTTCAACGAGCCTTCTGCAAGGCCTTTGCACCCATACGGGTGGTCGTATGGTCCAGGGCATCAGGCTCACAGTGGGCTAGAATGCCTTTGAGAGAGGGAGGTTACTTTTTTTACACCGTGTCTTTACTACACATACAAACTACCCACATACTTACATTAAGGGGGTAAGGATAAGGAAGGTAGAATTTAAAGCAAGTGTACCAGAAAATGCATTTAGTGAGTGGAAATTTAGTTGATAAAAAACACCACCTGAAGCATAATCTTCCAGTCATCGAAATTTGTCAATTTAGATAATTACGCCTTAGACTATGGTGCCACCTACTAAAGTGAATTCCGAGGTTTAAATTTTGTCCGGGTGCATTGGAGGTCGTTTTCCACATAAGAGATATAATTTTCATTTTCCCATCTTCTTTCCACGAAAATATGGTTGCATTTCTTCTAATTTAACCTTCCCATCCTGGCACTTAAGATAAATTTGTTGATAACTTTGATGCAAAAGTATCATAAACTTTTTTTTATTTACGTGTATCTCTAATGGGGTAATTGTGGTGTTTTTATTAGTTGGTAAACGAAAAATACCCTCAAGTAGGAATGCAGTCAAAGACTTATAGGGCCAGTTTCATAGTCAAATTTAGTACGCCTCAAGTGCGGCGCTACACTAAATACAAGACGACACCTACCTAAACCAGAATGGAATGGGCCGTTCTCGCATAGGAAACTGGCCCATTCCATTCTGGTTTAGGTAGGTGTCGTCATGTACTTAGTGTAGCACCACACTTGAGGCGTACTAAATTTGACTATGAAACTGGCCCTAAGTATTGGCTAGTCTGGATTACTTTCTACGGGAAGTTCGTAATTGTGATCCTGAACGGGTGTACTGAGGGTGTATTTTTATTTATTGTTCTCATTATTTCTTCCACAATTCCCTTTAATATACAGTACCCACTCCAATTCGTATCCTCCAAGATGTTCCTCCACCCTACCACGCCCTTCTGCGTGTATTGGTACAGTTACAATGGTTAACTATAGATGATTCTATAATTCAAATTGTTGTAAGATGTTATGGCTGGGACTGTACATTTGCATGACTAGGAGCTTGGCTCTTTCTTAGCTTTGAATTTTGTCTGCCATGCCTTGTTACCAATCCGATATATCAGTATTTAACTACGCAAATGAGGTAAAGACGAGAAAGGTTAAATTTAAATTGAGAATTTATCCACGTTTCAGTGAATAGGTAATGTAAATACTTACAGAAAAAATATATTTAATGCGCCCGGCAGGGATTTGAAGCCCTTCCTTTCCATAACTGTCGAGACTCAACGAGACTGAGGAGCTAGTTCACAGCCAACCATAGAATGTGAGTGTGTAGTTTTGGAATTAGCTTAATGAGGGTGTGAATCGGGTGAAATAATTATCTCGCTAGGAGATATGAATTGAGGGGTGGGTAGCCTAAGAGCGCGTTAGGAAGTTATGGCTATGACAGGGTAGCTTAATTGAGAATAGTAGTGAGTCTGTGTTTAGGAAAAGGTTTATTTTTGTCGACCACATGATTTAAGGATAAAGATACTCGCTTGCATAGATGGCAAAGGGGTGATTCGAGAACGAAGATTGATTTTGTGTGTTTGATAAGAGACTTAGAAGTTTAGTAAAGAATACTAGGGCTATGCGTGGAGCTGAATGTGTAACGGATCACTTCCTAGAAATCTCGGTGGTTAAACTGAGTAGTAATTTTGGGAGGAATCCACTCAAGAGTATTAAGCAGATGATAGTGGAAAAATTGCAGATAAAAGTGTGAGAGAAATAGGAAAGATTGCTGGGAGAAAAATTAACTTTACAATGAATGGAATTTCTAAATAAATGCTAATGATAACTATAGAAAGTACTTGAGGCCTAAGTTGAGTGCGCAAAAAATCTATGTGGATCTACGATGGTGGAAAATTTGAGATGCATGGTTTAATGAACAAGTGAAGAAGCTGTGAAAGAAAAGAAAGAAGCAGACAAACGAATGATTGCTGTGAAGAGTTAAACATAACTGAGTTGTGGGACATATATAAAGAGAAAAGGATGAATGCAAAGAAATTGGTAGATTAGAATAAAGAGCTAATGAGATTAAAAGGAGAAATAATGCAGCATGATTTTGAAGGAAATAAGCTGTTCTGGATGTGTGTAAAAAGAACCAAACAAGGAATATAAAGAAAGACCTATAGCATTCAGAATTAACGTGTTGAGATGATATGGGACTAAAACAGTATAAGAGAGTGATGGAGGGAGTATTTTGAACAATCTACTTTATGGAAAAAAGTATATAAATTATTATAAAACAGGGAAAGTGTTATGATTTGTAAAAGAATTAACAAGTCTGAGGTGTTAAAAGCTATGACGTGTTGAAGAATGGAAAATTTGTGGGCGTAGATGGGACCACAAGTGAAATGCTTAAGTGTGGGGGCGTGGTACTACTTGCCGAATTGTGTGAGTTGTTCATTGTGTGTGATGGGAATTCGAGTGTTTCTAATAGCTTGAATAATGATATTATTATTTTGTTCAAAGACAATGGCAATAAGAGTGAAACACGCTTTGGTGGTCGCATGGTCTAACGCATTACTCTCACAGTAGACTAAACTGCCGAAGACGGGGAGATTGTGGTTCAAATCTCGTCCGGGTGTACTGAGAGCTGTTTTTCCAAAATGGTTTTCAACTCTACCTCCAAGCAAATTCGGGTGCACTTCCTTTAAATATAAACTTCATAATCCCTAAAAACATTAGCATAATTATTTTATAAGCTTATAACTCAAAGGGTAGTAAGACGTGGTGCTAAAATTAAAAGAGTGAATGTAAGATAGTTTGTTGAGTATTTCAGGTATAGTTTTTGGTCGAATTTTAGTTGAGAGGGTGCGTGAAAAAATTGCGGACACGATTTAGGGTAAACCTTGTGGTTTTATGCCAGGTAGAGGTTGCATGGACCAGATATTTGCTTTGAAACAAGTGATTGAGAAATGTATGACACTAAGGAAGAACGTTTACCGTACATGCGTTGATCTGGAGAAAGTGTAAGATCGGGTGAAAAGGAATTTGTTATGGAATTAGAGAGTATGGTGTGCAAGCATGGTTAGTGAATTCAATCATGGCGGTGTGTGATGGAAGTTATGCGTGCGTTAGGGTGGCTGGATCCTTGAGCGTATGGTTTGACATTGGACAGGGTGTTAACAAGATTGTGTTATGTCTCTATGTTTCTTAATGTATTCGTGGATAAATGAATTAGGGATGCTTATAAGGACGCGGTTGGTGTACAAATGAACAATGTGAATGTGAGAGTGCTGCTATATGCAGATGATGCCATATTAATTGTTCACAATGAAAATGACTTATAGAATCCATTAAATCGTTTAAATGGGGCGACAGGCAGAATATATATTCGTATGACTGTCTACAAAACTAAGGTGATAGTTTTTGATAAGGACTGATCAGGAAATGATTGTCAGCTTAGTAAACATGGAAAAATGTTAGAATAAGTGAGTGATTTTGTATATCTGGGCAGAATATTTTATAAAAATGGAAGGATGGATGTTGAAATCTACAGACGGGTCAATGCATCTTGGAAACTAATATAATATATGTGAACTAATGCAAAGAATGAAGTGGTATACTATTGAAAGAAGCAAAGATGTTGGTATATAAAAGTGTGTTGACGCCAACATTGTTTAATGGATGTGAAACAAGGGTTTGTCAGAAGAAACACACGAGCAAGGTTAATGCAGTTGAAATGAAATATCTAAGAAATTTTTGTGGAAAAACTCGCGTGTAAATAGTCAGTAATGAGTGGATGCAGCAGAAGTGCGGTTTGAAAGGGAATCTAAAAGGTAAATGTGAAAGAAGCGTCTTACATTGCCTTGGGCATGTTGAGAGGATGAGAGGGGATTGAGTGAAGAAGCAAATATATATGAAGGTAGTTGTGTGGATCAAAAGGAAAAGGGGGGGGGGGGAGCATTTAAGACGTGGCTAAATGTTGTAGACGAATCTATTAAAAAAATTAACTTTTGGAGTCTTAAGAATAAAATGGCATGTGTGACTTGGTGTATGGATGTTGTTGAAGCGAAGGAATTATGCAATGATAGGGAAGGGTGGAGAAAGTTAGTGAGGATGGATTAAGTACAGAGTTGTTTTTTGAGCTGTATGTACAGCTACTTGCCTACCAATGGCATGTACAAATGGTATGTAATGTAATTTATATATGTATTTAAGTATGCATGTAAACTGAACAGGTAGTAAGACGTGGTGCCTGAAAAAATAGTTTTCTTTAAATTACGCATTTATGTTAAGTTATAATTTCGGTTCATAGAAAATGTACATAATACTTGCTATATATTTGTGTGTTCATGTGCTATATGTGATAGATAACGATAGTGTGAAATTGTATGTGTGTTCGGATTAAAATATAGTGCGGATAAAACAAGCACACATCGAAATGTAAACGATTTAGAGGAACATTGAAAAAAATGGCAGTTCTTTCTTCTTATTTTTCGTCGGTGAATTTTCACGAGTCTAAACACGTTGTAGTCGAGGTTTGTTACCCTCGAAATAACTTGGGACGCCTAGCGTTCTTTTATGGACAATAGTATCGATCCGAGGCCGGCGTCGCGTGGCGCCACTAAAGGGGGCGCCACACCCAAAATAAAAGTGACTGATGGATTAGAGAGGGGTTCGGGGGGTCATGTTTCCGTAGAGGAGTGCACAAAATGGCTCTAGAATAATTTAAAGTGCCTACAAAAGACGCGTATATGAACTCGCAAATATGTACACTTCGTTCTGATAAAATATAGACCAGTGAAAACGGTAGGACCTACATCAGCGGGTATATAATATGGACTGAGCCGTCAGTCTCACTTACCGGTGAAGGTAATATTGGGGTTTGGAATCTCTGACCTATGTATGATCAGTGTTTTTACTTAATAACTACCACCCTTCCCTCCACGTGAAAACAGGTACATACACTTTGTTAGCCCTTTAAGGTTGCAATCCTAACTTGCATGATTTTGCTATAGTATAAAAGTCGAACCATTCGTTCCTCGGCTGAGGGTGGCATAAGTTGTCGGGGAATTGGCCGGGTACTATACTTTACATTTATAGGATCTAATGATCTAATATAATAAAAGCTGTGTTGTTGATTTCAATGGTTTGAAGTAATTCAAGTTTTTCTGGTGGGCTTCACAGAAATAACTCGGATTGAAAGCGGACCCCGGGTTGTGGGTTGATAATGGCTGCATTATAACATAGCTTATAAGATAGTCATAGTGTAAAACATCAATGAAATATTGCTAAATTCCAAGGTAGACTGAATTTAGATTTCCATTCCAATCTTCCCTCCTCATATCTCCTCAATTCTAACTTCCTCATAACCCATTTAATTAAATCTTCATTATATCTCCTTGATTCTACCATTCTCGTATTTCCCTTAATTCTACCTTCCTCATACCCTCTCACTTCTGCCTTCCTCATATCTCCTCATTTCTACCTTCCTAATACCCTCCTCATTATTGTAAACACATGGATAGCTCAAGTAGCCAGTAAGACCCGGTGCACGTCTATAGCCTGCAAAATAATATTTCTACAGATGCTACTTTTTACGAAACCCTAATCGGTGGTTGAATAGTCTAAGGCAGCATTATTAAATTCTAAAAAACATATACTAAAAAGTGGTTAAAGAACAGTACATTTTGAAGTCATATTATATTCCCCATGCAAAATATATAACACAAATGTAAGAAATAAATTAATTTTGTTTTAGACTTAATTTATAAATTAAGATTACCACTCAAATATATACTCTTTATTCAAACATAAAAAAACTTGTAATATTGTCGTAGAGGGAAATGGGATGAGACAGGAAGACATAAGGGTTCCTCAGTAGGTTTAGTAGTTTTTATAGGGTTCCATGTGATAAATTAATTTGAAAAACACTAGTCTAAGGAATGGTTCACAAACTCACGGCTCGTGAGACATATCTGACCAGCCCGCTTGTCTGTAACACTTTTATATTACTTAGTCTGCAGTCATAGATGCATACAAACAATAATATACCCACCCACTTTGGTGGCCGACTGGTCTAACGCACTACTCTCGTGGTAGACTAGACTGCCGATGACGGGGAGATCGAGGTCTCGATTGGGTGAAGTGATGATTTTCTAAAAATTGTTTCCACTCTCCCTCCACACAAATGCGGGTACATTTCCTTTAAATATAAGTCTTAATCCCCAAAACCATTAGCGTAATTAGTACATAAGCGTACAAACCAAACGGATAGTAAGAGACGGTGCTAAATATATATCTATATATACCTTGATGTTAGTAGGAAGAACAGTATATGGAAGTTACTAAAACTCGCTTCATTGGCCGAATGGTCTAAGGCTTCACTCACATGTTATACTGGCCTGCTGATAACAGAGCGATTGAAGTTAGAATCGTGTTTAGGTCTACTGACGGGTGGTTTTTTTTATCAATTGTTTCCCAATCACCTTCCACTCAAATGCGGGTAGATTACCTCTAAAATACTTCCTTCCTCATCCCTACCTATTTTATAGAGTAAATATATATGCGTATAAGCTGAACATGTAATACGCGGCTATAAACTAAAAAAACAAATTATTCAAACTAATTTAATATATTCATACATCAATTCATGCTATCTGCAGCTGTCACTTTTGGTAGATATTATCAAAACCTATAAAATAACACACATAATATAGTAAAATGTTATCAATATTGACCGCAAAGAAATATGTTTGAATTTTATAAACTGTTTCTTCAAACAAAATCATACTTATAGTTTAATTTTAGTGTGTACCTATGTTGAAGAGCACCCAAAAAAATCAGTTATTTCAAACTGCTAAATTTTTTGTTTTATTGTGGGAATTTTTATTTCCGTAATCTAACAAAGACTGCTTGAGTATTTCCCTAGCCCACATAAAAAATCTGGGAAAATATTAAGTTTTTAAATAATCTAACAAGTTTCCTTAGACTTTGGCCCGCAACACGCCCTGAGTTTGTAAATCCAGCCTATCGGATTGTTTGATGTCATTCTCGCAATAAAATGATTGGCCAGTGATGAATCCTGCATGCGGAAAATTAAGGATATTTTTTTTCATAATCGTTCTCTATCCTTTCCATGTGAATGCGAGTACATTTCATCTCAATTATAGCTTCCTAATCCTTACATAGAGTAAGATATACGGATGGGCGCACACGAATTGCTAAACAATGTATACCTGTCAGCCGGTTCACACGAATCGCGGAACAACCGGTAATCTCATTCAATTCCTAACCATTAACCTAGCCTAGCCTAACCTAGCCTAATTTAACCTAACGTAACGTAACCTAGCCTCCATGTTTCATTTTGAACAAATTAATCATTAATTTAATTTTTACTCAGTAATTCGTGTAATGGTATTAACGAGCTATAATGAGTTGTCATGCAATTCATGTGCACCCGTATTAGCTGTTCCGCAATTCATGTGCACCGATTTTTAAGTAAATTTTATATTTAACAAGCAGAATGCAGTTGTTTTGTTGCTAAAGGCTTTTTTATAACTAATGCACTTTTAATTTCACTCGACGTCTCGTAGAGAGACGTATTGTGATCGTAAGAAAAAAATCGAACACGAAATTTTGATAAATCACCCCCTGAAACAGAAAAAGTAGTTTTTTCGATGCCGTCTGTCTGTTTGTATCTTCAGACTATAGCCTAAACCATTTTACTGATCGAACTGAAACTTTTTATATAGGGTGTCAATAGGGTCCCCCCGCGGGGTTTTTGGAATTAGATATCTAACCCTAAAATTAAGTGTAGTTTAATAAAGGCATACAGAGAAATAGATTTTCTCAAAATTCGCTATGACAATTTTGAACAAATTTTATATATAGAAATTTTTTAGCATTACAAACAAAATGGCAATTTTCATTTTTCCATGAAAATGACTTAAAGGGCACTTTAAGAAATAGAAATTTCCAATTTTTATCATATCTCCGCAACTACTTGAGATACAAATAGCTCATTATTGTAAAGATGTATTACTATTGAAAATAAATCACTTTTGTTTGAAATATATTTTTATAAAATCATAGTTTCTGATTTATAAGCAAACATATGTAATTCAATGGAATACTTTAACATGTTAAATGGTTCTCTTTGTTTGTTCTCAATGTTTCTGTGACATTGTATGTTATTTTATTTATGAACTTTGGTGGGGTGTTTTTGCAACATTCTATAATATTTCATTTTACAAATTTTATGAGTTTTAGTAAATCTATTTTAAGATTAAAGAGAGAGGTAGACTGTGTGGTGAACCGTACCATTTATTTATTTAAATTTGTTTGATTCAGTCATGTTCATTTATTACCACTCTTCGTTAATATTTTGAGGTCAGTTTTTGAAAATTTTATAGTAATTTTTTAGAAAATTTAGCTCATTAAAATCCAGTCCCTGGTTATAGGTATTTGAAAACTATCTTAAGACATCAAGGGTTGTATTAACATACCTCTCCCAAATATATTGGAACGCTAGCCGTGGGATGGATATTACTGGTATTAATTTACGTTCTTTTAAAGCCAGACCAAAGTGTAGTATAATATGTTTTAAACCCACGGTACCTTGAACACATTAAATAAAAACACTCTTGGCAGAAAATCGATATCTGGAGCTTGATGGAGAATTCGGAAGACAAATCAGTCCTTGTCACCTGCAGTGAATGAACCGGCCAAAGTAAATGAAACACTTCATACAAAAGGTCTTAGGAGGAGATTTTTTTTAATCCATCTTTACACAAAATTGGATGACGTTGGTCTATTACTATGAAACATTTTGAATTTTCGTTTAATTTTGTGTAAAAGATTTTACGTTCAATAACTTGGCCCCTAGTGTACAATCCACTTTCCATATTTTAATGGGAAGAATATTATATAACTGCTAGAAACGATATTAAATCTACTCTCACATATTCGTACATTTCTTAGTAATGAAGAATTAGGAATAAAAATGAGTTAGCATGAGTGAGCTTAGAAAATATATAAATATTACCTAAAATCAACATTCACATGACATATTGAAAAAACAATTTTAGCCGAGTGTGTTTTTTAGTTGTTCCAATTTGTTTTCAAAATTTCAGATACACCACTGATTTAATTTAAAAATCGTTCATTTAGCATATTTTAAAAATTATATTGCGCCGTTAAAATCCCCTTTATACATTCAGAAGGCCACATAATTGTCTCTTTTATACATTGTCTGATCAGAGAACAGTAATATATTTTCTGATACGTATCCATCCATTTTATTTAAACTTTGGAATTTTCAGAAAACAATCAGGTTTACCTAGATACAATGATGTAAGTTTTAAATTGTTCAACTTAAGGTGAGTGTAGGGAACGTGAGTTAAGGGCAGTGTTATCCACAGTTTTTATAAGATTTTTTTTTGTCAAAATACATAAAATATTGTTCCAGTAGTAACATAGTTTAACATTCTTCACATGGTAGAATCAAAAGTACTTATAATAGCTGCCATAAGCATATTATCATTTGAAGGAAAACATTTAAAATTAAAGAAAAAGTTGTAATTAAATACCCAGACACCCTTGACAGATATTCAAAAACTGTTGAGAGTTTTATTTTCGTCACATGGTGTAATGTTTCTACTGGAGAAATATTTGATTTCTTCTGTTCGAAAAAGTTTTGATATTTTAACTCACGTTTCCTATATTCCCACCTTAAGAGACCAATTATTTAATATTAGATATCTCATATTACCTAAGCACTGATGTGAACTTTTTTTCTTTGCAATATAACTTGTGAAAAACTTGTAAAACGTTGCAATTTAAAAAAAATCCTACTAGACATACGAGTATATATTTTACATCTCAAAAATAGGACATGTCCGGGGGAAAAAAAGAGGACGTATGGTAGACAGACCTATAACCTACGTGTCTAGAGGATCCTTGTTCGATCTCAGTGTCAAGTCCCCTTCCTCTTCTTGCACACCTGTGGTAGACCACCCTGACCACTCGACCACAGGGCTAGGTCAGTTGAGAAGTTATTAACTTATATAGCCAAGAAATAAGAGCCAGTTTCTGACCGATGCGAGACATTAAGTGGACTGGTAAAGATTGATGGCCCTTACGATAATTGCTGGTAAGAAAACAGTAGCTGGCTCTAATTTGCTCACCAAGCAATCACGGCTGTCATAAACACTGGCTTTCAGGGGAACATAACCATCTAGTCACTAGTGGATACAATAGATAAAATATTATTATTGATTGTCTTATATCTAATGCAAAATAATAAATCAACAGTAGCTTAATTAATAATTAAATAATCTAAAGCTACACAACACTAAATTTTTTTAAAATACTTTACTAATATCAAATATTGGTTGGTCAGTGGTGGATTAATTTTTTTAGTTAAATTAATTTTTCGTTTTGAGAGGATTAACGTACTGTTATAAAGAAAGGCAATATATTATTTGTTTGAACAAAATATTTTAGTTAAAACTGAAATAAAATCGTTTAGTCATACTTATAAAAAAATTAGAATATTTTTGATTTGTATTAATCAAACTTAGTTTTTGATATGATGTGTCTTATATTCGCTATATAATATATAGGCCTACAACCCTTTAACCCGCTTCTTTGGCCACATGTTCCAAGGCGCTATTCTCGCTATATATTAAAGGTACGATTCCCGCGCCTCGTCTCGCATCTGCAACTGGACTGGTTTCTATGATATGTCATGAGGTCATTTCCTTCGAGAAAACTGTGACTGGTGACTAAAGTGCGCATTCAGCATCCCTACATTGCGTCTGCGTCCACAATGCTCCGAGAACAGTGTTGACGCAGGCGCACTACCGAGCAAACGTGTGTTTTAGTAGCGTTGTATTTAGTTTTGTGTTTGATTGGGCTGGTTTTGAAAAAAAAAAAAAAATGGCCCAAGGTTTTTACATAGAGGGCGAAAATTTAATTGAAAAAGTGGCAAAAAAAACTCAATTGTTGACATTTCTTCGCCAGTGTACCGGGACCATCATGTGAAGGACAACACATGGAAAGAGATATCAGGAATAGTTGGCTGTTCAAGTTAGTATTTTTTACCCACACTATTCCAAAATAACAAAATAACACGGAAAGGTAAATAAAACCCTATTTAAAAGCTTTGATAACTGAGGAACGATTTGTACTACACATAAAATTAACCACGACTGGCGACCAAGAGATGCATCTATGGAAACATTGCATTCTGCGTATGCGACTCCTCCCCTCCCCCCACGTCTGCGGTCGCAGACACAAGAAGCGAGTTGCACCGAAGGAATCTTACTGTTAGATGGCCGAAGACAGAGAGATCCTGGTTGGGTGTACCAAGGGTGGTTTTTACCCTCTCTCTCCACGAAAATGCAGGTACACTTCCTCTAAATTATTTTCACAATCCATAACAAAGTCATGGTGCTAAGTTGCTTTGGTCCAAGTCGTAAGGGCCACAACAAACTGGATTTATGTAGTTGGGGAGGTTGGGAATATGATTCTAGGATGGGTTCACGAAGGAAAGGTTAACTAAACTCCATTCACGGTAGGAATTGCTCTCTGTAAGGTCTTTTTTCCTACCAATATCCTACTATATAATAGATTTCTGGTAGAGAAAAGGACTTCTCAGAAGAAAATTCCTACGGTAAACGGACTTTTGACAAAACATGAATTCATAGAATAAATAGTTACCATGTAAATTTTAAAAGATATATACGATTAGTATCGATTATTACACTGAAAGGAGGCCTAGCACTTTTTTAATAAACTTCTTGATACAGCTCATGTCTTAAAATCTATCTCAATTATAAAACAGACTCGACACCACGCCCTACGACCTTTAATTCACGCCTTTACAAGATGAAAGTCCTATTTCACCATAATTAGATTTTTTCTAACTTTCCGGGGATGGAATTGTGAACCCAAATTTTATCAAAGTAAACTCTATATACTGAGTTAAATAGTCTTAATTTTAGTTGTTTGAATTAATTTTTATCGATTCCACTCCTGACTTGGCCTGAACATTATTTTTTTAATGTGCACAATAGTAGCTTCCCTGTGGCTAGGGATCTGGGTGCTATGTCGGTTCTAGAATAAAGTGAATTTGTAAGCAGTGTCCTGATCAGTATGTTCATAAAGTGGACGTTAAACGCCTCCAGACCCTGCACCGCTCAAAAAATTTTAATTTCTTAACGTAAACACCCCCTTAATACAAACATCGTTAAGAAGTTATTAAGTTATCTCCTCACAATCGAGTCGAACCAGTTACTTTGACTGATCGTAGACATAATAAGGTTGTTATTGAAAATTATAATATATTTAAATAAATAAATAAAGTATTATATATTATATTATTGTGTAGATACATTTTAATATTTAATAAGGAGAGATTTCTTTCCCCATTACTTTTTAATATAGTCTTAGAGAATGCTATTAGGGTATTGCAAGAGAGTAGGAAAGGGTTGATACTAAATGTAGCTTTTAGGATACCCAGTAGTAAAGAATCTGTTGCAACAAATGAATATATTTTACAAGAGTATGTTAAGGAACTATGTTTAGGAGTTAACGCTGAAATGAATAGGTATATGATCACATAGAATACAGACTGTGTTCGATAATTTAGAGATTACGAAGACCAACATATCACTTGGCACTTGTCAGGGTTAATGATTTTAAATACTTAGGAACAATTTTAACTAGCAATAACGATATTAGATTGGAAGTTAGGAAAATAATAGTCGGGAAATGCTCTGTCTTAAAGTTGTTGACATCTCGCCTGCTTTCAAGGAATGTAAGACTCAGAAAAACAATAATTTTATTGTTTGTTCTCTATGGGTGTGAAACGTGGTCTCTTACCTCACGTGGGTAAAACAAATTTAGGGGGTTTGAAAACAAGGTACTCAGGAAGATATTTAGTCTAAAAAGGGATGGAGATACTGATACTGAGGAGTAGAGGAGGTTACATAATGATGAGTTGCATAATCTGTAATTATCCCAAGACATTGTTAGGATAATCACTGTGGGCAGGGCATACAGCGCGAATGGTAGATTCTAGAACCTTGTTCAGGGTACTGTCTGGCAAAAACAATGAGAAGAAACCAATGGAAAGACCTAGACGCAGATGGAAGGATAACATTAAAATAGACCTGAAAGAGAGAGTAATGAGGTGTACTGTATAGAATTTGCTCAAGCTAGGAGTAGGTGGCGTATTTTTGTAAGTGCAGCAGTGAACTTTCAACAACATAATGCTATAGAGTAGATAAGTAATGAATGAGCGATCTAGCACTAATAATTATTGAAGGCCTACTTACCAACCCTTTACATAGTTTTGCTTTTGCGCCTATAATTAGATCTATCAACAACGTAGTTTAGAGTATACCCATCTGCATTTGCATGGAAAGAGATGAATTATCTGTGGAAAATGGAGCCCAGTAAAACCAGCCGAGATTTGAACTTCGATCTCTCAATATTATAGTAAATATAATTTATTGCTAACTTGTAAGATTATGTGACCAACCACCAGAAAGGGTAGTATTTTAAAATGTTTGTTTTTCTAATATTTATTAGTATTTTCTATTATTTACTTGTTATTTACATTGTGGTTTGATTCAACTATACAATAAATGGAATAGCAATAATTTTGTATATATTATTTATATTTTTCTCCACATCTAACTACTGTACTAATGCACTAGGGATGTGTAAGGTATACTTTAGAGAAAATGTACCTGAATTTATATTGAGGGGAGAGTTTTAAACCATTTAGGAAAATCCACCCTTAGTACTTCCGTCGGGGATTAGAACTCAGACCTCCGCGTCGTCAGTAAACTAAACTAGATTAGATTGGCACTTAAGCCCACCACACACGATGCAGCCTCGTTGCTAGATTGCTTGCTGGATTACGCTTCTCGTTGCTGTGCTTGCTGCGCTGCGCTGCTTACGTTGTTTTTTCAGTTATTTTTGAGCAACTCTTCTCCATTTCACCAATTCCAACTTTAAAATATCACATTTTAAGATCTGTTTGATTATTTACATGTACACAAAATTTCAATTAGATATCTTCCCTACAAGGCTTATTATGCATTTAAACCCCCCAATGTTCCCAAATTTCCAGTCTCCCATTTTTAAATCCACCATTTTTAGATTTTTCTGCTTATATGATGCCATCCATACCTCTACCAACCTGCCAAGTATTCTGTAATTTTTTTTCGGCTGCATATGAATTGCGTCTTAAAATAAATTCTTTACACCAAGTGCATCCATCTATATAAAAAGGTGTTTTAAACGAATTGCGCCCCTGTTTAAAAATGGTGCAACACGAATTGCGTCCCTGTTTGAAATAAATGGTACGGAACTCTGCACGGACTTTCTCGCTCTATTGTTTAAAAATGGAGATATTTACTCAAAATTCGTAATTTATGTGAAACGAAATACTAGCAAAGCCAAGAATAAATTGCTCTACTTACGTAAAAGCTTTTTGAGCTTAGGTTTTAAATTTTATTTTTAAAGAATTTCCTCATTTGTATGTTTGTACCAATAAAAATGATCGATTTTGGGTCGACAAGGGTCAACACTTCATATTAAAATTTCGACTTCCAGTTAAAATTTTAACATTTTATTAGCTGTTTCACAACTTCAGGTAATCGCATTGCTATTCATTTCCTCATTTATAAATTTTGACAAAAAAAAGTTAAATATTGACTATTGAGTCAAAAATGAAGGAGATAGATCATTGTTGTACAATCATTTCTCCTAAGAGGTTAAAGGAAAATTCATAAACTTTTTGAAAGACTTAGTTATATTTAATTACCATATGGAATTAGAGATTTATTGCGTTAAAATCTAAGTAATATCTCTTTACAACTAAAACTCACAAAATTGTATTGATATATTAGCCAATATCTCAGAAAATATTGTTTTTATAAAAATAGATTTAGATTTATTTTTTATTTTTAATAGTACTAAAATTTTACAATGATACATTATTTAGTATCTCAAATGTTTGCGGAGATACGGAAATTCCCGCTTCTGTAAAGTACCCTAAAATTCATTTCATGGTAAAATGAAAATAGCCAGTTTATTTATAATCTTAATTAACACCTAGATACGAATTTTAATTAAAATCATTAGAGCCGATTTTGAGAAAATTGTTTTTTTCTCTCTCTTTTTATTAATCTACTCTTAATTTTAGGGTTAAACAGATACACAGATGGAATCGCAAAACCACTTTTTATAGTTTGGGGGGTCATGAGACGTCAATATCCATCAACATTTTGGGCTAGATTTTTTTTTACGGTCGCAATACTTCTTTAGTGTTCGAAAAGTTTTATTTATATATATATATATATATATAATTACGTAGAGCTTGAAATTTATTGGTTTTATAAAAATGTGTTTCAATTAAAAGATGTGTATTATAAATCGACCTACATATTTGCAACGATAAGTAATTTAATATTTCAAAGAGCTGTGGAGATATGATAAATAATAATAATTTACGCATTTGACAAGAACCCTTAAAGTAATTTTGCCGAAATATTGAGAGAAGCCATTTTGTTTGGAATACTTATATATGTTCATAAATAAAATTTATTCTAACCCGTTAGAACCAATTTTGAGAAAATCGACATTTTCTCTTTTTGCCCTTCAGTAAACTACCCTTAATTTTAGGGTTAGATATCCAATTCCAAAAACCCTCGGGGCAACCTTATTAAAACGCTAGATACAAAGTCTTAGCCCGATTGGTAAAATAGTTTAGGCTCTAGTCGTAGATACAGAGAGACAGACAGACGGAAATTCGAAAGCAACTTTTTTGGATTCGAGGGTCATGAAACGTAGATTCATCAACATCTCGAGTTCGATTTTATTTTTTTTGACGTTCACATTACTCCTGTATAAGATAGAGGGAAAGTAAAAAGTTAACCGAAAGCTATAATTCAATCATCTAAATGCTTACCTGTTTTTAAATACCTTATTAATTATTTATATAAGTATTATGACAAATCAAATTAAACCAGTTATTGTGGTTTTTTTTAGAAGTTAAAGTTTATAAAAATAAATAAACCAATCATGTAGTTTTCCTGGTAATTATAATAGAAAATTTTATATTTGGTATAGCTTTCCATTCAACACTGATTGCTTACTTTTGATTCATTGGTATTTTATATTAGTGACATACAAGTTTGATAAATGTAAATCGAGATATTTCTCTAGTTTCATACTTCAAAATTCGCTCCCTCATAAAGTGTTATTTGTGCACCGCTTCACGTCATATATATCCTTTACCGCGCATTTGGACTTGGAGTCGCACTGTACGTTTTTCAACACTTTTATTAACTGAAAAATGTTCGAGTGTGCTGAGTATAGTATTCCATTAATTTTGGAATTAAAAGGCTTACAGCAATTTTTAATGCATGTCACAGCGAGAGAGTTCTCTCTCCATACTCGGGGTGGAGATTTTGCATTTGTTGTTGTTAGGTATGTTTCTAAAATGTAGTCAATAAAGCGTCTTACTTTGTTGTCATTAGGATGTATCACTAACATCAGTAAAGGAGTCATCCACGTCACCAAGATTCAGGAATGATCGTCCAAACAAGTATTTTAAGAATTGTCCAACTTCAGAAACTGTAGCCTTATATTCATGAGTAAGGTTTAACTATTGGATTTTCCTCCACCAACTTTGGCCTGAATGAATCCTACAACCCTTGATGATGTGTGGAGGCAATACTCTCTCCCCTGAGCGTGTTGAATAACTTCTTCAAAGTCAATGAGTACTGTAGATGGAGCAAAGTCCAAACCAAGTTCATGAAATTTTAAAATTAAATGTTTAAGAGCTGTAGTGTGGGTGTTTGTGGTTTTGTTTGAAAGCAAAAAGAACACTAAAGGAGTGTAGACATCATCTGTACTGCTTATAATGGTGAATAATTGCAAAAACAGCTTTGAAGAAACATGGAGCGTTCCCGTCCATGTAAATGACGCTAAGTTGTTTCAAAAACTTCAAGATTTGTTACAGTATAAAAAAGCAAAACTTTTTCGCTATTATTCACTTCCATAATCGTCTTAGTGTCCAATTTTTACAAAGAAAAATGCAGTTCCTGCAGTGTTTTTTTGTAGTGTGGTAGAACCTAAGAGAGAACGTAATGTGTGAGAATATTAAACCTGTTGGAACAATTCATGAAGGTGCCTAATATGACAGACTGGTACACAGTTTTTTTGTTGACAAAAAACAACTTGGGATGCAGTTCATATGTTTCTTACAAGAGGACTCTTAACTAGGGATGCAATTCCTATGCTGCGGTTTTATCTTTTAATTTTGAATGTTTAGAACCCACACCCTCCGCCCCTCCCCCGCTTCAATTCAAATTATTTTATTCATTTAACTCATTAATTTCTTACTACTTTCTAAGACCCAAGACTTACAAGTACATTTAAAGAAAATAAATAGTTTTAGCAACGTGCTCTTTTTTTTCGGCAACAAATATGGTAACTCTGTAAATATATTAATATATTCTCAAAATTGAAAAATGACACCTGGACACGGGAATCAAAACCGGGACCTTTGGTTTAGTAGGCCACTAATGCTCTGACCACTGAGCCAAAGGTCCCGGGTTTGATTCTCGTGTCCAAGCGTCATTTTTTAATTTTAAGAATATGATACTAGATGGAGTAAATCCTCACTAGAAGCATACATAATAGCTTTGGCTATTTGATTATTATCATCACCATCATCATCATCATTACTGTGTCTTACTAACTGTTGAGGTTGTACGCATATATGATAATTACTCTAGTGGGGTAGGGAAGTAATCATTTTTAGAGGTAGAGTGGGAAACCATATATAAAAACCTCCTTCAGTAGACCCAACCCAGATTCGAACCCAGATATTTCAGTCATCCCCAGGTCACAAATATGACGCCTATATACCATTAGACCACTGAAGTGGATCAGAGGCCTAATTTATGGTTTAATAATACGAATATAAGAACATATGAGTGTTTCATGTAGCATTTTAATGGCAACTAACTACTCCGGCTCTCACTAGTGATTTAAAATAACTTTCTCTAAAATTACCAAGGTAAAAATGGTCACTTTATCTTGGGGCACTCCCAAGAACTACTAAGCTTATAAATTGCCAAGGCTACAAGAATGATTCTATTTCAAACTTTTTTCACTCAGACATTCCTGCTTGTCTTAGCTCAGAAGTGAAGGGGAGAAAATAAAAAGTAACTAAGGATGTTTTGAGAGGTGGGCGATAAGTGTCTGGTTCCAAAATTAGACTAAGACGTTCTGACTGAATCAACCCACCTACCCACCTCTCTAGGGAACACAGTACAGCCTCGCTCAGCTGTTCTATTTCAGTGTTTATACACTTTTTTACCGCATCGGAAGTCACGTGGTCTATTGCGTCACTCTGAGTTGTACTGGATTGTCAATGATGGGGAGGTTGGGTTTATATTTTTTATAATCTCTTTTCACTGTTTAAAATAAATAATCCTCAAGTCAAAAATTATTGAAGACAAATATATCATTGCACTTCATAAAGACGCATGAATTGGAGGTAAAAACAAATATGTGTAACTGGTTATACTCTTTTACCTATAATTTTGAGAATTATTAAAAAATATTAGAAAATACCATTGATTTTTTTTCATAACTATAGGATTAAACCATCATTTTTAGTTTTATAAATTTCTAAGCTTCATAAAAAACAAAAATTAGCTCATTATCAACGTGGTTTTACACAAAAAGGCGCAGTTATATTATTAAGTTAAATGGCTATAGACATAGATTTATCCTTCTTCAAAAATTAATTCAAATACACAAAATCATATTTAAAAGAAATTGAGGATTGTTTTAGTGGTTTTGACTATTAATAACTCCCATTCTCATATACCACAGTAGATGGATGTCTCATTTAATTAGTAAACTAAAAAAAACACGTTAAAGAACTCTGGAAATACTAAATTTAGAAAATGTACCTTCAACAGCAATTCAAACTATCATCAGCATGAACCCCGGTGGACCAAAAGTGTAAACATTCTATGAAGGATGCGATTCGACAGTGGAATGTCAGCCCACTCATTTTAACTCAAGCCCACGTTTTCTCCGTAAACTGGTATCTGGCCTTTTTATTTGTGATCTTCATCCTGTACTTTAAATAGCGGGAAGGACTGCTACTGCGGCACATTTAAAATAGAAGTTAGGTAGGAAGGACGTTGTCTACCAAATGGTGTGTTACAGGTAAGCGATAATATTACATTTATTCAGACTATTATTTTAGTAAAATATGTTCGATTCACTAAATGGTTTTCTAAACATCCTTCATGCAAATGTAAGGGGACATTCCGCCTAAGCTCTACCACGCTCATTCCATTTCAATTAGTGTAATTAAATATGAATAGTCTCAACGGATAGTAAGATGTGGGGTAGAATTATCAATTTTTACTATATTCATTAAATTGAAAAAAAAGGTTCTTGGATTCGGGAATCGAACCCAAAACCTTTCTTTGACTTAGTACGCCACTGTTACAGCCACCGAGCTATCCAGGAATGATCCCGTGTCCTGGGTCATTCTTCACTCATATTCTAAGGCAGAGTCTGTGATGGACGTGTGGAAATAGTCAGATATATATATGAGTGATCAATTGAGATTACGAGCTTTTGGACAACTTAGCTAACTTCGACTCGGTAGTTACCTTTTTGCTGCAAAATCGTCCTTACTCATTTTAAATGTATAGGTTTTACATATGATTACCAATTATTTTAAAACTAATTAATTACACATATTTTGTTCCAACTTTGTAGTCCATACACATGGTACTAACATACTTGGTACATTTCCATTATGACAATTTTGCTTTCTTGCGTTCATTTGAGGGTAGATTTAAAAATAATAATAATTGTATACAAATTCTTGGTGCTTAAAGAATAAATAAAATATGAACTTATACCAGCAATAATTTTCAAAACTCTAAGTTATAGTACTGTAAAAGCAAGAGGTTTACAATTTTATTTTGTTTTAATAAGTTATTCAAGGTCATCAAACCATTTTAGAAATGATGACTAGCAAACTTAATACAAAAGTGATTCATTAAGCTATATTGGTATAAAGGTCTACTTATTTCAAATTAATAGTCCATATTTCCTAATTTTAAAGATCTTATTCATAAAAACTTAGTATTTTGTTTGATGCTAAAAAAAGGAAATATATAATTTATGGCTATCAAATTTGGCATGCTCATAAAAGCTAATTTTCCTCAAATTAACATGTTTTAAATTAGGTAAAAGTTATTAAAAGTGTATAATTGATCATACTAAAACAGATAAGAAGAAAATGCTTAGTATATTTTGGACCAATAGGTGTAGTATTCGCATACGTTAACTATCCTGCTAATGCGTAGCACGACTTCCTTCGGAGGGAAGTAAAACCGTTGGTCCCATGTCGATTGTGGCATGTAAAAGAACCTTGGAACATATGTGAAAATACCTTTCCCGGTTAAATTGGTAGGTCCTTTCACTCTCACTCATAAAAATTCTCGTCTACTGATATAATCAGTCAGCTTATAAAGTGCACGTTTAATACCTGAAATAGTTTTTTAAAACTAACTTACTAAGTTCTCCCTACAATAATAATAATAATAATAATTAATATTTAGCACCGCGTCTTACTACCAATTCGGTTTATACTCTTTAAGTACTAATTACTCTAATGGATTAGGAATCGGGAAGGTTGAGTTAGAGGAAGTGAACCCGCATTTGCGTGGAGGAAAAATGGAAAACTATTTAGGAAAAACCACCCCCAGTTCACCCGACCGAGATTCGAACCTCGATTCTCCCTACAAGTTCACCACTACACAAATTGGGTTAGTAATAGTTTGGGCGTTTAATGTAGAGAATAAAATCATAAAATAAATAAGTTTGTAAAGCCTATGTGACAGTAATTTAAATAAATGATTTAATGTGAAATTGGGTTTTTGAATTAACTTAAGATACGTAATAGGTACTAAATAAAAGGATAATAAAAACCGGGGCACTTATTTGATAAAGTAGGGACACACTAACTGGAGCACTTATTTGCTAAAGTAGGGACACACTAACCGGGGGCACTTATTTGCTAAAGTAGGAGACACACTAACTGGAGCGCTTATTTGATAAAGCAGGGACACACTAACCGGGGCACTAATTTGATAAAGTAGACACACACTAACCGGAGGCACTTATTTGCTAAAGTAGGGACACACTAACTGGAGCACTTATTTGCTAAAGTAGGGACACACTAACCGGGGGCACTTATTTGCTAAAGTAGGAGCCACACTAACCGGGGCACTTATTTGCTAAAGTAGGGACACACTAACTGGGGCACTTATTTGATAAAGTAGGGACACGCTAACCGGGACACTTATTTGCTAAAGTAGGGACACACTAACCGGGGGCACTTATTTGCTAAAGTAGGGACACACTAACTGGAGCACTTATTTGCTAAAGCAGGGACACACTAACCGGGGCACTAATTTTATAAAGTAGGGACACACTAACCGGGGGGCACTTATTTGCTAAAGTAGGGCCACACTAACCGGGGCACTTATTTGCTAAAGTAGGGCCACACTAACCGGGGCACTTATTTGCTAGAGTAGGGACACACTAACCAAAGCTCCAGGGTTCTTAGGTTAGTTTTGGACAGTCTTGATATACTAAAATATAAGCCAACCATTGGTAAAGCCGACCGGGTTTTGAACCCTTTAAATTTGACATTTGTATATTGCGTGCCCACAGGTGTGGGATAACCATCCTTGTCTAAACTCCTTGGATTCAGAAGTTAATGACCATGGTGTAAAACGAAATAACTGCAAAAAGAAAGGTTTTGTCAGAAAACAGTTAGCTAGAATGTAAAGAGAAATGTATCGTTTGACTGCAGGCCAAATAATGACGTTTGTTTATGCAACTGGCTCCGGCGAAGAAAGATGTTAGGGATCGAAGGAGGGGGAGGAGGGCTAGTCTAAAAATTCCTCACACATCGAATATCTGCTCGTCCACACACCTGTTTTCACACACACGTGTCTGCTAATGCGAAGGAAAAATAAACAGATTGCGGTACTATTTGTTTTACCCCCTTTGCACTGGCTTTAGGCCCAATTTCATAGTCATATTGAGTACGCCTCAAGTTCGGTACTTCACTAAAAAAAAAAATACAGGATGATACCTACCTAAACTCGAATGGAATGGGCCATTTTCGAATATGGAACTGGGAAAGGGCCAGTTTCATATTCGATGCGGATGGTCAGTAGGTCGCAAAAAAACAAATAACAAACTAATCACTTTATTTTTAAATCTACAGCTACATCAATCTACAAAGCAAGATGGATAAAACCTTCGGTATTCCTGTTCTAAAATATTATCACACTATTGGGCATTTCATACACAAAATATACCGCTGTAATATTTTTCTTAAAACACTAATTTAAATTTATTCAAAAAACGTTATCACTAACATAATTTGTTTATTTCAAGTTTGTTTTGCCCATATTGAAACATAGCTGCACAAAGCTCCCGTGTATATTAGTGGTTCCGTGTTTAATAAGAGACCAGACCGCAGCTAACAACAGCCGTGTCCTTAGTAATCGGTTTGTATATCGCGATGGTAAAACTTCACCTTGTTATTACCCCATTTGTACCTTCTTTGGTCTGGGTCACGAAATATGACGCTCGGAACACGGCACAAAACCACTGTTATTATTAGAATATTGACCCACCTTGGTGGTCACAAAGTTTATGGCGTCACTCTCGATAGTAATAGGATGGATTGCCACAGATGGGGATATTGGGGTTCAAATACCGGTGTGGTGTACTGAAGGCATTTTTGTTTAAATGGGTCCCCACTCGTACTCCACGTAAATGTGGGTACACCACCTGTAACTTCTACCTTCTTCAGCCCTACATTAGTGGTATAAAAATGCGGCTATCCCAGACTGGTATCAAGAAAATAAGCATGATCACGGCGACTGTATGAGATGTCAGGATGTGTAAAAGGTATCATTTATTTACTAATATCACCCGCCTCGGTGGCGTAGTTGGCTAACGCGCTATTCGTGTTGAGCTCGACTGCTGATGACGGGGAGATCGAGGTTCGAATCTCGGTCGGGTGAACTGGGGGTGGGGGTTCCTAAATGGCTTTCCACTCTCCCTCCACGCAAATTCGGGTTCACTTCCTCTAATTCAACCTTCCCAATTCCTAATCCATCAGCGTAAATATTACTTAAAGCGTATAAACCGAACGGGTAGTAAGACGCGGTGCTAAATAATAATATTTACTAATATCGATATCTTCCTCAGTCGACCTCGGTCGACCTCAGTAACTGATGTTTGTGGGTTAACCCAGCTGATATCGAAGTATTTTTCTTGAGTGATAAAAACCCGTAGCACAACTTTCTTCAGAGAGGAAGTAAATGTAAATGTAAATTGTGGCAAGTAAAATAACCCTTGAAGGTATGCGAAAATACTTTTCCTGGCAAAATTGCTAGGCCCTTTCGCTCTCGTTATAGAAATTCTCGTGTGCTTATATAATCAATCGGCTCAGAAAGTGCACGTTAAATACCTAAAATAAATTTTAAACGAATATATATTTTCCTTTCGATGCCTATACATTTTAGTCTTATTATTTAGTTTCTCTATTTCTACTCATGAGTGAGTACTCGTATTTTACCTTTAAAAATAGATATGCCTTAATTTTCTACGACGAATGAACATATTGGACAGCTAGAATAAGTTACTAGATCATTTTTCATGTTTTAATACATCAGGTTTGTAATCTTTTGCTGTAAGCTTTTTTTAAAAAAACTAAGCAAATATATTTTTTCTAAAATAAAAAATTATGTTTGGATAAAAATTTCTTATCTTTCAATAGCTATAGCTACTGCTAATATTTTTATTGGTTCTTATCTTTATTATTCGTGCCTTTTTCCACTTATAACAATATTCTAGAAAAAACTTTTAGAAAATGATCGATAATATACTTTCAATGTCACGTCCCTAATCAGATAGTTATTATTGTGGTGAAATAACTCTAAGCCTACACCCAATCACGTGGTCAAACGCATCACTCTTGAGAAATTGGATTTCTGATAGCTGGAAGATCGGGATTTTAATCCCGGTCAAGTGTACTGAGGGTGATTTAATCATTCCCTACTCCCCACTAACGCACATGCGGTTACAGTTCCTTCAAATATGTATCTTCCTCATCCTTATTTCATTAGCATAAAGTGTGTGTAGGGGTTTGGGGCGTGGGGGTGTTTGGATGTGAGGGTGAGGGTGGGTGTAAGGGTAGGGGGGTGCGTGTGCGCGCGCACAGCCCAATCAGATACTAAGACTCAGTGGGGGGGAGTGTATCCCCCTCCTCCCCCTCCCCCCGTGGATGAGACAATATTTCCTAATTCGCCGATGATGTCTCGGCCCGCGCGCGCATTCAGTTCCTGTTCCCAGAGTTCGTCACCGGGTTCAACACTTGACGAACGAAAACAATGGAGTACTGACAGTACCTACACGATTTCACCTTCTTATACCACCCACATGCGCTGTCACTGGACCTTTATTTAAGCCTGGTACACATGACACCATTTCTTGGACAAAATTGTGAACGATAAATTGAACAAGATGTTGGTTGCATTTTTTGCACACGAGTGTTACCCAGAGACTGTTCACACAGCACTTAATATTGTTTTCTGAAAATTGAAAAATGACACCTGGACACGGGAATCGAACCAGGTGTCATTTTTCAATTTTCAGAACATGATATCTAAGTGGTGTTATCCTCACTAAAATGCATTAACAATAGTTTCGGCTATTTGTTTCACTTAATATTGTATTTAATATTTGAACAATACGATAGATCTTTTGCCCTTTTTAGGATTACTTTTTTTTAGCATCGTATCTTGCTACCCGTTCGGGCTATACGCTTATGTACTAACTACGCTAATAGTTTTAGGGATTAGGAAGGTTATATTTAGATAAAGTGTTCCCACATTTGCGTAAAGGAATAGTGGGAAGCCCTTTAGGAAAACCACCGTCAATACATCCGACCGAGATTCGAACCTCAATATCCCCGTCATCGGCAGTCTACTATGAGATTTACGCTTTAAACCACGCAGCTACCGAATCGGGTAAAAACTAATAAAATACTTAATAAAAAGTATTTACTCTAAATACTATCTTAACCATCCCTAAATATTATCAATATAAATAAAGGGTTATTTTCAAATTGAATTTTATTTTACTCTTCATACACACAACCTTTATGTTTGGGGTTTAACCTCCTACAATTATAATTATTATTTAAATTTTTAGCTGTTAGCTACTTTTTTTTATCACTTTTGAGTAAGTGTAAAATTACTATCAGACGGAGCTATCATGTCTACAAATCAAAAGAAGTGACACACAAATATATTAATTCAATTCGTGTTTAGAGGTTTGTTTTGTATAAGCATATAATTTTTATTTTCGAAACTGATATCTTCATTATAGTCCAATGACATTCATTCTTAGCAGTAGCGGATTTAGGCTTAGGCCCGTGATGCCCGGGCCTAGGGCGGCAAATTTTGAGGGGCGCCAAAAATTTTAAGATGACTAAAATTAAAAATCGATTGGGTTTTCTGTAAACTGTAAGACCAAATTTTAAAGTTTATTTTATTGCGATCTTACTATCGAAACATAGTACCATTTTGAGGGTAGAATTTCTTTGTTAAAACAATTAATCAGGCAAGTACTAAAATTTTAAATATCTAACAAAAAGTTTAATTTGTACGTGAATTATATTTCTTATTATTATTGTTATTATTTTCATTATTTTATATACACACACACACACACATATGTATATATATGTTTATATATACATCCTACCTAAATCCGCTACTGATTCTTAGGTAATAGAGCCGAGCTTTCCTTTCCCCACTCAAACCCTGTTCTAATTCAATCTCATGGTAGTTCTAACTTCTGCCACCAGTAGTCTTTCCCCTTAACAGATGGCGCGCAGACAGGCACGCGCAGAAGCTTTCAAGCCGTGACGTCAGATATTGTATTTGGCAAACCTCCAACTTTAAAACTAAAAACTTCTCGCGGTTGTGTCACTTGTGTGGAAGATACGGACCACGTTTCGTTGTTGTTTCTATGTGTTTCCTACGTCTCATTAAGGAGCTCATCCATAGTCAATGAGATACCTCCTATAGTGTAGCACGTGTTATCTTCCCCTCTTGGTATTTCACTATTTATCTTCATGCTTAAACGGTTTCGCGCTATTGTTCTGACATGCAAGGTCAAACTAGGATTATGAGATCATAATGCAGTGTGGTATATAACATTTTTTCACCAGCTTCGGTGGCCGCATTGTCTAAGGCGCTACTCTCGCTATAGACTGCTTATGACGGGAATATCATGGCTCGATCCCGGTCGGGTATACTGAGAGTGCTTTTTCTTAAATTATTTCCCTCTCTAAATATATATTACATAAAATGAGGGTACATTTCCACTAAATTAAACCTTCTAGTTCCATTCGAATGTATATACCAGTACCTTAAGGAGAAAGAATCTAGAAATCATATAGGCCGAACAGGTAGTAATTCACGGTGCTAAAAAGAAATAAATGATACGGAACCCCCGCACGGACTTTCTTGCTCTATTGTTTGAAAATTGAGATATTTACTCAAAACTTGTAATATATGTGAAACTAAATAATATACACCCAAGCCTAGATTGCATTATACTTGTGTAAAACATTTTTTAATTTTGTAATTTTATTTTTAAAGAATTAATGTCTTCAATTGTATGTTCAGACCGATAAAAAATATTAATATTGGGTCCACAAGGGTTAACACTTCGTATTAAAATATCGACTTCTTGTTGAAAAAAATTGATATTTTATTAGGTGTTGCACATCTTCAGGTCATTGCATTGCTATTAATTTCCTTATTTATAAATTTTGACTAATAAAAAATGTAAATATTGACTATTAAGTCTAAAATGTATATAGGTTATTGTTGTACAAACATTTCTCCTAAGAGGCTTAATGAAAAATAACAAACCTTTTGAGAGACTTATATTTAATTACTCTATGGCATTGGAGAATTATTGCGCTAAAACTTAATTAGTATTTCTTTACAACCAAAGCTCACACAATTGTATCAATATAGTTTCCAATATCTCAGAAACTGTCAGTTTTATAAAAATATATTTCATATGAAAGTTTTTAATTTTTAAGAGCACAATTTTGCAATGATATGTTGTTTAGTTTCTCAAATAGTTGCGGAGATACGGAATTTCCCGCTACTATAAAGTACCCTAAAAGTCATTTTCATAGGAAAATGAAAATAGCCATTTTATTTATAATATTAATCAACGCCTATATACGAATTTTAATCAAAATCGTTGGAGCGAAGTTTGAGAAACTATTTTTTTTCTCTTTTCGCCCTTTATTAAACTACTCTTTAGTTCAAACAGGCACACAGACAGACGGCATTGCAAATACCATTTTTAAGGTTCGGGGGGTCGGGAGACTTAGACATCCATCAACATTTCAAGCTAAGATTTTTTTTTACCATCGCAATACTTTCCTTTAATGTTCAAAAAGTTAAAAAAATATATATACATTAGCGTATAGCTTGAACGCTATTGGTTTTGTAAAACTATTTTTGAATTGTATTATAAATAGATCTACATATTTGTAATGATGTAATTTCATATATAAAATAGTTTCGGAGATATGATGAAAAAAAAAATAGAATTTACGCTCCAGACCAGAACCTTTAAAGTCATTTTGCCGAGATATTGAGAGCAGCCATTTTGTTTGGAATATTTAGAAATGTTTAGAAATGAAACTTAATCAAAATAGTTTGAGCCAATTTTGAGAAAATCTACTTTTTCTCGTTTTTCCCTTCAGTAAACTACCCTTAATTTTAGGGGTGGATATCCAATTCCAAAAATACCTCAGGTCAACCCTATGAAAACCCAAGATACTAAGTTTTAGTCCGATTGGCAAAATAGTTTAGGCTCTAGTTGGAGGTACAGACAGACAGACAGACAGACGGAAATTCAAAAACAACTCTTTTTGATTCAGGGGGTCATGAAACGTCAATATTCATAAAAATCTCGAGTTAGATTTTTTTTTATGATCACAATAGGCCTACTTTCTCAACCTGTAAAATAGCGAGAAAGTAAAGAGGGAAGATAGACTTAAAGGAATTGTATCATTTACATGTAGAGAGAAGGTTAAATCATTTAGCGATAACAGCTAAGCACACCCAGTCTGAATTAAAACCCCAGCATCCACATTACATGGCAGCCAGACCTAACGAGACCACGTTTCCTCAAGAGAAATATAACAATGATGCTATTTAGCTCTTTTATGAGTAGTTACTGTGATTAGAGAGGGATAGGAGACTGTACTAATTACTTTTCCAAAGGTGGGTATGCATTTTCTAACGAATGTCTATGTCTGACAATTATAATTACTTTATATACTTTCACGTGATTCTACAAGTCATGTGATCTACAGTTGTCACTTTTGATATTATCAATTACACTATTAATATAATAAGACCTTAGCAACGTTGACTGCAAAAATTTGTTCTCTTAAAAGATGATTCAAATGCAAATTCGTAAGAAAATAAAGGTATATGTATGCTATTCTTGAAAAATAGAATACACCTACACATTTATTGATTTCTTATACAAATAAAGTATTTAAATCCTGAACATTTTTGGCCTTTAGATTATTATGAATTTTTACGTAACATGTTTCACCGAGTAGCTAAAGAAGTTAGTCTTCCCCAACAATTATTATATCTGCCCCCATGTATGTGCGTCTGTACCTTGGACTACGGCCGAAACAGTGGACTTGTTATATGGTCATACCACAAGACCAAATTGTTATTTTGATTCTAACCCTTAAATTAAGAAGTTTATACTGATTTTTGAAGATTTTAATTTTCGTATGAGAAAGTGTGTACAATTTGGTATGTGGTTTACTAAAAATGTTATTTTTATAATGTGAGGCTACAACATTTAATGGGGCATTTGTATCTAGTACATATATAAATGTATTTTACAATTATGTCTTATGTTTAGTTAAATAAAGCTTGCATTGTAAATAGATTACTTCTAAAAAGATTTCCTCCTTCATACTTAGCCTATTAGAGTAATATAATTTGCATACACGTATATTAACTGAACATGTGGTAAGACGCAGTAATAAAATCATAAAAATTAAAACTCTTTGTGAAATGGTCTAGAATCTAGATTTGAACTAAATAAATTATGTTGGCTTACTCCAACTCTTTTCCACCAACCTGTGTACCTTGCCTATATTACGTACGAAACAAATCATTTTGCTGGTTCTTTATTTATGAAAGGCTGGTAAACAGTTTAAACAAACTTGCTCATTCCTACACCTTTTATTAAAACATGAGTAGCTTTTGTTTAAAATGTAATGCTTAGAAAAATCAATACATTTTTATCTTTTCAGACTGTCTGACTTTCAATCGGTGTCTTCGCTGCTTCGAAGAAGTTGTAAGGTAAGGGATATTTAATACCAAATATTGCATTCATAGAATAATATTTAAGTAGTTTTTTATCGCCGTGTTTTACTACTTGTTTGGGCTATACGCATGTGTACGAATATGATAGGTATGAGTAAGGTTGAGTTTAGAGTAAATATATCAACATTTACTTGAAGGGAGAGAGTAAAAACATTTAGGGAAAACAAGCTTGAATACACCCGACCGGGATTCAAATCCCAATCTAACGGGTTATGAACCCTGTTCTCTCCGTCATTTATGGTGTAGTCTGTTTCAAGAGTGATGCCGTGGGTGACCTGGCGGTCTAGGGGTAAGGTGTCAGACTTCTGTGCTGGCGGCCGGGGTTCAATCCTCGGTCCTGGCATAGATTTATCTGATTACCAAACCCCTCCTTCACCTCTGACAAGACATCTTGTGAATGTGGGGAATGCCAGGCCTCCACCATGGTTCGAATTCCACGTTAAACTGTACGTCCTCCATTTTATCTCACAATCACCCTACCATTACACATTAGCGTAAGTGCGTATAACCCGAACGGGTACTAAGACGCGGTTATAATAATAATAATAAGAATAAGAGTGATGCCTTAGACCATACAGCCACTAAAGCGGGTATCATTTCATTCATTTTAAATACTAGCTTGGTGTTAAAACTGGTGAGTGATGTATTAGGTTAAGTTAATAAAACGAGTCATTTTGTTTCACTTTAGTATTAATGTGATGACTATTAGCTACGTAAATTTTAAGAAAACTCACGGCACAACTCTGGAGAAAGAATGTCAAAACAAAGTATCCAGCCGGGATTCAAATATCAACTTCTTGGTTTAGAGTTAAGCATTTCAATTATTTTTTTGTCACATATCTTGCTAGCTGTCTGCTTTATCCGCCAATTTGCACAAATGAGTTAGGTATGAGGAATTAATTATTTAGAGGAAATATACTCATCCTATACGTGGAAGGAAAGGGGAAACCATTTAGGAAAAAACTAAAAATGAGATGCTCGAATTCTTGATTCCTCAAATCTTATTTTATTTAGCTTGGCCAAAAAAAAGGTTTGTAAAAAATTATGCTAAAAGTAATAAATGGCCTTTCCTCATGTCCCATTCTTCACCACTTTCATTCTTACCACAAGTTTGTCATTAAACGGTTACAATGCCTTCAGACAGTTATACAAATTTCAAAACACAAACAGGTGTTTTATTATTATTCATCTGGTTAATAAAGTTGAAATTAAGTTTTTAGTTTATATGGTTTTATTATCAATAAACGGTAAACATAAACACGAAAACATGAATAAAACATGGGAAACATAAAAAGGACAAACATTAACACCAGCCCCGAAGGGCTCTCGAAAACGGACACGACATAGGGATGTCAGATTTGCATTTGAAATAATATGGATTTATTCGTTTAATGTTTTTATTTTTTATTTCTATAGCTACATAAAATATTTGATGGACGTTGGTTTACTGCTCTGCATATAAATAAAAAAGAAATAAAACATGGTAAGTTATTGTGTAAACAATCCTTAAGTGTGTATTATTTTTTAGTAAATTAAACACAGTTATCATGGAAATGATATTATTATTATTATTATTAACTAAAGCAATGAAATACAGTTTTGAGTCTTATAAAGAGAAGGCGAACAGTTGGTGCTGGCACCTAGTGGGGAAAGCGGAACCTGGTGTCTACGGCTGAGCTATCGAGACCGACAAGTGACGTCATCGATCATTTGGAAGTCAGCCAAGACTTTTTGATGTCACATCTGTGACGCGTGGCAAACGGCTCGTTCCAATGTTTACAATTTACTGAGATTACTATGGACTACAATTATTTTTTTTGCCACCAAGATTGATAACATTTTACTGTAACTTATTAATAGTGCTTTTTTAATAAATATAATTAATAGTGCTCTTTTATAAATATCAAAAGTGATAGCTTCAAATCATATTACTTGGCTTACGAATACGTGAAAGTAGACCTAGTGACTTAAACTAGTTGTCCGATAAGGTCCTTCTTATGAAAATTGAACTGTACCTGTGTAATGTGTTGTGTTTGACCTTTACTTGAGGATAATCTACTAAAATGTATTTACAAGGCATAATTGACGTTATATTTTTTAATAATTTACAAATATGTCACGATCTTGTTGAATAAATTATAATTTTATCATGTATCTTGAAAATGTTCCATGAAATATTTAAACAAGACTGCACCCTAGATTTGCGGAACTACCTCTCCCCCCTTCTGAACTCTTTCACCAAGACTGCACCCTAGATTTGCGGAACTACCTCTCCCCCCTTCTGAACTCTTTCACCAAGACTG
>CABFOV010000281.1:0-10630 GCA_902141375.1 Timema poppense
ATGTATATAAGTATGTATGCGTGTTTGTATCATGTATATAAGTATGTATGCGTGTTTGTATCATGTATATAAGTATGTATGCATGAATGTATGCATAATTGTCAGGAGGATTTTTTGTACTTCCCAAATGTGGCAGAAAGATGGAATAGGTTAAAGTTGTAGATGAACCACTCAAAATGTGCGCAAAATTTAAAAATTCTGAAACTCATTAAAAATATAAGAAATAAAAACGTGTTTTAACTAATAAATTGTATTCATTTATATGTTATTTGCACTTCAATGTAAATGAGAAATGACATAAGCTTCAATTTCAAATCCAAGGTGAAATAAATTATTACATAGTTTCCTATTGGTGTAGATTTGATGGTTAGCACTTAACTAAAAGTAATGTTTAACTTATGAGTTTAAAAAAATATTTGTAACTTAAAATAGATCTGATGTTTTTTTTTAACGAATTCAGGTCCACTCTACGAAATTGAAACGTTATTGGCTGCTACTTTGAAGCCAAGATTTGTTTAAATGAACAAGGACGTGGTTGGTCTTGTATTTGTTTGACTCTGGAATAGTCGAGAGAAAACCTTCAAGTCGATTGTACCTACAACCTGCTTTACGAACTACCTGTACCGTTAGTAGAATAATCGACCTCTCATGAAGATGACATAAAATGATGCAGCTGACTTCAGAGAAGCCAAACTGCTTATTTAGAATGAGTCGACTATGAACCATGTGATGCACTAAGATATTCAATAATTAATAAATTGTGTGTAGGATATAATGAACAGAAATCTACCATTTGAAATAAAATGTCTGCTGTTAGGGAGTGACGTCAGACATTGTTTATTGGTTCTTCATTATGTTCATAGGATGTTAATCTTTCAGTCCAGCATTAAATTTTCTGAACTGAGGATAAAGTTTAAAATTCTCAAGTTAAACAATAATGAACGGAATATTGACAGTAGCTAAAGTTACAGGCTTAAAAACTAGTGAACAAACAATTTTGATAATTGAAATTAGGTAGATGTATAAATAGTTATTTTATTTTGTATCTGATTTTGGCCGCTTTCACCCATCATAACTTTCCAAATTTGACTACACGCTTAAGTGTTGGGAAGGAAGAAAATAAAGTCAAGAGTAAACTTACCTGCATTTGTGAAGAAGGCACTACGGAAAAATGTTTAGCAAAAACCTCCCTAAGTACAACTAAACGGAACCAAGATCCTGACCTCCCCATCGTAATAAAATTAGACTATACGAGCATTTCTACAAAGTCCTTATTCCAACCGATGTGTGTTTAAACATAAGTAAATAATCACCAAATTGGCCTAGCTCTGCAATTTGAAGACACGCAATTTTAGTTTAATTTTTCGGAAGTACCTTACTATATAATCTTTTTCTTAAATAATAATAATAATAATAATAGTTTATTTACAAAATGCGACAACCCATTTGCTTAATTTTCCCCGTTGGTTTTTTTAATCCCTACTTTCCATGGCCGCCCAGGCGTTATTGTTTTCTTTCTAGCATGTCTTATCTTTTATTGCTCCCCTTTACAATTTCTTTCCTTCTTTGCTTGTTTTCCCCGGAGTGATTCGTTGCTCCTATCAAATGTATTGGATGACTCGACATCACGCCTGGGGGTCGTAGAAGCTGCCAAAGCTAAGACCTAGCCCCTGCTTACCCTGGGCTCCCCTATATTCTAATTCACTAGAATGTTGGTTACAGCTGACGCCTGCTCGTGAATACCATTTAGTATGAATTTAATCATAAACACTATACTGATGGGGCTAGCTGGGAATGACTGGGCTAGGCGTGACTGGCAAGGACAAGTGAGACACTTATGTGGGACTATGTGTGATTCACGAGGTTATCTAGGATTCAAATGGCTATCTGGTACTGGAGGGGGCAGGTGAGACTAATGGGGATAGATGAAACTTAGAAGGATTAAAGGAACTAACTGGTCTAGGTGTTACTGGCAGGGCTAATTGGGGCTCGCATGGAGAGCTGTGACTTCTAGAACCTAGTGGGACTATGGGGCTAGATGATATTTGTAGCGCTAGATGGGATTTGGGGGGCTAGACGGTGATAATGTGACTGAATAAGATTTATGGAGTCTAAGTAGAGTGAGGACTAGATAAAACATAAAAGTGGAAGAGGTATGAATTTCAGTTCCCTGGCTGTTCCAAGCTTACTTAACTGTTATTTATTTTCACCACGCTACCCCCTCGGGTGAGACCAATAAGAAAACATATTAATCGTAGAAAAGTGCCAGGGATAATGATAATATAATTTATATGAAAATTTACCCAATTTCGCTTGGAGAGAGAGAGAGAGAGAAATCGGAAAACCATTTATGAAAAACAACCTTCACTACATCCAGACAAGAGTTGAACCCCTTCCTCCATGTCAACTGCAAACCATACTAAAAGAACTTGACATTCATAGCTGATATTATCATAACAGTTAGGGGAGCAAGTAGTCATATTCTTTTAGTTATTTGTAAGATTTTTCTGGTTGCAGCAACGTTATTTTGTTTCTTACAACGAATATTTTTTATTGAAGTTGTATTGACGTGGCATACTAGAGTTGGCCACCATTTTGAGAATAAGGAATAGCATCATGTTTTACTACCCGTTCCTGTTATACGCTTAAGTACTAATTACGCTAATGGATTAGGAATTGGGGAGGTTGAATGAATTTAGATTAATTTAACAATAATTTGCGTGGAGGGAGAGTGGAAAACCATTTAGGAAACCACTCCAGTTCACCCGACCAAGTTTCGAACTTCGATCTCCCCGTCCTCGAAAGTCTAGCTCCACACGAAACTAGCGCGTTAGCTAAATACGCCACCTAGGCGGATTTTGTTTTGATTGTTTATGATGTTATTTTTAATTTTGATAAGTCATAGAATTTATATTATGCATGAACAACGTTATTTGGGTTCACTTCCTTAATATGTTATCATACGACTTAGAAATTAGCTTGAATCAATTCTTACGGTCTAAGGCGTCAAGCTCTCAACTGTCTAAATTCCTGATCGTAGGGAGGCCGGAGTTCGAATGGTGACCAAATGCCTTGGGGATTGTTATTTTCCACATGTGTTGAGTTTTTCCTCCATCTCCTCCTTATAATAAATCGGTTGCAATTCTTCTACCCTCTTAATTTCTGTTTTTAAACGTATATAAATAATTTTAAAAAAATATTAAGGCAGCGTATATTACAAATAATTAATTCATGTACAATTAATAACCTTCTGATTCCAAAATATTGTAAATTATAGTCTAGTCGATTCCAATTTGAACTAAATCTAGACGACTTAAGAACTGTATTTGTTCAACAAGTGCTTTGAGAAACTGTATCTTTTAATTAGCACGCAGGTGACCTGGTGGTCTAGGGGTAAGGTGTCGGACTTCTGTGCAGGGGTCCGGGGTTCAATCCTCGGTCCCGGCAAAGATTTATCTGATTACCAAACCTTTCCTTCACCTCTGACAAGACATCTTGTGAATGTGAGGAATGACAGGCCTCCACCGTGGTTCGGATTCCACGTTAATTTGTAGGTCCTCTATTTCATCTCACAATCACCCTACCATTACACATTAGCGTAAGAGCGTATAACCCGAACGGGTAGTAAGACGCAGTGCTAATAATAATAATAATAGTAAGAGCGCAGTTTTGTAAATAGTCAACATCTACTATCCGAAATTTTGAACAATGGGCCTATCTAAGCCCTTAGGCTTATAGCTTATATTCATTTTTGAACAAGTAACTTTTACGATACCAACATAAATGGTGTTGTTAAATCTATTTGTTTTCTTATCCTTATTTTTTTAGCATCTCGTCTTACTACCCATTTGGGTCATATGATTATGTACTAATTACGCTAGTGGTCTTAGGTATTAGAAAGGTTATATGGAAATGTACCCGCTTTTGCGTGGAGAGAGAGTGAAACACAATTTTGGAAAATCCAACTTAAGTACAGTCGAATGAAATTCTAACCTTGATCTCCCTGTCACCGGCAGTTTAATCTACTCCAAGAGTAACGCGTTAAACCACGCGGCTAACGAAGCGAGTATTTCTTGTATTATTGTATTATTAAGAACGAGCAAGTTTGTGACCAAGTTGATGACATATAATTTTGTCTCTCATCTTTTAGAAAGATATAATATTTTAACAAAATCACTAAGTATACCTATAAATAGTATACACCGTGAAAATAAAAGTTTTGGGTAGTACTTCACTCGTAAACTTGAACACTAGTATCAGTGAAAGCTTATAAAACTTTAATTTGTCACACTGTAAGAAAAATCTGTGCTAAAATTCCCATACATGTATTGGAAGTAATTAACTCATACAAGTATTGAAGTTTTCCCGTAAATGGTCATGGGAAAAGTGCCATACGTTGGTAGTAATTTTCATATACTGGGTGGGTATTTTTCCCATACCTGTGTATGGAAATATTAATATCTAACCACCATTAAGGTTGTCATTTTCATATACTTGATTGGAACTTTTCTCATACCTGTTTATGGAAAAATTAATTTATGACCGCCATGAAGGTTGTAATTTTCATATGCTGGGTTGGTTTTTTCCCATGTATGTTTATGGAAAATAAATTATATCTTACATATTCATTGGTTACAATTTTTATATACCGGGATGGGACTTCTCCTATGATTAGTAATGGGATAAACAAAATAATATCAATGCATTGGTTTTATCTTCCCCATATTGGGGTATGGGTGTAGTGACATTTCACCAGTAAGTTTGTTGTATTTTTCATATAATGGATAGGTTTCTTTTATATATATAACTGGGTAAAGGAATGATGCAATTTATACAATTTATTTATTTTACGTTTTTATGGAAAAATAAAAATCTTACTCTTTTCTGGGGAAATAAAAACTAAATTCTGGCTGTGTTTACATTTGTCGTTGAGCTGAAAGATATTTCCGGAGATTTGTATACAAAATAAAACACTTTTCCATGTTTCATATTTCAATTAATGACCTACACTATTTGATTACAAATCACACACAAGGTGATACAAACTTATAATTAATGTTAGCACAGTCGTGTCCATGGAGAGGTAGTCAAATTAAATAAACATTAATTTAGTTAAAAATGACACCCGAACACGGGGATCAAACCTGGTACCTTTGGCTTAGCACGCTAACGGTCAATACTGAGCTATCCAGGAATCGTCCCGTGCCCAGGGTCATTCTTCATAAACCTTGTGTGCGATATGTAATTAATATATGCATAGTTGTGAATTCTCCCAATTTTACACCTGGCAGATTAACAGACATTATTGAGTCAAGATGGTTGTTGAATCAGATAACTCGCTGATGATTTACACATGTTGATCACAGACTCTGCCTTCAAATATCAAGAAGTCCAGATAGTATAACATTGTGCACAGTGCAGCAGGGATTTTTGTTTAAAAAATGATCAATTATTTAACATTGTTTTTGTTGTAAAATAAATTGTATACTTTAATGTTACAGCCATTTTTTTCTCCCAAATTTGAACTTTGTACTCAAATAATCTGTTTAAAACTGTGATAATTTAATATTTAGAATATAATATACTCATTTGAATTCAAATATTATTTGTTGGAAAGGGAAATATTTTGAAAGTGTACTTGAATATAAAATGAGGTTTAATAAAGATATACAGGACATAAATTGATTCTGAGAGAAGGCTTAAGAGTTTAATGTTTTTTATAGTTAAAAAAAGCACGTGGATATTACAATTATGTTGCTAGGGTTGAATGATCTGTTACTATTAAATGCTTAGTGTTTATATTGGGATCCGTTATCATCCTATACGTGGTGTACCTAGAAATTTACTTTTATAGTTATAAAGGGGTCCATTATCGAAGATAATATTTATATACTACTAGACCCTCCCCCCCTCCCCCACATTATTATTTTCAACACACATATTGAAGAATCATCATAGACTCTACCATCAAATATGAGTGACTATCAACATTTTTATGAGGAATAAATTAAATTTTCAAAATAAAATATAGCCTATGTTACTCGCTGATAAATGTAGATTTATATTGGTGGAAGAATTTTTAAAATTGACCTTGTAGTTTTTGATTTTATCCATTACAAACAAAAAAAAATCAAATATTTCCTCTTTATAATATTAGTGTAGATGTAGACTACTTTTTCAATTTTGTAATTTTATGGAAATACTTAAAGTGGGAGTATACTTATTAAACATAAATTTGTACTTCTTATGTTTTTCAGATTTTATTAAAGGTAATTTTGATCTTGGGAATGGAGAAGTAGAATGGGAAGAATGCCTCGTCTGCCCCCTTCCTTCACCTTCCTCCTCTGGATTCTTCACTGACTTCCATGTTTAGAAATTGAACGTCTAATACTCAAATGTATGTCTCCCAGAACCAAACAGGAAACCCTAAATTAAATGATTGATGTCATTTATGCATTGGACCTACCTTGTGTTTCATTGTAGTGGCGGAACCCCAAGTCTTGAATATCCCTCCAACGTTGAAGGAACAGAAGGATAATTTAAAATTTAAAATGCAGTACTCGCTTCACTAGTTATATGTTCTACTTGACTCACCATGTTAAGATAAGGATTTTGGATAAGAAAAGCTATGTCAAATAGTCTAGTGACATTAAAAAATACTAATATAAAACAGTAGGAAGTTTAATGTGGTGTCTTACAGCAATAAATATTTAAAATGTAGGTCAAAACTCCTCTGGTTTCATTCTAAACCTTATAATCACTATAAAAATATATAATAAACTCTGTGTTTGAATAAAAAAATATAAATTTCATATGTAGACACGTGAACTAATGTTTATACCTCGTCTGACATGATTCATCAATGATGTAGAGGTCAGGGTTCAAGGCCCGGCAAGGTTTACTTAGCTGATTTCTTCTACCTTTTTCTTCCACTTTCTCCACGCAAATGCGTAATTCTTACTTAATTTATATCCTATTAATGTAATATAATTATGTGGTTCATCCAAAGGAGTAGTATGAAGGAAGGTGATAAATAAAATTTGATATTCCTATCTTTAATTTTTTTCCGATAGCTGCTTATATTAAATCGATTATAGGACAAACGTGACCCTAAACCCTTATTACGTTATTTTACTATTGAATAGATGAGGAAAAGGCCTAATTTGCCATTTGCATATTTACTTTATTCGTGATGAACCGAACCTGGTACCATCAGATGATTAAACCAGTAACCGGTCTCTCTAAAAGGACTAAGGTGCCTGAAGTTCCTTTAATTCTCAAGTTAAGGACTACCAGTTAGTATGCGCTACGTATGTATGATAGTCATTTGTTTTCTTACGTTTGTTCGTATTCTTAATTACTAATTAGCACTAATTGCAGACTCTCCGTTACACTGGTGTTACGGTACAGGTCCTCCGCGCAAAGTTTCATGTCCTCACCTTGCTCGGGTAACATTGACACATGACTCCGTGCAGGCATGCTGAGAGCATTTCCGGACGTTTAAAACATGCGCCGTTTGTACTACGACTGTATAACGGAGTAAGGAGAGATTGCGCAGACTTGTTGTTACATACACACACATACACATACACACAATATAGGCTTTAGCTCAATCGCTAGCATCTATAACTATTTATTAAAGATTATAGAGCACTCTACCGAAAAAGATCGAGATATTGCTTATTTAATACGTTCATTTATTTATTTTGTAACTGATTACTTATCTAATACTATACATTTAATTACCCATAGAGATAAAACACTTTTTATGGAATATATAAGGCTATTCCTTTCGACAATAAGTCCTTATTTAATTCTATAGAGCTCTGTACCCAGATAAATAAAAACAACTTTATATTTAAAAAGCTGAGTGATTCTTTTAGACATATCTTATTTAAGGTTATAGATAGATTTTACTAGCCATAAAGATCAAAACTATTTTTTGTTTAATTCGTAAACCGATTCCTATATACAATTATTCCTTATTTAAGACTATAGTGTTCATTACCTATTAAAATCGAAAATTGTTTTTATTTAATACTTTCGACAGTGATTCCTTATTTCAGATTATCGAGTTAACTACCAAGAAATATTAAAATTACCTTTTATTTATGACTTTACTTAACACGATTGCTTTCAACGGTGATTTAGTATTTAAGATCATAGAATTCACTATCCATAAAGATAAAAAATACTATACCGTTTATTTAACACGTAAAGCGATTACTTTTGACAATGATTCCGTATTTCATATTATAAAGTTCACTAACAAAAAATATTTAAAATACTTTTTATTTAAGAGTATACTTAAAGATATTACTTTCAACAGTTATATATTATTTGAGTTAATAGAATTCACTGCTAACAAAGATAAAAAATATACTGTACATTTTATTTAACACGTAAAATGATTACTTTTGACAATGATTCCTTATTTCAAATTGTAGAGTTTACTAGTCAGAAAAATTGTAGATACTTTTGAATCAAGAGTCTACTTAAAACGATTACTGTCAACAATGATTTCTTATTTAAAATTATAGAGTTCATTACCCGAAAATATTAAACCAACTGTTTATTTAAAACCTAGAGCAATCCCTTTAGTCAATGATTGCATATTTAAGATTATATAATCTATTACCCAAGTAGTAATCCCGACCACCTGTAAAAGCTCTCTGATTGGCTGAATTTGATCACGTGACCACGCCTCTCGCTCTCTGATTGGCTGTTTGGTTTCCCCCTCTCGACACCACCCAAGACCCCTCCCCTCCTCCTGACCCTCTTTCCAGTGTTCCAAACTTGATATTCTTGTCTCATTTGTTTTTTATATGTGTTCATTGCGTTTTTATGTGTGCTCAATGGTTATTTATATATGTCTATTGCTTTTTTATTTGTGCTCATTGGTTATTTATTCATTGGTTTTTTTATGTCTGAGTAGGATTGAGATGGGGCGTAGAAATTTATTTATTTATTGGCCTGCAATCCACGGCGTCGGACATTCCTCCCTCGTCATTGGAGGGAACACGGTCGTAACACTTCTTACTATTTGTATGATTGTTTTACACGCATAATGAAGGTATAAATTAGAGAAAAACTACACACACACGTGCACGGTCCCGTTGAATACACTACCTGTGGTTTGGTGTCACCATTGACAAATAAACCTTCTACCTAATGGCTTGTTGACAGGTCTTTGAAACAAAAGTATCCGAGTGGATAAAAACAGTGCTGATGTTTAGGTCTAAGGGTTTGAATCTTAATATAGTGATCTGCCTGTGAGAGGGAGTCCCAGTTCTATTCCCTGTTTGACAGATATTATTTATTATCTTGTTTTGTTTCTTAATAGTCGTGTTGAACTAGACTGCTGAGGATGGGGAGATCGAGGTTCGAATCTCGGTCGGGTGAACTGGGGTGGTTTTTCCTAAATGATTTTCCACTCTCCCTCCACGCAAATTCAGGTTCACTACCTCTTATTCATCCTTCCCAATTCCTAATCAATTAGCGTAATTAATACTTAAAGCGTATAACCCGAACTGTTGTAGGACGCGGTGCTAAATATTATTATTATTGTTTCTTAATTACACTTCAAATATATATATTCATAGGCGAATATCATTTTCTCTAGCAGCGGTCTTGGTTCTCGGGTTTCAAACAAGAAAACAATTTCTATAATGTGTGACTAAAAGTCGAACTTTATTAATTTTTGTATCTATAATATTATTAGAATATCTATCTGCTTTTCAGCGACAAGAAGAAGAACCTTTCTCAATAGATAATGAATAAGTAGACTAATAATTTATTTATATTATTATATATCTACAATTACTTATATAAATGATACTGTGACTTTCTCTCGCTTTTATCTTAAAATAAGAATTTACTCAAAACTCCTAAGCATTGTAAGAGTAAATGATAACTCTGGTGAAACACTAAGCATTGTGAAACTAAATAGATATTTACAATGTTGTAGAAACACTACACCAAAGATCATAAATGAAATAATATACTCTGTTACCTACTTTGTTACCTACTCTGTTACCTACTTTAAGGTACTACTAACGCAGTTGAACATGAGTTATATTGGAGTTGCGCACAACTTTCAATTATATTAAATCACACCCGGTTTATAAATGATACATTTTAGCGTGTAAAATCCTTGAGGGATTCTAGGTTTGGCTCTTGGTATGGTAAGCTATGTGTTAATGCACCTGTGGAGTACCTTACACTTTCTAATACACCTTTTAATAAAATCTAGCTTAATTGCATAGATGAGAGCTTGTGGAGCACTGATGGACTAATGGTTGTAGAGCAGGTGGCCGAAATCACGCATACCAAGGAAAGTCTAGGGTTGGCAAGTAACCTTGTAGAGGCTATGGTCGACTATCTGGCCGAAGTTGTCCACCGACAGTCTTCAAGGTAGATGTTGCCTCCAACCACCGTGGCTACTGAGGACGTTAGGGTCTCCGTACAAATCCCTGACATACAGTCCCCGGGGGACCAAAGCCTTGGTTCCTTCCAGGACATGCAAGATCATCAGGCCCTGAGGTCTTCAAGTTAGCAGTTGCCTCCAACCACCGTGGCTCCTAAGGGCATGTGGGTCTCCGTACCTATCCCTGACATACAGACTCCGGGG
>CABFOV010000281.1:10740-25822 GCA_902141375.1 Timema poppense
GGGGGGGGGGGGGGGGCAAAGTCTTGGTTCCCTCCAGGACCAACAAGCACCTCAGGACGCGCTGCCACCCACATTCGAAGACCTACGGTCTTCAAGTACTTCATGTTTCCAGATAACCTCCCCCATTTCACATGCGTGGTCTTCTGAGGTTCGAACAGTGCGTATTGGCAGGATGCGTGCAAATTGGCCTAGAAGAACTATGATTCCAAAACCCTCAATGGACAATAATATAGCGATAATAACAATAGCATCCCCTTCACCAGTTTTAAATTCAAACAACACTCCGACCGATGATTTTGATGTAGAAGTCATGATGCGCAAGCTGATGCCCCATTATTTTTACCTAGATATTTAAAGAGTAACAACCTATTAATTTATGTAAATTTTATATATCATTTCTTCAAAATATAATTGTGAACATTAAATGATAATTAATATAATTTCAAGGTTTTCATAATTGTGTTACTCAAGAATTGTTTTAAAATTTATATATATATATATTATTACATCAAAATATATTTGGGAATATTGAATTTCTTTGTTGTTTAATTGGCTAATTTGTTTTGTTTAAATAAATATTCCAAGTATACTTTTCATGGTGTGAACAATATTTTTAAAACGGTTTTTATTAATTTGAATATTTAAAAAAAAATATGCTTAAGTGGTCTAGTTCAAAATTGGTATCGGAAGAATTATTTTACATCATCAATAGAACAGTTTCTTTATTTATCTAAAATACATTAATTAAAGCGTAGTTTACTTACAATATATATAAATTTTGACTTATTTTGGAAATTAAACAGGAAAAATGGATTCATTATGAAAATCATGGATTAGTTTTTTCATTATCTAAAAGAATAACCTATTTTTATACAAACACCAAATAATCTCGGGTAATTTAAAAAATATATATTATTGAAAATTAAATTTTGTTAGATATATTAGAACAATTTGATTTAAAGTTTATATTTACAGGTTGGTTATTGTGATCAACAAAATTATGTGTTGGTTTTTTTATGAAAAAACAAGGTACCTATTATTTTGTCACATATTTCACTCAGAAATATTATTATAAATTAATAATTGATTTTTCGCCTTTTGGACATTTCATTTCTATTTTATCTCCAGAATATATTTTTTTCACTTTATTTTATTTAAATTAACTAGACCCCTAACAAACTTTGTATCTGTAAAATAACATTAATTTATTATTTTTAATTACTTATTACAAATAGTTTATTTGTCTCATTAAATATACTACAATTAGTCTTATAAATTCCATTATTATTGTTATTTAAAGTGAGATCTTCAAGCAGGTACACTAAAAATGGAGATGTATTCGAAAAAATTACATGAATAATATTTAAAAAAATGTGTATATGTCTTAATAAGTATCATTTTCTCACACAGAGTTTGTATGATTTAAATATATATATACATATAACCTACAGTATCCCCATGGCTTCTTTGGTGCTGACTGACAGCTAACAGCTGACTTCAGACAGTCAACATTTAGGTATATACCTAAATTTTGACCATCAGAAGTGACAGCTGCTCAACACATGTTCTTGCAGATCATATGGTTCGGCGTAGGGATACATAATTTGGTATGGTAACTTTTCAAAGATATCAGTCAGCACCAAAGAAGCCATGGGGCTACTCTATATATCTTAGCATGTGTCCTGGTTGGTTCCCATTAAGGTGTAAGATATACTCTTAAATAATTCTTCTAAAACTATATATATATTTTTATATGCATAAATATTACAAGTGTTGTGTGAATAAATATTATAAAACTTCTATATATTTTTTTAAGTTTTAACGTCTACACCCAAACCCACCCTATCCTATTCTATAAATACAAGTTTATTTTGCTTAGTAGCTCAGTCTCAATTATTATGGATAAGTTGAAACGTTCAGAATAAAACAATTAAACCCTTTTACTTTCTCTTTGGGTAGCAATCTAAATTCACAACAATTTATAAATGTTGCCATCTTCTTCCTGTCTTTGATTCTTCAACCAACATATTCTAGTGATTAAAAATAATAATAATAACAAAATTTTATTATTAGTTTTTTATTGTCAATCAGCAATTGATTAATTTAAAACATTCTTAAGATGCAGCCACAACAACCAAGTGTTTTTTTACAAGTAGCAGAATTATTTAGGTATTGTGACCAATACAAGTAATTAAGACCATAGTGAAACATGAATTATATAATTGTGAAAGTGAGAAAAACATATAATCACTCTTTTACCTAATAAAAACATCAGAAGAGAATTAAATCTCTTCTACTATCTAGAAAATGAGTAGTAGTCACCTCCAAAATAGTTCTGGACACACTGAAAGGCGCTAGAACGCATATTGACAAAGTCTCCACAGTGTTTACCAGGCTATATTACGCTTCCAACAAACTCAAGCACAATAACCTTCGATTCATTGGTAGTCTCTTTCGATATGACAAAGTTATAACTTTTGTTTTTTCTCAAGTTTGTTTAAGCACTTGAAACGGTCGTATTCCTCTTTCTCGATCAGGTCTAACACACTGCACAATACCTCCTTGACCCAACAGGCATCCTAATGAGCAGGGGTTGGAGGTGTTTGATAACATTTATGTTTGTGTCGAATAAGATTGGAGAGTTTTGCGTAGGATACCTCACAAATGCCGCATTTAAATGGCATAATGGCAATTGGAGATGCAGCAAAAGAAATATTTCTTGGAGAAAATAAACACTCTCACTCAAGCGGCAACGCTCTCTACTCACAAACTGCGTTTCCACTATCACGTTTATCAAAATATCACCGCTATCTATGATGACGTCAGCAGAGTGATACGAACACATGAGCGCGCCTAGTTTATTAATTCACTTTTAAACATCACACTTTATCCTCCGAGATGTATCATACAGCGTGATTTAGATTTTAATCGCTTACAATCCAAAAAATAGGCAGATTTTGGAAGGAAGACGTTACCGAAACTGTCCAGACCGATTATGTAGTGATCGGGCGTTTCACCCATAATTTTAACATTTGAATAAGTTTTTTACGTTGTTTAATCCTCGATATTTACGGGCTCTTCGAACTTTACCTCCTCCTCCAATGATGGTGGGCACTCGGGTGACTGCTGACTGATGTCCGGTAGGCAGACGGCTCTGGTGGTGGGCACACGGGGGACTCTAAATGGGAGTACTCTGATGTCTGGCAGGTAGATGACTCTTGTGGTGGGTACTCGGGTGACTCTAGTGGCTGGTACGCCAGTGACCTTGGGGGTAGGGGCGGAGGCTGCTATGTCGTGAAGGACTGTGGTGGCTGATGTGGAGTTCGTAAGGGTGATGAAGGCCTAGGCAATATGGCCACAACGTCCCCTTGGCGGAAATTGTACACAGCACATGTCATATCACACATGTAAGACTCCTCGTTTCTCTTGTTGGTTATTACTTCAGTCGCTCTTATCATGTGACAGGTAGAGTCGCAAAACTCGATGTAACCTCACTTATCTCAGTCTTGGTTCACTACTTTGTAAATTACATGTCTATCGCTCATAGCTACACTGTGAATATGTTCTACAATCATATAAGCACCCCCGCGATCGTATGACCCACAAACATTAAATTAATATAGCCGCTTCTAAGTATGGTGAAAGTAAATGAGAGCTAAACGTGCTGTATGGCTTGTAGGGTCCACCGTGCGATACGGTGGACATGTGTTAACTGCCCAGCTGCCCGATGTTGTTGTTAACTGCTTGACTCTTCTGTGCTGTCTCTTAAGCGTGTTCAATGTTAAAAATGGTAGGTGAACCGGGTTTTACTCCGGTGCAGATAAATACCAGTATATCATTAATTAGTTTGCAAACGTCTTCATCTTTAGATTACCAAAATGACAGGGTAAAAATACACAAAATTCAATACCTAGATAGGCTATTTGGCGTGTCCCGAACTTTGTATCGTCCGCTTTTAATTTATCAACAGAGTACTTTTGATCGACGGTTAGATAACAAAATGCTACGGTCTGCACGACGTCAACAATATTTACCAGCTTCTGTAACTTGTCCATCTAGAATCTCTCTACGAACGCTTATAAATAAACAACCAAGTGTGTGGCCCGTACATATCCACCCCACCTTCCCTCGAGCGACGTCACGTGGTACGAGATGAACAGGGTCAATGACCTCTTGTACTAGCTCATGGCTTCAAGTTCACGATATATTCTTGTCTCACCTCGTCTTGTAGAGCTGCCAAGCTGACGCCTGTCATCAGGGCTGCGACAGTGCGATGACGTCATCGGAAAAACGCGTTGCCGAAGAGGGAGGGTTGCCAGATTCCATGACCTAGCTCACGGTTTCAATGTACTATCTATTTCTGTCTCTACTTGTCTTCTCGAGCCACCCAACTGGCAGCAGGTATGGGTAACCAGGATTTCTACAGTGCGATGACGCCATCGGAAAAACCCATTGCTGAGGGGGGAGGATTACCAGAGTCAATGACCTAGCTTACGGTTTCAAGGTACGATCTATTCCTGTCTCTACTTGTCTTGTCGAACCACATAACTGGCAGCAGGCATGGGTCACCAGGATTGTGACAGTGCGATGACGTCATCAGGAAAACCCATTGCCTGGGAAAGGGTTGCCAGGGTCAATGACCTCACGTGCATTTTATAATATTTTTTGTATATTTGCATCGATGGTCGCATGATCTAAGGCGCCACTAGGCGACCGGTGACAGAGTGATCGACGTTTGAAGAAAATCCAAGTACACATTTTACCTGGTCTAAAAATATCTGTTTGACCGGCAAAATTGTGGGAGGTGCTGGAAGTACGGCCATTCTAACAGACATTAGCTGTGTTAAAGATATAGTGGTTCAAATCCAGGTGTGCACAACGTCCAAATGAAAGGCTCCTGGTGGGAGAAAATCGAATCATTGGTCCCAGAGTGGATATTTAGAAAGCACATCTGAACCTGTGGCCTTCAGAAGGCTACGACCGATGTGCCAAGCGGTCTTAGGGGGGGGGGGTCTGGGAGAAAGCACATCTGAACCGGCGACCTTCAGAAGGCCACTACCGTTGCACCAAGCGGTTCAAGACTCTTTAACAAGGTTGTTGTCACACTCTTTAGAAATTTATAATAAGTTACTGTTGCGACATATGACGACCCCCACTGAGAAGGGGTATGACGAAGTGAGAGAGGGGTGAAGTGAAAGTCAGTCCAACAAAGTCTTGGGAGAAGGAGCACTCAATGTAATTTAGTTCCTTCTGTGTCGTGGTGATGTAAGGAGGGTTGGGAGTGAAGGAAAACTGAAAGGGGCCTTACGGCCGTGATACGCTGTCAGCTGCTCGTTAGTCACATTCTTCGCTACGCTGCCGTCAGGAGAGCTTTGTGCTCCATGTTCCCTCCGATGACGAGGGAGGAGCGCCTGATGCCGTGGACTGCACGCCAATAAATGAATAAAAAATCTCCAACGCCTCATCTCAATCCTACTCAGACATAAAAAAAAAACAATGAGCACAATTAAAAAAGTAATGAGCATACATAAATAACAATAGAGCGCACTTAAAAAAGCAATGAACACAAATAAAAACAAATGAGACAAGATTAAACAAGTGTGGAACACTGGAAAGTTGGTCAGGAGGAGAGGAGGGGGAAAACCAATAGTCAATCAGAAAGCGAGTGGGTCGTAAACGAGAAAATTAGCACTACATTGAAACGTAGTAATTTCTATTGCATTGAATTAATATTTATATTAATTTGGGGTAATGATGTGCACTTAATGGACCGACTGTTTATATCAGCACAAAACACACAAACTAACATAATTCTATAGCATACACAACACCCTGATCCTTGGTCGCTTATTCATCTCGCTGATAAGTTAAGCCCCAATTTCACCAATTATCGGAAAGTTAATCCTAGACCTTTAGTTCAGTAGGCAGTCACACAGTTAAGTGACATAAATGGTAAATTGACGCTTAGATTCTTGGGGGCTTTGTGTTTACCAAAATAAAGTTTTATTTACTAGTAGCTAGGGCATTATTAGAAATAATTAGAACATATTTGAGCAATATGTTTTTAATATATAGTTAATCTAGCCAAAACTATATATACATGTAGACCTCGGTAGTCTTGGGGTAAGGTGATCGTCTCAGACCCCAACGTTCTAGGGTTTGAGCCCAGCTGTGGTCAAAGGGTTTTTCTTAAGCGATAAAAAATCCTTAGAACAGCTTCCTCCTGAGGGAAACTCTGTCATCTGTCCCATGTCGATTATGGCATGTAGAATAATCCTAGAAAGTATGTTAAAGTACCTTTCCCAGCAACATTTGAAGGCCCTTTCACTCTAACTAATAGAAATTCTCGTGTGTTGATACAAACAGTTGGTTCAGACATGCATGCTAAGTAACACAGATAAATGAAAAGGATATACAAAAATTAAGCTGACTCTTATGAAGGGGAGAACTAATCCAAATATTTCTTTAATTATGTTTTTTTTCTTATTTATTTAGCTCGCTTATAAGGAAATCAACACTTAACAGCTCTCAAGATGGTTGCCTTTTGTCAAGGACTGGACTGGAATTTAATATTTAAAGATAACCTGAACACTTAGACAGCTGATCCTGTATTTTCTTCACTCCCACCATCCATCCCATTTCTTCTCTTTAAATAATTGGGTTGCGTTTGTTGTATTTCTACAACAATGGAAAATCATTCTGTCCCAAGCACTTATTTATGAAAAATTGAGTTTAACTCCTCGTCTTTGTTAAGTATCTGTAAAAATGGGAGTTTCTTTTTGGAAAACTGGAAAAAAAAACTGAGGGATTTTGTATTAATTGAAAACTGGTGGCCTTGTACCAGAGTCTTATCCTACCCTACTTAAGTAAACAAAAAGATAATAGTTAATTTTTTAGAGCATGGAACAAGAATGAAAGATACCTTACCTTGAAGATAACTCCTCTTAGAAACCGGTCGTGATCGATTGTACGAGTCGGGCATGTAAACCGCTCAACCAATTCGGTTTTTCCTACCGAATTGAAACCTTTTTGAGGTTGCGTGATTGAACGAAATAAATTATGTTATGTCTGCTCGACGTTAGGTGACTGCTTGATAAATGTACAAAGGAGGAACCGTCCGTCAACAACTCCACTCTGAAGTCATCCACTATCTGATGCAATCCAAACCGATCAATATAGTCTATGGGGAGCCAGGTTATTGTTTCCAAGCTATGTAAACCTGGGTAGTGGTGTCTTTGATGAGAGAATGTGGCCATCTAGATCAGGGGTCGTCGAGAAGAAAATCGATTGCTAGGGAATAGTCATTCTACTCGCTAATAAATAGTTCACTTTGGCAGACTAAATGTTTGGATCAGCTATCCTGGTTTTCTGTTAACGAGGATGTTGGGTTGGAATCCCTAACGGGAGTTTTTCTTATAAATGGTTTATCAATCTTTCTTCTGAAAAACATGGGTACATTTCATCTCAATATTATATTCCTCCTTTTTACGCCATTAGTATAGTAAAATTCGGATAGCTAGGACGAGTAAAATACGCTATATAACATAAAGTAATGTGCATGATATAGATAAGTGAAAGCTCTCACTCACTCACTAACTTACACACTTATCACTAAATATTCCACTTCCCTAATACCTGGACCACTAAATTTAAAATATGTTTTATAAACGATAGAGGTGTCGTATAAAATATAATATGTTATAGGTTATTTGAGTAAGTAATATATATTCATAAATGTGTATATATATATATACATACTTTAGTTATATTTATTTTAATTGAAATAAGGAGAAATATGAAATTTACAATATGAGGAACGTACTAAGGTAAAAAAACAACAATTAAATTGATTGGTACATTTCTTTAGTCAACTAAACAAAATAAATTATTAATATACCAAGAAATTAATTTATTCAATGAGAAATTGCTAAATCAAGATTTTAAATCAATTAAAACAGACATAATAACATTCCTAAGGAATCACCTGAGAGATTGTTAAAGGGCAAACATTTATTCCTTAAATAGGTAAAACTGTAAATATGTGCAAGCTACTACTAGGCAGTAGCAGAATATTGTAAAGAATTAACTGAAAAACTATAAAAAGTGTAGATAGTCAAATTATTATATTGGAGCCGTTAATACTATAACTAAAGGTCAACTAAAAACCACAACTTGATTGATCAATTATACCAATAACAGCGCAAGAAAAAGTTGACAAGGAATATTTACACACATACATTAAAATTAATAAAATGGTGATTGATATATAGTTAATTAAGTGACTCAATATTTAATTTGAGAAACTTTCACATATAAAAACTGTTGACAATATTAATACTCACGGAATAAATTAAAATTTAGATATAACTAATAACTTAATTCCACATAACTATAATAAGTGTTTATATTAATATAAAGAACTTGTTATTCGAGTCAAATGGTTTTAAAAATGCATGTGTTAACAATCGAAAAGTTTAATTAAAGAATTCTTGTAGTAACAGATGTGTCACCCAGCGTATTCTTAATAGTTATATGTTGAATATATATATGTTGTTTATATATAAATTATTGGATGCTATAAAAGAAGTGTAATAAACGAAAAATGTTAATTTGAATCATGTTGATTGAAAAGATTGAATTAAAATGATGTTCCTTATCTGATGTATATCTATATATATACATGTATTTAAATGAGTAAGTAAGATATAATCATATATATATATATATTCATATATATTTATGATTATATCTTACTTACTTACTTATTTTATATATATATATATATATATTCATATATATTTATGATTATATCTTACTTACTCAAGTAACCTATGCCATGATATATTTTATACTACACCTCTATATTTTATATTTATTTTGTATATCTATATATATACATGTATTTAAATGAGTAAGTAAGATATAATCATATATATATATATTCATATATATTTATGATTATATCTTACTTACCCAAGTAACCTATGCCATGATATATTTTATACTACACCTCTATATTTTATATATATATATATATATTCATTAATATATTTTATATATATATATATATAAAATATAGAGGTGTAGTATAGAATATATCATGGCATAGGTTACTTGGGTAAGTAAGATATAATCATAAATATATATGAATATATATATATATATGATTATATCTTACTTACTCATTTAAATACATGTATATATATAGATATACATCAGATAAGGAACATCATTTTAATTCAATCTTTTCAATCAACATGATTCAAATTAACATTTTTCGTATATTACACTTCTTTTATAGCATCCAATAATTTATATATAAACAACATATATATATTCAACATATAACTATTAAGAATACGCTGGGTGACACATCTGTTACTACAAGAATTCTTTAATTAAACTATATGGAATGAATAAAAAAGTGACCCGGACCATGGGCTGGAAACAGTAATGGATGTAAGGTAATATATATATATATATATATATTTTCCACTACCGTCTTCCTTGGCCTATCGTAGCTTCATAAACATGCATATTAACTAATTACGCTAATTTGTTAAAGATAAATAGGTTAAATACAGAGGAAGTTAACGTACATTAACTTTTAGGCAGATTTTAGAACCATTTAGATCATTAATCCATTTTTGTATCTATGTTTTAAAGATACGTTCAGCACAGTTATAACTTTTTTACTTAAAGGAAAGAATACTGGAGAAAGTAAGTAAAAGGAACCATGCCGCTATTTTCTTTAATAGAGAATATACATCATCTGGCGTGAATAAAATTTAGTTCAAACTGTCTGATCTTTCAAGTCAATGTCACCCACATTAACTACATGTTAATAGCTTTGTAAAATATTATAGAGTACCCTAACTTAATAAGCCAAGGTTCAATCACTGACTTGGTTAATATTATGGCTTTCATATTGAAGTCTTCCTATTTTACATAAGCATGAGGTTGCATTTCCTTTTAAAGTACCTATTTCCCCCTTTTTATCTGGTTAAATATTCTAAGTTGATATTCGCTACTATGGGCACGCGGGGTTGGATATAAACCTTGTCTGGTATGGCTTAATGGTGACAGGTGAAATCCCGCTAAGATATAATGAGTTAAGTTCACCTAAAAGGTCTTTAAATCTCCCTCCACATAAATATGAGTTCATTTCTCCTAAATTTATTCATATACATTTATTACCTATTAATATAAATATGTGAGTAGCCTTAACAGGTAGTAATAAACGTTGCACACAAAAAAAAAAAGTCACCGTATTATAAAAGTCATAAGGACTATCATATTTGATCAAATTTGGTATGGATAGGAACGATATAGTTTTAAAGTAACTGCACCTGCATTTTCATGTAGGAAGACTGATTAAGAAAAATACACTCGGTACAACCGACCGGAATTCGATCATGGGTCTCCCCATTACTGACAAACCCAACCAGATAAGATTAATACCATAGCCGGCATGTCATCCAATGTGGGTCACAAAATGTTCGTGTAAAAGGAGTTAGTGGTTGATAGCGATTGAGCATGGTTTTAGCTCATGATATGTACTAAGACGTATCAATACGAGGGGTATATAAGCACAATAATTAAAAAAAAGTGAACGTTACGGCCAATTTGCAAGAAATACATGGACACCTTAATTGTAAGTTCTTTGCACTCAAGGTAGAGATAAAAAAAATTGAAAAACACTTTAGGAACATTCATTCTTCTTATCACTCTCCCATGAATGATAAGCTGGCACGTTGTCCTACCTTGAAACGCTTTGTTTAAGATTGAGACTGTTGGGATAGATAGGGAACCGAAAGTATTAAGGAGGCTTAATAAAAGTAGAGGAGGGTTTGGTTACACACTAGACGGTAACCTAACAATGAGTTTATAACAGTTTAATTTTCAGATGATGACAGTTATTTTGTACAGTTACACGTCAGCCACCCCAGGAGAAATACATAAAAAATTCCGAATCATATTCTGGCTCTGGGCCAGGATGCAAGTTATGCTTTATCAATAAATAGTATTCCTTGCTCTATAAAAAGGACGCATGATTTGCTTCTCGAATGGTATTCCTAACTCTAACCCAAGGTGCACATCTTTCTTCGCGATTAGTCTTCCTGGTTCTGGCCCAGGATGCAAGTTTGCTTCATTAATAGTATTTTTGGCTGTGGGTAGAAACGCAAATATTGTTTCATGAATAGTATTCCTTGATATGGGCTAGGATGCAAGCTTTATTCACGATTAGTTATTCTGGGTTAGGATGCGAGTTTTGCTTCACGAATAGTCTTTCTTGTTCTGGGCTAGGATGCAAGCTTTGCTTCACGAATAGTCTTTCTTGTTCTGGGCTAGGATGCAAGCTTTGATTCACGAATAGTCTTTCTTGTTCTGGGCTAGGATGCAAGTCATTTATAGTATTCCTTATTCAGTGCCAAGAAGCAAGTTTAGGTACATGAATAGTATTCCTGACTGTGGGCCAGGACACAAGTTTTGCTTCCCAAATAGTCTTTCTTATTCTGTGATAGGCTGTAAGGTTTTTTTCAGTAATAATATTCCTGGTTTTGGGCAAGCACGCCATTTTTTCTTCACGAATTATGTTTTTGGCTCTAGGCCCAGATTAAAAATTTTCTTCAAACATAGAATAGATTGAAGAATTAGCCGTTAAAAGTGGCCATAGGCCCATATAAGTAGTATTTGGTGACATATTTCAGATCTTCTAATAATGTACTAAATCTGTCTTTTTTTCCTTAGAAAGGTTTAGGAGATGCGAAAGCTATTGTGAGTGTCGAAGTTTAAATGAAGGATATTTTACCTTCATCTTTGACTTATGCACTTCAAAGTTTCGCAAACCTCAATTAAATTAGTTTTTATAAATATTGTATCAAGAGTATTAACCATATTTGAGTTAAAAGTGATATTAAATTAAAATCTATAACAATCTGAACTCTTTTGTTTAATATAAATAACATATATAGTTTCTGAAAATTCCATAAGAAACGTTTAGAAAAGTCCGGTACGATCTGTTTTGTACTGGAAGTGCAAGCCAGTATGTACCGCAATAAATACAAACGGGTTTTCCGTGGAAAATAGATAATTTAGACTAGATCCTATAAAACATGAAATTTTGTTTAATACGTGTATAAGCAGAAGAGTTTCATTTTCACGTTACTATTTTTTTTAATATTAATTTGAGGTGACACCAATTTTTGGGATGCAGGTCCAGGCGTCATCTTATCTAGTCTAGTATTATGAGGACTGGAAAATACAGGGTCTACACTACATTCAGGTGAAATTAGTTTTTATCTCCCTAAATATTTATCAAGAGGTTTTTCCACCTTAATGTTTTAAGTATATTCCTTCTAAATTCTACTTTCTTCAGATCAGATTCATTAATGCTTGAGGTGCAGAAAGGCCTATTTGTTATTAAAACGCGATTAAGGAAAAAATAGAAGCATATTAAAACTCACCTAATATAATCTGTCTTTGCTATTGAATTACTTGGTATTGTATCATCCTAATTTTCTGAATTACAGGATGTTAAATAGTAAACCTGGTTGGTTAAAAAAAAAGGTCCTTTATATTTTCCTTTGATTGAATGGTTATTTATAATATCTTACCAATAAATAACATAATTCCAAACACTTACGTAGAGATTTTTAGGGTGCATGCATTTTATTTCAAACAAATTTATTTCGTAAAGTATCAAAAATACAGTTCAAACTTAAATGGCCAATTAAGAGACCATTTCAGTTTAAATCTAGAATTCTATTTTAAAGGTAAACATAAATGTTCGAGTAAGCTTGAAAATGAAGCTCATTTGTGGAAATGCGCTTAATCTTCACCATTGGGTCATCAATCTTGCGGTTGGTCTGCTATAGCTCTCCACATTTGCATATCCTGGGCCAAATTGTTTAAAAAAATGTTTACCTTCCTTTTTTAAACATCGTTCAATATCTGATTCACCCACTTCAGTATTGGTCTCCCTATTTATATTGTACCTTTCACATTTCCTTCAATGATTATATTTGTCACACTATCATTACCTCCGTATATGGCCTTATATGTCAACTCTTTATTGCTGAATACCTTTCCAAAGTTTCCTTTCTTCATTTACTTTTATTAGAACTAAGGTATTTGATACTACCTACATTCATGATATTTTCAACATTCTGCTTTAAAGTCATATTTCAAATGCTTCCATCCATTTCCTTTTAGTTGCGTTAATGGTCCATGTTTGACATCCCTAAAGCACAACGCTACAAACATATGTCCTTAAGAATATTTTCCTGATTTCCACATTTATGCTAATCATGGTTAGTATTGTCTTCTTGTAATGAATTGCATTCTTCACTTGCACTATTCTAAATAATATATATATTACTGCTATTATCTTCGGTTACTATACTTCCCAGGTAACAGAATTCCATTAATTGCTGTAACCTCACTTCTTACAGCTCTATATTCATGTTATTGATTTCTACTTTACTGCATATCATGACTCTGATTCTATTTATGTTGATCCTCATATTAAAACCTATTTTCAATATTTTATTCATTCTTTTCAGTAGCTTTTGAAGATCCTTTTAGCCTTAATCACAAATAACAATAATGTAATCTGCAAAGCGAAGTGGGTTAATAAATTCTCCTTTTATTCTTATTCCACATATGGTTTCTTCTTTAACTCTGATAGCGCTTATTCTACATTGTCGTTAATCAGAGATTGGATGCATCCTTGTGTAACATATTTTCTTATTTTATCTTTCTCTTCATTATCATTAATTCTAGTATTTACTGTTAGATTTCTGAATAAGTTGTATTTTATTCTTCGTTTATTGGACTTGATTCAAAACTTCTCAAAATTTAATATATTTTATTACATTTTACATTATCAAATTCTTTTTCATTATATCATATGCAGATTACGTATTATTCCCCTCATTTTTTTGTTTTAACAAAAATATCCTCAAACATAGGATGGCTATTTTCACTCCTTTTTCCTCTCTGAATTCATATTTATCTCGTCCATGTAATACTTCTATCTTCTGGTCCATTATATTTTTGCACTATTCTTGCAAACAATTTTAATGCATTTTACATGTAGCTTAGTAACATGTATTTGTCAAACTTAACTGTTCCAAGTTTTTTAGATATTGGAAAGACAATGTTCTTTTAAAAATCCTCAAGTATCCCCCCCGGTTTGTAAATTTCCCCACAAATTCGATACATTTCTTCCTTTACTTCTGATCTAGAATGTTTGAGTAGTTATGCATAAATTACATCTATTTCAATTTATTTGTTATATTTTAACAACTAAAATTCTGTTTCAAATTCTGACTTGTTTATGTGGTCTTCTCTTTCCTATGTGTTAACATCTTGTAAATATTTTTAAGCTATTTTTTTCCATGATCTTGCTTTGTCCAAATCTTTAAATAATAAATGTTCATTGGGGTCCCAATGGATAATTAGGCTTATGTATTCTATTTTAGCGTTTTCAGAACCACTCCAGACGGTGAATGACATCTGTCACGTTACATATCAAAGAAATAGTCTGGACCTCCCGTTGCCTTGGGGCAATTAATACACGAATGTATCTAACTATATAACTTTGCCACACTTGAACACTACACTACAGCTTCTTTATCATGAAAATACCAGCTCTATAATCATTATTGAATTATTCAAACAAAATGACCACGATTACACCATATTTAACAATTAAAAACGTAAAGTTATCAATATGCGGAAACTTTAAGGTTTGAAGTTTATATGTTAGCGCGCCACGGACCTTAACTACAGCGGGGCTTCAGGCTAAATGAAGCCGGAAGAGCACTTTTCCTCAGTTATAGTCTAACAAGAAAGCATCTAGAATATTACAGGTTCATGGAACTACAGTAGCCCCATGACTTCTTTGGTGCTGACTGACAGCTCACAGCTGATAGCTGACGGCTTTGAAAAGTTACCAGACCAAATTATGTATCCCTACACCGAACCATATGATCTGCAAAAACATGTGTTTAGCAGCTGTTACTCCTCCTATATATATATAAATCTAACAAACTTGGGTGATCCTTTATATATATAT
>CABFOV010000281.1:25992-44978 GCA_902141375.1 Timema poppense
ATATATATATATATATATATTTATATATAAAGGATCACCCTGGTTTGTTAGATTAAGAGAGAAGATTTTAACACATAATAATTCAATAACTTCAATATTATACAATTGTTAATTTACATGAAAACATTTAAGGGTGGGAATTTTTGATTTGTAATAGTATCAGAGGATAAAAACTACAACATTACACTATCTTGAAAGTGTTTCTTCACATATTTTTATACTAATTTGGTTCTCCTTTTCTTAGGTACTCTTCGATTGAGCCACATTTTGATTCATCCCAGATTTTGGCTACTTTAGCTTTGCGGTTGATTTCGTTCTTTAAAGATGTGTATTTTATTTTCCTTCATCGTTTATTGAGCTCTTTTATTTTCTTCTCCTCTTTATTAAGTTCAGAATTTCTTCAGTAATCCAAGGATTCCTTGCCTCAATGTTATTTTTTCCCAGTACTTTCTCCGCAATCTTTGTTATTGTTTTCTTGAGGTTAGGCCATTTATCTTTTAGATAATTTTTTATATAATTTTCTGGCTAATCTGCTTTGAAATGAACTCTTATGCTGGTCTTTATAAACTACTTTTAAATTTAAACGAGTTGTACTAGAATGCTTAATGTGACCAGAATAATTTTTCTCAAATTTTAATCAATGTTGAAAGTTTATAATATTTACTAAGTAAATAGTTGAATATTGTTTACTTTAATGTATTAGAATTAAACTAGATTTTTATCCTTGCAATTAATTAATACAATCAAAATAAATACCTAACTATAGGTCTACACCAGGATAGTTATGCGTTATAGTTTAATAGTTCTAAAGTAAGGTATAAGATCACTAAATTTAATAATCTACTCAAAGGCTATTAATAATCAAAGCTTAAATCTAGGACATAAACTGAAATCTTTTTGTTCTAATTTTAAATGTGTTCAAATGGAATATAGATTTTGTTTAGTACCGCGTCTTACTACCCGTCCAGATTATACGCTATAGTAATTAGTAAATGACAATAAATGTGTACAGATACAAATTAAACTTCACTTATTGCTTATACGTTTTAAAATAATGTATCTAAATTATTTTAAGCAACAATAGTTATATAATATATACGCTAGTTTCTTTTAGTAAAATCCTAAATTCAACGCTACAACCTGGCCCAGTAATAAAGGACACAATACGATTGCATAATATCAAATAACCCCAAATAGTAAACCTTATAATTTTTCACTCAACATGGTGGCCCGATAGGACAATCTCGCCAACATTCTTAATTGTAGATCCTACCACTACTACTACTACTACTACTACTACTACTACTACTACTACTACTACTACTACTACTACTACTACTACTATTACTACTACTACTACTACTACTACTAACTACTATTACTTACTACTACTTACTACTACTAACTACTATTACTTACTACTACTAACTGCTACCACTACTATCTACTATTACTAGCACTAACTAATACTACTACTACTACTACTACTACTACTACTAACTACTATTAACTACTACTACTACTATAGTTATTATTTTAAGCTAGCTTTATTATTTTATGGTGTTAAAATGTTCTGAAGACCATTGTAGAATCCTTCAAATCGTAATTTGAACATACGTAGCATCAGCATAAGAATCTCTACTCATTGACACTCTCGTCCGCGAACAATTTATTGAGTGATAAGGTGCTCCATCCACACCATTGTTCCCATGGTCAGTCTCGAACTAAGCTGTATTACCAAGGAATGGGAGGTTGAGGTTTGAGTCTTGGCTAGGTGCACTAGGGGTAGTTCTCCCCATCGTCTCTCCACGATAGTGAAGGTGAACTTCTTCTAACTTATTTATATATTTACAAATGGGTACGCCCACTTAACGTCAGTTTACTCTGGTCTTGTTTAGCGGTGACGGAAGTGTCTGATTCCGAGTCTTGGCAAGATATATTGAGGGGTATTTTTTTTCATTAAAAAAATCTTTAAAAAATTCGTTAGTAACCTTGGTATTAAACTTAATTTGAAAAAGAAATATTGAAATTTACGTAACATCTAAAAAGACTAAAAGAATCTAGAACTGATTGAAACACAACTTACAGCTAGCAATCAAGGACTGTAAAATTGACTAGCGACATAGAGTAGCAGTGCCCATTTACTCACAAACCATTCAAATAAAATATCAATTATATGATTTTGTAGTCATGGGGGACGGTGGATTACAATTTACAGTTTATAGCTTAATTGAATAATGTTATTTGAATGGAATTGTCGTTACCTGTTTGATAATTACTGAAGAGAGGATTTCCCAAACGGCTGTGTCAGCAAGTATTCATTTTGTTTTTGCTTGTATTTGAGGAAAGAGGGAGAGGATATAATGTGGACCTGCTATTGCTATTGAGCGTACCATACAGATTAAAACAAATGCTAAATAAGACATTGTGTTAATTCAATAGCGTAATTTTTAAACAGACCATAATGTTTCAAGGTATGCGGAAATTTAATTTGTTTCTTTGGACTACTCCTCAAATACAGTACAGACATAGCTTTATACATTTTTTCCAATCTCATTTGAGTTAAAATGTAAGCTTATGTTGTGTTTTTTTTGTATAAAAGTCGTGATGATGGTTTAATACACCAAAACCAGTCGAGGTCAAATAGAAGACAAGTCATCTGCGAGATTATAGGAGAAAGGGAACCAACGTTCTAATAAGAAATTAATATATATTTAACAAATTATAACATCTCATTTTAGTATGTTCCATTCAAATTTTATCTTAATAAATTATAGTTTACAGCCTAAATTTCAAAAACAAAGATAGTAGAATCATGATCAAAAATATATTTTATGATTCATTGATCTTTATTTTAACTTAGATATTACATTTTAAGTCACATTTTATAATTATTATTTAGTAATATAGTAATAAAATAATCTATAACTAATATATTACAGAACATTATCTTCTCTTAAGTTTTTAATTCACAAACTAACCCAATGAGTATCACCTATCAAAGTATACGTCTTAGAAAGACAATATTCAGGAGTAAAGATCTGCGTTCACAAAGTAGGCTAGCTACAGGTCCATTAACTTGGAGTTCCACTCTGGAACTTTTTTATATAACTTTTTATTTTTCTTACAAAACGGTACCAAACTAGTACATATTTTGGCATCGAAAAAAAAATTGAAATTCGAAAGTGGTACTCCAATTTAATGGACCTGTCTGCTTACCCCAAGTGTCTTCCAACGTTCTATGAGATTTAGATATAGCTATTTTATTTTATTTTGTAATTATTACTATTATTACTAGTGCTATTATTATTATTGCTACGTCTTACTACCCGTTCGAGCTATACGCACTTATACTAATGTGTAATGGTAGGCTGATTGTGAAATGAAATGGGACCTACAGTTTAATGTGGGATCCGAATCACGGCGTTCCACACACTCTCAAGTTGTGATTAATATACGTCTTTTTGGAGGTGAAGGAAGGGTTTGGCAATCAGATAAATCTGTGCTGAGACCAAGGATTGAACTCCGGACCCCCAACACAGAAGTTTGATGCCTTACTTCTACACCACCAGATCACTCGTTTTGAATTGTTACTTGCATGGGATATAGGGAGTTAATTTCGCTAATGGGGTCAGGATGAGGAAGGTTTAATTTAGAGGAAGTGTACCCATATTGGCGTGGATAAAAAAAAAGAGAGTGGGAAACCATTTAGGGAAAACCAACCTCAGTACACCCGACCGGTATCAAACCACGATCTCACGTCATTGTCAGTCCAGTCTATTGCGAGAGTGACTTCTTAAATCATGCAGCCATCATAGCGGGTTTTTAATACAGCTACACAATTATATACACACACCGATGCTCATATGGTCTAAGAAGGCGTCAAGCTTTCAGCAGACTCTATTGGCAGTAACGGTGTTGATGTTGCAGGTACTCAGAGAACTATTGGGCGCAGGGGTATTCCACAATCCACATGTGATTCATCATTGTGGTTATCTCACTGTCAATATTAATGCAAGGGCATTTCCTTATGATAATATTACTCGACGCTAACCCCTTAGAATAAGTCGTTAAATGAAACCTTTGGCTAACCGATATGCTTTTAAAAAAGTTAACAAACACTTTATTAACATATTGCTATTTGATAGTAGACTGAAAATATATTTTTGTTTGCCTAGTTGTTGAATAGCTAATTCCAACCCAGTTATTTTTTTATAATATAATAATTTGAAAATATTAGGAACAGAACAAAAATAAAGATTCAAAACCAAACAATTATCTATAATATAAACAAAAATAATCCTGCTGAGGCTGAGAATAAAATTTTAAAAAATCCGTGCAAGGAAACAATGATCGACAGCCTTGGGCTATTTTAAATTATTGTCTTGATAACCTTGAGATCTATTGTGTTGAACCACATTGTTAGGAAAGCTATTTATAAATAGGTTGGGATTATTTTTAAAGCTATCTTATTTTAAAAGCCAAACTTCACACTAGAGAGAACAATGTGAGACTGTGAAAAAAAACTCAAGCTAAGCACATAAGTATTGCTTATATTCTAATACCATTGTCGATAGGATTCTAGCCAATATTTCTATTTATAATTCATTAGCTATCCAAAATTTGTTTGTCTGACAATCGATTTTATTTGAAGTAGGCCCCCTACGCTAGATATTAGATCTGATTAGTTACAGGCTGAACACATCTATTTAAGCCCTATACCATTGTTTTATCAATTGGTACAAGTTTATAAATCTAATTTAAAAATGTATACAACTTACATAGACTAAGTGGCAGAAAATGGTCACTCTCAACCTAGTCTTGTGTGCCGGTGACTTATTTGGAGTGTTCGGGGTTCGAATACCAACCCATTGTACTATAGGTGGTTTTTCCTAGTTATTTGTTTACCACTATGCCTCCACGCAAATGCCAGTAATCTCCTTTAAAATATTATTTCATCCTCATTCATTCTCTAATAGTGTAAACATGTTGATAGATCACCGAATGAATAAAAGATGTAAATATAATGGAAAAGTAAAATTTTATCATTCTATGTCCAAGAAATTAGTTTAAGTTTAAAAAAGCTTGACGCGTAAAGTAGACGCATAAAAATGAATAAATATTGTGCTAAAATATAATAAACATAAACAAAATTGATTAAAACCAAATATAAAATAATAAACTATAGCTAATTTTCAAAAACTGACATATGCTCTTGTTCTCAGGCGTTATAATTATTATCAGGAACCAAAACCAACAGGTTGGAATATTTAAGACTAAAATATCCTACTCTATTTTTATTTATTTTTATATTATATATTTTTATGAATTTTCTCACTCTATTTTTAAGTTTTGAATATACTCTCTATATATAATGGTTTTATTTCGATTTCAAAAAGTATTGTTCTGCCTTTTTATATTATATTTTCTTTAGCTTTGTTATTTAAAAATCATTTATTGGTTTTCCATCCTAACATTATTTAAACGTAATAGCTTGATAAACATTAATAAAAAACAAATTAAAACTATTCCACCCTATTAATACCCAAAATTGTCTGAGTTTCCAAAAATAATAGTTAAATATATATATCAATATATTGTATTAATATCACTGTCATAATACAATAATAATAATATCAATATGATCGTTCCTTTAGAATTAGATCAACACTGATCACTTTGCATCTAATATTCAAATTTAAGTCAACCTTTAATTTGTTTATTAATACAATTTATTGAAAGTGTTAATTTGTATGTGTTCACTGGAGCACTAAACAATATTGATCAAAGAGGCATTTTCAAAAATTCACGTTTATCACTTATAAAGCATTGTTCAGAAATATTTCATTTAGATGTGACAAGCTGTTTTAGGAAACATTAAATTTAAATTAGAAAGGGGAGCGGAGCGATTAGCACCATCTGGGATTTTAACTATTAAAAGGAGAGGATGAACGTACCTTTTAAGTTATGGTTAACAAATTACTCCAACTTAACGTTCTATGACCTAAATCATATATTTATAAAATTTGGATAGCATTGTCCAAGCATATTGACGCACGTGAAAATATCAATGTTTACTCTGGAGATATATAGCTGAAAGGCTATTTATATATCAAGTTAGATCAAAGAGGATTGAAAGAGACAGAAAGAAATAAACAAGAATTAAAAATCAATTGCAGTAGTAATAGTCCTTTGTTTGTTGCTATGCGTTTAATTATTAGTAGCTTAAATCTAAATATAGTTTAGATGTGTCTATACGTAGTAATACTACTACTATTATTCAATCATTTGACTACTGCCGTTGGATTAAGTTGTAGACTTTCCCCTGGTCCTTGCCTTAACAAAGCTACAAATATTATGGAGATCTGCGCTGGCTGTCACTAGACCTGCAAAGCTACAAAGCTCATTTTATCTGTTCTGCTCGTACGAGAAGGTAGTGGCCTGAATCCTGGAAGGCTGTATTGAGGTGGTTGTTTGCTAAATAGTTTTCCACTCTCCTTCCACAAAAATTCTAATACATTTTACCTAAAATGTACTTTCCTGGTCTCTACCTACCACATATACAGTATACAAACTTTTATACCCATATTCATAAAAATGGAAATAGTGTGGTTTAGATTTTGTGTGATTAACTCAAACTATTATGAAATTAATATAAATATGTTAATTATCTTCATTAGCTTTACTATAAGGATTTTGGACATACATTTTAGTATCCAAATTAATTAATCAGCACAAGAGTTAAAATATAGTTTAATTATTTAACAGACACAATAATACCCACGGCTCCCGTCGTTATTTGTTTTAGCACCACGTCTTACTAATCGTTCATGTATATATATGGACTAATTACACTAATGTGTAATGGATGAGGAAGGTCGAATTTAGAGGTATTGTACTCACATTTGCTTGAAGAACGAGTATAAAATCACTAAGGAAGAACCACATCCAGTGCACCCAAACGGGTTTTGAACCCCGATATACTCATCATCAATAGTCCAGTCATTTGCAAAAATGGTGGCCTAAGGCTAATCTAAAACCAAAGTGGGTGTCATAAATTCATCCCTGTGAAATATGAGACTCCAAACTTCATTTTAATCAGGTGTTCCTTCTTTCGACACTTCTTTTGTTTCGTCCAAATGGACTAGGTACTACATTTTGACCGATTAAGACTTTCCATTTTTATATCTATACACTGATATTATTTCCTTTTTTGATGTCATCAACAAATAGCATTCGTGATCATCCTGGCCCCATTCTCCTTTCGGCCTTTTATTCTACATCTCTTGATAAGTCATTTCATCTCAAGCCTTGTTTATTATGTAACAAATCGAACCCAACGTGTTGGGAGACAACACACGAAGAAAAGTAATCTGAGTTTATTGTCGCCAACTTGTTGGACCAACATCCTGGGTCCTCCGCTAGTTTTTAATCGGTCTTCATATTTATAGACATGAATAATGACGTATTACTTTCCATTTCTTAATTTATTATATTAACAGGAAGTGTACCCTTGCAGAAAAAACCAAAACGTAAACAACTGTAGGGGGTTCGAAGTTTTTTGGCTAAACGTCGAATTGAAGGTGCGTACATGGGAATAATGACTGGCTTACATTTGCAAAGGGGGTTTGGTAATTTTGTACGCAGTTCATATGTCTATATCCTCATTTACGTAGTAAAGTGGAAAGGAAAAATATTGTGACTCAGGGAGAAAATCTTGGTACAACACTGCACTTCTTAGCAAATGGAAACGACTATGGGAGTCTTATGTATAGCCACAGGGGTTCCAAATATTAATTTCAAAATTCATTCCTGAAGTTTGTGAGAATATTGTTGAAGTTCTACGCAATTAGATAAAGGTATGTAAGCAAAATGTTACCGTTATTTCACTCTAAGTTAAACAAGAAAAAAAAGACTAGCAAGACTAGCATTAATAAATAATTATAATAATACAAGTGATTAATGATGTTTATTTATTATTTTATTACTAAATAATATTCAATATTTTTTTACCTTTACTGTTATTATAAATAGCACAATAATATACAGTTTATTTATCTTAGCTTACTTCTTTTATACGCCCAACAGTGGCTACCATGAATGTAGATATTTTGTATTAATATTGTATTTCGTATTATTGTTAATTGTTCTAACTACTCTCATTCAGTGGAACAATAATAGGTTGCTTTAAAATAAGTGCAAAAAAAAATACAATAATATTTTATATGTATCACAAAGATCTTTTGTACCTAAAATTGTCTGAGTTTCCAAAAACAATAATTAATATCTATATCATATATTGTATTAATATCAGCGACCAGTACAGCAAATATTATATTCTTAATTATTTTGAATTAAATAAATCAGTCATAAGATTCTGGGATATGAACCCGGTAGCAAGGAATAGTTTGTTGATCCTTTTTGGATCTTAAAGTTTTGACAATTGAGGTATTGTTCGTTGAGTACAATGGTGGTGGTTGTTGATGAGTATTGGTGTATAAAGAGGTGTGTGGTGAGGGGGCAAGGGGGGGACTGAAGAAAATTAGATCCTGGGTAGTTTATTGGGACCTGACTTTGTTCAAGCTTACACAGTCTTAGGGGGAACTAAATGAGTGCAATTACTGAGTTTGGATTTTAGTTGTAGGTGGGTTGGAGTATGAATAGCATGATTGTGGAGTGGAATGTGTGCAGACTATGATTTCTCTTACCGACACATCGATATCAAAAACCTTGGCTATTGCAGAAAGTACATCGCCTCGATTATTAAAACCTTTTGTTCCGCAGATGTAATGTTCCAAAGAACAGAATACTATCGATATAAACCAATTAGTTTAACTCTAATAGCCTTGTTCTATTCCATGATCACAAAATTATACAAACCCCTATGTTAAAAGTTAAACTAATTTTAAAACAAAACACGTATGTCACTAAGGATAGAGACTGACTTGACTAGATAGCGCATGCGCAGAACCTCCCACCTCAGCCAACATGTTGTGTTGGTCGTTTATTATCTCCAACAAATGCTCCAACACAACCCAACACAACTTGTTGGCTCTGATCGGCTCTCCCAACAGCAACATTTTGGCCAACACCCCAAAAAGTTGAGAATACGTTTATATTGTAACACAACTTGTTGGAATCGTGTTGGACAACATTTTGTGCAACAATATAAACGAGGCTTCATAATTTAACCTGTCCAATTGGCCTCTCGTCATTAAATCACCTGCAATATAGCTCTATTTTTCAGTATTGGTAAATTGGTCGTCTCTTTATGGGAATTGAACTTGGGATAGTTTAACTTGCAAACAAACGTGCTACCAACATATCAAAGTAAAAACAAATGTTTGCACATGTTATCTAAGGGTTGAGTGGCGCACAACTCCGTATATTTGAGGAAGAATATATAACCAACCTTCGGGTTGCAGACTGTCAATCAATCGTTAGTACATTTTTCTGATGACTACTAGCGAGACAAAATATTCAATTCAAGTAAACAAGTGTTAAGTCTTTCACTTGTTGATAAGATTTTGAAAGAAAAACAAACAAAAAATTAGTGCAGCCTGCTTATCTTACTTATTAAGTTTTTTCAAACAAGATTCTTTGTTTTATTTCTGTGCCAAATAATAAATCTGAAATATTAACTTTTTTTAAGTTTCTCGCTCAATAATGTCTTAAATTTATGATAAACGGGTAGGTATGGTTTTATAAAACTGGGAGTGACCTGTGTGTGGTCTCCAAAAATGTTTCCTCTGTCACAATCCTTTAGTTTTCAAGAAGCGGGTGGAGAGGGAGGGAGGTGGAATTCGATCAGTTATCGGATTGGCTGAGGCTGGTTGCCGCCAGGTTGGATCGGACGCTGCCCCTCTAGAGATGTGATAACCATGGTAACGGGAGTGCCAACACACTTAACTGGGTGCACTATTTGTGTTCTCGGAAGTATTTTTTCAAAATTAGTCTCTTGACATCAAGGTTGTGTCATCGTCAGACCAACATGGAAATAAATAAAATCAAGAACGTAGCGTAGTTAGATATTTTACTTATTCCTTATAGGCCGTCGAGTTTTAATCTATTTGACCAACTTATAATTTATACTATTCTCAATTCATAAAGAAACGGTGAACACGTGGACTAAATGCCATCTAGTATGGCTTAAGTAGACAGGAAGGTCGTGTGTTAAATGCCAAAAAAGTGTCTCTATTTTTTTCTTACTATTTTCCCACTTTCCCTAAAAAAAGGTAGATTCCCCCTAAATTACACAATCCATATCTTAAGTCTACTATTTTCTTAAAAACATTTTGAAATTCAGTAAGAAGAGATAATCTATTATTTGGGAATTAATCGGCGTGTGGTGAAAAGATATTACAAATTAAAAATCACAAATAGTTGTATTAATTACTAAACCAGTTTGGAAAATATACATAAAACATTATTAATGTAAATTAATACATGTTACAAACTTCTAGAGTTCGAAGGGGTCTAAAGCAGACCAACTTTTATTAAGGAAGTCTTGTCAAGGAATGCACCGATAGCACGTTATAGAATGTAACTTTTTGAAAAAAAATCAAATGATAACTCGTTGCATTTGCCATGTCATAATCACGTGAGGTGACTTGGCTAGTGGGACGACCACTTTAAAAGTCAAATGTTTTTCTAAAACACCCTAATCTCTCTTAACGTTCAGTCGCAGTAGATCATGGATGGGTATACTTTTATTGATTTTGCTAACATGGTGTTAATGTACGACGAGGCATGTTGTAATGGTAGGGCTACTCGCCAGCTTTATGCATACAGTATTCCATTTCGTCCAAATCCATCTTATACAGTATTTGTTAGAGTTTTTCAACCATTATGGAAAACAGGAGTGTTCATTGTCAACAGGGTGGACTGCGGATTTAGGAGGAACCACTATACTGCGAGATTTGAATAAGTGCTTCATAGGGTTGAACATAGCCCATCCATTAGCAGCCAAACCTTTGGACGAGACATGGGTGTTAATAATATGAGCGTCTGGTAGGTATTGTATGAACAACAATCCTACCATCCACAGAGAGTTCGAGCAATGAGTCCAGCCGATTTTCCACAACGAGTTTGCTTTTCTCGCTGGTTTTTACAACGTTGCTTTTTGCAATTTGAATTTATACGGCTTGTTCTGTTTACCGATGAAGGATTCTTCACAATGGAAGGCATTTTCAACTCCAGAAACAGCCATGTTTGAGACGAAGAAAACCCTCACACCACTCGTTTCTGGTTTTATCTACGGTCGTTTAGTTGGTCCAAACCTTCTTCCACACCGTCTCACCAGCCCCATTTATTTGATATTCCTGCAAGAATTAATGCCAGAATTGTTGGAAGACATATCGTTACGAATTCGTCAACAGATATGGCTGCCACTACACTTTTCACTCGCTATTCGAGACTACATCAGCCAGATATTTTGAGACAGATGGATTGGTCAAGGGGGGCCATTAGAATGGCTCCCTGGACTTAGCTCCACTAGAATTTACCCGCCTCAGTGGCGTAGTTAGCTAACGCGTTGTTTTCGTGTTGATCTAGACTGCCGAGGATGGGGAGATCAAGATTCAAATCTCGGTTGGGTGGTCTGGCGATGTTTTTTCCTAAATGGTTTTCCACTCTCTCTCTCTCTCTCTCGCTCTCCACGTAAATGCGGGTTCACTTCCTCTATCTTCAACCTTCTCAATTCCTAACCCATTAGAGTAATTAGTATTTAAGCGTATAACCCGAACGGTTAGTTAGATGTGGTGTTAAAGTACTCACTAGACTTATTCCTGTGGGACCTCATGAAAATCCTGGTCTATGAAACCCTTTTCGAAATTGAAGACGATCTGCTAGCACGCATTATTTCTGCAGGGCGAGAAATCCAATTGAGGCCTGACATTATTGAAAGAGTTTACCAGAACATAGTTCGCAATGCAATGCTTGCATAGTAGTTGGTGGGCGTCATTTTGAGCAATTATTGTAGCCATCTGCTTTGGCATTGCTAAACATTTTTTGTGTGTAATGCAAGCCAATAAAGTATTATTTGAATTATTCCTCTTACTGAACATACTAAGAGTTATAGTCTACAGTGTGCAAATGGTGCGTTTCGGACACGAGTTCCTTATTAAAAGTTGGTCTACTTTGGATCCCCTACAAACCCTAAACTTTATAACATGTATTTATTTACATCCTGTATAATAAAGAATGATATTTTTAACATTTTTTATATAAGCACCTTCTTAACAATAAAAAAACGTGTTAAAATTGAGACATGTCACATTACTTTATTTAAGAGTATTATAATTATATTTAATTCAACACTTTGAGATTTTTTAAATTTTTAATATCTTCCTACTACTCATTGATTGATTCACAAATAATAGTTTAGTCTATCAGCTTAGTTATAAAGTGTAGTTTAAGTATCAGATGAGAACTAAGTAAACGCTGAAAATTTAGAGTAGGTATATCATGGCTAGTCGAGTGATTCAGCTTGGCTCAGAAAGTAGTGAGTGGGTGGAGTATAGCACGGTTGGTAGAGGGGTTGGGCCAAAATCCATCTACCTTAGGAGTAGTGGTAGCTGACAGCTAGTAATAACTACCAGATCTACTCTCAAATATCCATTCGCAAAACCAAATGATCTGCAAGATCATAATCTGTTGAGCTGTCACTTTTACTGGTAAAAACTTTCACAACTAACAATTGATTTTTGATTAAATTTTATTTCAAGTGTTTTTAAATAATTGAAATAAGAACTTATGAAAATATCGGTTCGAATGTTTCTATTTTGTAGAAGTGGCGTTCGAAGTTCACTTTTAAATTAAAGCCTTACAAACGAGAGCTTCATAAATTAAGATGGCGAACCAACTTAAACAAGGGCGGTGTTCGTTTGTATTCATGCACTTATGTTTATAAATTAAACTCGTTTAGTTTTGAAATCAATATTTTGATGGCAAGTTATTCCAATAAGTTTGAATATAATAATTTTTAATTTATTATTTCACATGTTGTAATATCTCTTGTTGTCACAACCACGAGACAAAAAAGTAGTAGTTCTATTAATAACCTTTGCTAACCCATTTTGGTGGCCGTATGGTGTAAGGTTCTCCTCCCGCAGTAGACTAGACTGCCTATGACCGGGAGATCACGGTCCAAATCTCGGTCGGGTGTACCGAGGGTATTTTTTCGAAATTGATGTTTTCGTATCCCTCCACGTAAATGCGGGTACACTTTCTTTAAATATAGCCTGTCTAATCCCTAAAACCAGTTGCGTAGTTAGTACATAAGTGTATAACCATAACGGATAGGGAAACACGTATTTAAAAAATCTACTGATTTTTTTTATTTCCTCAAATAACTGCGTGTAAGGGAAGCGTTATCAAAGCTTTTACAATTTTGATTAACAATATAGAATTATTGCTTAAGAAAGTATTAGTTATTTCCACTAAAGTGAATTTCAAACAATGTTTGAACTAAAAATCTTCTGCCAGCTGTAAGCTACCAGAACTCCTAAGGTGGACTGTAGGCACAGCAATATGTGTATGTATCATGTCTTTGGTCGAGTGGCTTGTGGAAATCTAGTAGTAACATAGTGACCTCGTGTTCGGGTCAAGTCAGCTGTTCTGCCTCAATCCACTCAGTTGTTTATGTCAATTCATCAAGGTCGCTAGAGTTCCTGGAAGTGGGTCATGTTTCTTTGTCAGGGTCCCTAGACATTGTAGGCGAGTCACTGCGCAATCATTTTATCTAGCTGTATGCCTCCTTGAATGCAGGCCGCGGGGATTCCGATTGCGGAATCAACTGACAAGCTTCTGGGTTCAATGACGCACGGGTGTTGTACGCATACGCGAGTAATGAACTAGACACGTTGCTTTGTCATGTTTAATCTAAATTGAAAGTCTAAGTTAACAATTCCTCCAATAAAACGTCAAAATAAAATTAAAATTTTTAAAATATTGGTAAGTGTTATTTTTAAACTTATTTCTGTATTTGTTAGCGCGCCTTACTACCCGCTAGCCAATACGTTAACGATGAGTAAAGTTGAATAAAGAAGAAATGTACCTGCATTTCTTAAGATGGAGTATAGAGAAGAGCTTATGCTAAAGCCTCCCCCACTAGAGCTGACCATGATTTGAACCACGATCTTCCCATAATCAACACTCCAGTATATTGATCAACACCTTTGAGCATAAGACGACCAAAACAGATGATATTAAGCTTACTATTGCTAACACACGAATTAAATACTATTATTATAAAGCTAAGATTCCCGTGTAGTCTATAAGATGATATAAGATAGGATAATATATTTAGTCAGACCATATAAATACTTATATACAATAGCTCCCAACTATTATTATTATTATTATTAGTAGCACCGCGTCTTATTACCCGTTCGGGCTATACGCACTTACGCTAATGAGTAATGGTAGGGTGATTGTGAGATGAAACGGAGGACCTACAGTTTAACGTGGAATCCGAACCACGGTGGAGGCCTGGCATTCCCCACATTCACAAGATGTCTTTTCAGAGGTGAAGGAGGGGTTTGGTAATCAGATAAATCTGTGCCGGGACCGAGAGTTGAACCCCGGCCGCCAGCACAGAAGTCTGACGCCTTACCTCTAGACCACCAGGTCACCCCTCCCGACTATCCACGGTATTGGATGGGATGAGTGCCGCCGATAATTTGCATATTTAGTAAAACAAAAGATTGTAGCGCATTCAATTCAAACTTGTATTCACCTATCATAATTGCGTCTATGAACACATCATTATATTTCAAGCACTAAGATAATTATGAAAACACTTTAAATCAATGTACAGTACACTCAAAATCGACACATCATTAAAAAGTTTGGATTTGTTATCTGCTTCATTGCAGCTGCTTCCTTTTTCCTTATTCCGCTATGGTTTTTTCCATGACATCAGCTTGTCAGATAGGAACGTGTCGTCTTGTTGTTACAGATAATTAAGCAGGCGGTGAGTTATTTCGAAAGAAGTCTCCTTTACAAACTTCCCTATGGATTTACTGGGTATAATAATCGGTAGCCCACTATTCTCCATCAACGCAGCGTTTTTCAAAAACACTTCCCCTGACTATGGCGATGCCATGGTTAAGTCTCAAAGCAGATATTCGGGTGTTTATTGTATAAGGTAAAGACTGAGTGATTTATTCATTTATTCTTTGTGTCTTACTATCGGTTCGGACTATAAGCATACGACACGAATGTAGTGAGGATAAAGAAGATAGAATTTATAAGAAATATGCCTTCATTTACTTGTAAAAAGGTTTGGGGAAAGCCTTCCCTATCACGTCCAAGCAATTCGAACCCTGGACACTCTTTCACCATCAGTCCAGACCAGACAAGGTTGAGGCCTTTGCCCGTGGGCCCACCACCATGTAAATTTGAGCTAGTAATTAACAAGAATTGAAATTAAATTGAAATACGTGCACGCTCGAACAACCTAAATGAAGACTACACTCCGATCCAAATAAACTAATAAATATAACTTTACTGTCGATTATATTATAGCTAGGGCTCAAATATTTATGCTCTAAAGATTTACAGTATTCATAGAGATAATTTGTTATTAAACTTGATAAAAAAAATCCCTTAAAAATAAGAATAGGCTCTAAAAAGGGCTTTTTAAAAGTTGTTAAATAGCGAATGATTTTAAACACCAGCTTTGATGGTAGAATCGTCTAAGGCATCATTTTCAGAATGGTTTGAACTGCCAATGACTGGTAGAACGGGGTGTTAATTCCGGTTAGGTATACTGAGCGTGGTTTTTCCTAATATTCTTACCCAATCTTCGTTTACGCAAATATGGGATCATTAATTCTAAAATTCGACTCACCTTATCCTTACTCCTTTATAATAAATAATGTATATACATATAACACAAACGAGTAGTGAGACGGGGAAAAAATAATGTTTATACATTAACCCTAATAACGTATTTAAAATAAATGGTACGGTGCACCGCACAGACTTTACATAAAAATTGAGATATTTACTTCAATATCGTAAATTATGTGAGGTGAAATAATAAATAATCCCTGCTTCAAAAAAAGTGCAGAAATTGATTGAGAATAGAAGTAACATCTCTTTTCAACAATTAGTGTATAATTAATCAATTCACCATTAATTACACCTCATTTTAAAATATATTTTACAACAGTTCCAGAACCATTGGTTTTGTAAAAATATATTTCAAATTAAAGTTGTTTTTTTAATGGTGGGCATACATACCACACATTAGGAATGATGAGCTATTTCGTATCTTAAGAGGTTTAGGAAGTATTATCAAAATTTATGATCTCTACGCATTTAAATTACCCTTTAAGTAATTTTGCTGAGAAAATGAGCCACGCAGTTTTTACTTATAGTGCTAAATAGCACTTAGAGTCGAATACCACTTAGAGTCGAATACTAATAAAAAGTTATTAGAGCCGATTTTGAGAAAGCACATTTCTTAGATTTTGGCGCTTAAATTAGCTACCCTTAAATTTTAGGGTTATAAATCTAATTTCAAATAATCCTGGGAGGAACCTTATGAAACTATTAGATAACAAGTGATAGCTCGATCGGTAAAATGGTTTCTACTCAAGGCCGAGATAAAAACGCATATTAATAGAAATAAATACAAATAGCATCGTAAAAACCACTTTTTTGGGATCATTGGGTCATAAACGTCGATATATTAAAAAAAAATCTCAATTTTTTTACGATCACAATACTTACTCTACTCGAGGAGTCTTGCGAGAGTAAATATATAATAGATACAAAATAATATTAATTTGGACTTTGCAAAAATACATCTACTCACTACTCTTTGTAATTTCTACCCTATAAAATGTCAAATTTAATTAGTTATTAAAATATATGTTTTATATAATACTTCACAATAATCATTATTTAAACAGATGGTTTAAATATAGCCTTAATTTAAAAGTGCTCTAAATATGGAGTTACATTACATGCAATTTTTTAAAACCATATTAATTACTGTCCTTTTAAGGAAAGTAAATAATGAATTAGAATAAGAAAGATCATAAAGTGAAAATTGACATACTCTAGAGTATACTCTTAAATTAACCTCAGGTCATCCATTTTAAAACAAAATTTAGTAATCTTATGGATAATCAACCAATTTTTGTTTTGTTTTATAACGATGGTAAAGTTCAAAATCGATTAATATTTTATTAAAATTGTTTGCATATTATTTAATGATTAAGTAAATGATTGGAATAGATTGAGACTATGTACAAAAATCTTAATTATTTGTTAATATAATACAATTCTACTCTCTGAGAATATTGAGATCTTCCGTTTGCATATATATAGCATTCTAACCATTCTTGACAGTAATTAAAAATTGTTTTAAATAGTAATAAGCTAAAATTAAGTAATCCTGTTAAATTGACTCAAAACGATTAAGTGTGTTTTTAAATACATGTTTGACTTTTTGTTAGATTAAAATCCTCATAGGAAAAACATGCCATGAAGATGTACGCTGCCAAATAAGAAAAATATGGATTAGTGAACACATTTCAGATAAGAAATAATAGATCATTCACATAATATAACTATTCATATCGCCTTTCTATCGTCCTTTATTGACTATGTCTATTTATGTTTAAATCTCCCTCACATATTAACCTTTCAACTCCTAGGAACGGGCCCTTATTTATAACACGTGACTCTATTGTTCCAGTTTTGTACATTAGAACTTCGTACGCGCTTTCGGATATAAAATATATTAAATCAGGGGACGCCGAGCATTAAAAAAAATCTAGATATAAGCAGGTTTTTTCTTTCTTTAACGTGACATACTTTGAATCTGCTCTGGCCACATTTAACTACACTAATGCAGTATAAGGTAAAATTTAAAGTTAATATTTTAGCATTTGCCTGAAGGAAAAGTGTAAGTGACATTGGTTTTCAATCCACTTACTCCCAGATTTCAGTTTGGTGATTACTTACAAATAAAAAGTGCACAACTTTTGTTGTAGCTCGGACACAAAAATGTTCCTTCGTTTTACAACTATCCTTTCTAACACTGAGCCACTTTATAAATGGGATATAAATCATGGAAAGATTATGGAATCGTATAATAAAATTAGGTGTCTGACACAAAATTAATAAAATTAATTTTATGTGTAGTATATACTTTAAATATATATATACATACGTATACATATACTCTAAATATATATACACATATATTTATAAACTTAAAATAATTGTATCTGTGGCTTTAACTTTTAACATATATTATTAAAACAGATAAGGTAAAAGAAAGTAGAAGTATAGATAGATCTATTCTAATAGTTAAATACTCTTTGACTGTTTTAAATCTACTATCATACTACTTTCCATTATAGTCTTATAGGTATAATATGTTAACGGTAGCTTTAAGACAGGTACAATTTACTAAAAGCGGTTTCCCATAAATCCGGCTCGCCAAAATGTTTTGACAAGCGCCGTCGTTCGTCAAAGTGACGATAAATATTTTCAAGGTGGACGTTTACAAAACTGTTTTTACTAGAAGTATTTTAGCTGTCAGAAAATTCCGAAATCACCTTGAACCGATCAAACTTGCACAATATAGTCTACATTTATCTATATCTTTCCATTGTCATTATAAATTGTTTTTATGTTATGAATAAAAATATATTATAAAATTTAACTTGCACGGCACCTACAAAACTAGTGGCTGTGTCTACTAGTGATGCTCCAGCTATTGTTGTAACAAACGACGAAATGAAGCCGTTTAAGTACATATTGAACTCTTTTTAACATATAATTTTAGTTTGGAAACTATTGTTATCTATTGATTAACACATATTTACTGTAAAAGAACATTGCTGGTGGCATGTAAAATATTTTCATTGCCTCCGGAAGAAAAAAAAAACTTCAATAGATAAGTTAAATTCGTTTTTTTATCAATGAAAATAGAAAGAAAGATATACAAAAAAAAAAAAAAA
>CABFOV010000281.1:44987-115476 GCA_902141375.1 Timema poppense
ATAAAAAAAAAAAAAAAAAAAAAAAAAAAAAAAAAAAAAAAAAAAAAAAGTATGTTTATAAAAAAGGTACAAACAACTTCTTTTAAAAAATATGTTCAAGTTTGTTTAGAACTATTTTTAACATCCTTAAAGAGTTTGTAGGAAACAAATAGATTTGAAAAAATCATTGATATTTACCACTATCAAACACACCTCTGGACATCTACTTTCGGTTTTGACCACAAGCTACTCGTTGCCAAAAAACCAAATCATATTTGACTTACGCCATAATATGCATTGCCTAGTGAGCGGGGTATACGACTCTATAAGTGACCGTTAAAATACAATAATGGTGTAACACAGCCGGAAAATACAAATGACTTGTAAAAACCAAGTTTGTTTATACTATCTCCTGTGATTACATTTTATCACAAGGTCACACTAATCTCGTGTAACCAACCACAATAGTTGCTAAACCTACATTTACACTTAACCACCATTTATTATACAACTATGACACTCACTGAATATGTTTAGATATTTCCTATATTATATGTATACAACTTGAACCAAGGATACTGAACTACGCTTATCTATGTGTAATTTAGACCAATTCCTGGGGGGTTTACTGTATCTAACCATTTGTGATAGTTTTTCTTGTAGTTTTCCCCTACTAAACTACCATGATTAGAATAAATTTATGGCGTTGAAAACAAACTACTTAGGAATTTATTTTGTACTAAAGGGGATGGCAATAGTGGAGAGTAGAGGAAGCTACTTAATGATGAGTTGCATACCCTTTACTTATAATAAGATCTTGATAAGTTAATAAAATTTCGAAGGTTACTGCAGGCAGGACAGGCAACACGAATGTAAGAAACTTGAACCGCGTTCGAGATAGTGATTTGTAAATCCATTGGGAGGAGAGACCTAGAGGCATATGGAAATACAGCATTATAATGAACCTGAAAGTGACAGGATGTAATGAAGTGGACGGGATCTAATAGGCTAAATATAAAGGTGTTGTTATTTTTTAAGTGTGACAGGGAAGTTTTGACTTCCAAACACCATTCAATTTTTTTTTGTAATTATTAGGATTACGTTTTAACACCAATGTAAGCGAAACAAATTAGTCGAAAGGTAAGGTGCTCACAATGGCATATCACATCAGCTCATATCACTCCACACTTGCTCAGATTTTTTTTTTGTACGACTTACGGTTCAACCCATTTTCACACCAAATAGTGTAGAAAAGAGCATATTTAATCAATACGAACATTGGTGTATCGATATAAAAATTACTTACCGAGCCGATACGTCGCGATATGAGCAATTGAATGCTAACCCTTAAAGGGATTGTCCATGCATCTTCCTGGAAGATGAAAAAACTACACTGATGAAATACATGTGGAAAACCATCGCATAACCATTCCTAGCCAGCACTCGAATCCCGGCCCCTCCATCAAAGACGACCACGTGTAGTGCCAGTCTAACACATTTAACCATGTAGCCACTGATGTGTGTATATTTGTTATCCTACTTGCATACGTCCACTTCTCTTTAATATTCTTGCTGAAGTCTCTTCATCTCATTCATTCCTCTACAATAACCATTCATACACCTTGCAGTCATTTCAATGAGTCAGTCAACATGTTCCAATTCAATAATAAAAGAAAACTAAAACCACGAAATTTGTTTTGATTTATATTTGAATTTTTAACGTTGACCTGGCCGTCTAAGGGTAAGGTGTTTGACTTCTGTTCTGGGGGTCCGGGGTTCAATCCTATGTCCCGGCACAGATTTATCTGATTGCCAAATCCTTCCTTCACCTCTGACAAGACGTGTATTAATCACAACTTGTGAATTTGTGGAATTCCAGGCCTCCTCCGTGGTTCGGATCCAGTGTTAAACTGTAGGCCCTCTATTTCATCTCACAATCACCCTACCATTACACATTAGCGTAAGTGCGTTTAACCCAAACCGGTAGTAAGACGCGTTGCTAATAATAATAATTTAAATGTTTAAAATAATAAATCACCTTATTGGTACTTGTACCTAGGACCTACCGTCAGACATTCAAAAATTAGTACACTACAATGTTGTTATATTTTATGTTTTAAAGTGTTACCCATCCAACTCCGATACGTTTTGTTGGTTTTAATTCAACTGGCTACGCACATCGGCAGCCATGTGGGCTAGATCGTCAAACTTATCTGGTCTAGTTTGCCACTAATAGAGAGGTCAGGGTTCATATCCTGACCAGGTGTAGGTATATTTTTACCTATCCATACACGCGAATTTGTATACACTTAATCAAAAGTTCTTCCTTCCTCATCTCTACCACATTGGTGTTACCGGTAATATCAGATAGCCCAGACGGATATCAAGATGCCGTGTACAAAGACTCCTGATGGGTTTTGAAGCCTCGTAGCTCTCAATTAATGCTAATTAGGTTGTGTGCAAGTGATTCAGAGTTCACTAGAATATGGTTTTTATTCTTAATTTGAAAATAAAAAACAATTGATAACTAACACAAGACGTAGTCACTGATTTTAAAGAAACTTGACATAAATGGGGTTAAGCATTTATGACCGCATTCTTAATTTTAATGAGCTTCAAATTACTTGTAGCCTCGAATAGGTGGGCACGCTGACTTGTATGCCATTCTCGTCTAGTCATGATTACCATCGTTGTGGATATCTAGCCTAAGCCGGCCGGATGTACTGAGTTGGATTTTTCCTAAATCGTTTCTTCTGTTACCTGATACAAATTTGAGTACACCTCTTCTAAGTTTTACTTCCACCCCACGATGAATGTAAATACGTGGGTAGCTCGTGCAGATATTTAGACCTAGAACACATGGGAGGAACATAGTTCCTGCACAAACATCGTGAAGAACAAGACTGTTTGATACAATACAATTGCTGAGCGCGTCAGCCTATTTATAGAAAATAAAAATCCCATATTTGGTTTCAGTCTTAGCTGAAAATTTTATCATTGTAAAATTTGGGTTTCCCTTTTAATATTGATGAATTAACGAACTCAATGCTGTGTGAGCTAGTTTGTATGTTATGTGCTGATAGATCAATTGTGTTAGAAAGTGTACTGAAAATTTAATAAAAAAAAATAAAAATGTATCTAGACCCACCAATAAGAATCTGGACAATGTTTTAACTTACGACCTTTAACCGGGCGAATCACATGTGCTTGAATGTCCTTGAAATTCACTAGATGCTCTCTTATTAGCTTTACCTATGACCGAAACATATTCACATGTACAAATATTTACTGCACGTGGTCATGAAACTTAAAAAACAAAAAACAAACAGAACAAGCATATCTTAATTAAGTTTCAAGGTTTATGTTTTATTTTCTTTCCCCACGTCTTACTAACCACTCGGGCTAGTCGCATATTTACACTAAAAATTTAGAGAAAAAGGAGGTAGAATTTAGAAGAAATTGTATCTGCATCCGAATGGAATGAGACGAGGAAAGCATTTAGGAAAACTTTTATCTATACACTTTACCTGAATTTAAACCTTAATCTTCCTTTCACTGACAATCTAGTTTCTTGCAAACGTAGTGTATCAAGCCATATGACCACTGATTAGGGTTTTAAGGTGCATTTATTGACTAAAATTAAATAGAAAATTGGCGTGATAATATTGTTTGACATCTTCGTTCAATCGATAAAAAAACTTGCCTACTTGTTAAAAACTCTTAGATGAAATTGCTTGCAGAAAAGGCATGACTAAGGGTCAGTTTCACAGTCAGATTGAGTACGCCTCAAATGCGGTGCTACACTATATACAGAATGACACTTAACTAGACTCGAACGGAATGGGCCAGTATCGCATTTGAAATTAGCCCCTTCCATTCTGATTTAAGTAGGTGTCATCCAGCATTTGGTATATTGCCACATATAAAGCGTACTCAATCTAACTATGAAACTGGCCCTAAAATATTAAGTTTATTTACTTCCACTTAGTGTTAATGTAATAGGTTTGGAAGTTGTTGAATTTTCTATTAAAATTATAATACAGCCCTTCCACCGATCCATAAAATGGACATTCTATTTCAAGCCCTCATTTTCATAAGACATTCAATCGTCAAGTTTTGGCATGTCGTAATTTAACACACTACCTGTTATATTTATTAAATAGGTGTAGTCCTCTTTAGTGTGTACTTTTTGAACCAGCTAATTACATCTGTATACGACATACAAACTAGTATAATTCTATAACAATCAAAACAACCAGTTCTTGGGAGTTATTTTGCAATTTTTTGGCAACGTTGGGAATCTATCCCTAGAACGCTTAATTCAACAGACATAAGTTCTACCTAATGACTTAAGTTGTAAAAACGAATTTATTTTACAACTAGTGGAAATACGCTGCGCTGTCTAGCAGAAATCTTTATGGTTGAATAACTGAGTGGAAGGTAATTTTAATTCTAGTGCCTTTGTGCCTCACACTGTCCATGGCCTTTTTAGCATCCGACAAAGCTTTCAACTAATTAAAACAATCTGTTTAAAATTTTAAAATTTGGTCTTTGAGGTGAACACGTTATTGCACAGGGGATAGTCTACTAATTTTAACAATTTCAGACTTCTGGGTGGGGTAAATATTGTGAAATGCTCATGACTAAGGCTAGGATGTTGATGGCATGTCATCTTTTTACTGAGCGGTCTGGTGCAATGCTCCAATATATATCAACTCTGTTCAAGACATCCCATTTACAAATATTTCCTTTTTATTTTGCATTTTTGCATTATTTTTATCTTATTTTAAGGGCATTTTCTCTCATTTTGGAGAACTTTTCGATAATTTTTTGAAGAATTTTGTCATTTTAGGTTATTTTATTATGTTGCCATATTATTTTATGAAATTACTTCCCCAAGCCTTAAGTAGTAGTTTATAAAAATACACATATTTCAAAATATTGAAATAAAAGATTTCAACGTCATATTAATTTGCTAATAACTTGCTGAAGGTTAGTTGGCTATACAAAGACAGGCCTACACTCGATTTTGCTGGAAGAAAGTTATTAGTGGAATGGAATGTCTGGAGTGTTACCTTGAGTCACAAACACTTATATGGTGCATACAGCTGTTAGGGTGGAAGGGGAATGGAAAGACATGGTTTTTTCATGAACAGCTCACAGCGTGCAGTTGATGTAGTTTTTCTGTGGCATGCAGTACACTGTAGCGTTTCAGTACCACTTTGAAAATGCCCTAAATTAAACCTAGTGTGTCAGTTCATTTAAGAAAAATAGTAGCCAAGTTTGGTGATAGTGTGTTTTCTAATGATGGAAGCATACTATATTGTAAGGTGTGCGAAACCTAAGTATCGGCTGAAAGACGGTTTACTGTGACACAGCATTTTGGTCGCGAGCAGCATGTCCGTGCTCTTGAGCGTGCATCAAAGGAAGCGGCAGTTTAACGCTTGCTACCTTCAGTTGCTTCAACATCCACCAAGTCCTCACAGTTTAGTAAAGAATTGTGTGACGTGTTAGTGTCAACAAACATTCCACTATATCAACTATAATCCAAAATTACGTGCATTTTTGGAATACACACAAACCAAGAAATACCAGATGACTCGACTTAACGTAAGAATTATTTGCCATAGTGCTACAAAGGATCTTTAAATAAAATAAGGTAAGGTACTCGCGGGAATAAGCTATGGGTTTCTATCGATGAAACTACTGATGCTGTGGGGTACTATGTAGCCAATGTTGTGATTGGAACATTAGCATGGGATAGACCAGGTTAAATATTTTTACTGACCACTGAGGTATTAGAAAAGGACAATTACTCGACAATATCCAAAATGTTAGAAAGTGCTATGTTTCTTCTGTGGCCTGAAGGCATAAAACATGACAATGTGCTTTTATTTCTAAGTAATGCAGCACCATATGTGGTAAGAGCAGCTAATTCATCGAAGGCACTTTACTCTAAAATAGCACGTACTACGTGCCTAGCACATGGTCTACACAGATATTGTGAATAAGTGCGAACAAATTATTCCAACGTAGACAGGCTTTTGGCGAACGTTAAAACGGTTTTTCTTAAAAGCATACTCACGAGTTGTACATTTCAAAGCAGAAGCACCGGACATCGCGTTACCATCACAACCTATCATCTCATGCTGGGACACATGGTTAAATGCATGCTTGTATTATTGTGAACATTTCCAGTTTGTAAAACAAATAGTAGAGAGTTTTGACTGTGAAGAAGCTGCTTCAATGCAAATTGCTCAAGATATGTTCTCTGAGCCAAACATTGAGGGCAGTTTAGCATTTATTAAGTCGAACTTTGCATTATTGTTGACAACTATCACATCACTGGAAAAAAGGGGAAAGGCAATGGTAGATTCCATTTCACTAGTCAAACAGGTGGTGACCAGTGCTAACAACGCTCGTGGAAAAATTGCTACAGCTACTGCATGTAAGCTGAGGAAAGTTCTGGACAAGAATAACGGGTATAAAACTTTGTGTAAAATCTCAAATATACTCTGGTAATAAATAATTCATGGATGGCATTGAGGAGAATTTAACAACCAACGATCTTCCCCAATTCAAGTACGCTCCGATCATATCAGTTGATGTAGAACGCAGCTTTTCGAGGTATAAAAACTTGCTGGCAGATAACCGTAGATCCTTCACTATCGACAACCTAAGAATGACATTTGTATTCCAGTGCAATTCAGACTAAGGTGTATTAAAATAACATATATTAGTGTGTGCCTATTTTATAAAGCATTTTTTCAAACATTCATCATACGATCATTGTTTTCATTTTATAATGCATTTTCTTAAGCTTTAAGTCATCTAGTAAATTCATTTTTTTAGCATCTTTAAATGTATATTTAAAATTTTTTAAGTCACCAACATCTGGGCCCTACTCATGACCCACGGTTCATTTTATTAATATTAATTTGATTCCGATCCGGTTCTTAGTTAATTTAAGAAAATAGTCAAAATTTTACATTTTGGTTTCAAAATGAGCATTTTCCTGCACATGGGCTAATCATTTTTAAAATCTCGGACCTCTGCATGTGGTAGATATCATGCGATGCTCATGACAAAAAAAAGAACTCTTTAGTTTATTAATCTAAAATAAGATAGATTAATCAAAGAGCATGTGAAATGTTAAGAAAAAATAATCAAATTTCATGGTTTAGTATTGGGGTCGGCAATCGTTGCCAACCAATTCATATTTATGGTTAGGTAAAACACTAGAACTTTGTTTTTAGCACACTCAAAAATGTCTCAAGATATTAGATTTAGTGACAAAGTCACTCACAACTCAGAATGACACAGACAATTTTTAAATATATTATTAATTTGTTATGCTTAATCTTACTATCCATATAGATTAATAACACTCTAGTATACCAATAAGGAAAAAAAATAAGAAGTGTTGAAATAGTGGGAATGTAGATGGGGCATGAGAAAACATGTTGGAAAGACATTCTTCAGCTAACATCCAGCCGGCATTCAAACCCTGACCTACCCATCACTGTAAAGCCAAACTAAGTGAGCTTTACGTTTTGTTTACGTGCTCAACCACGTGGAAAGTTTTTTAACTGTAATATACAGTAATAATATTCTTCCTGAGTGGGGGCTATGAGTCTCACTTACCCCCAGTTTAAGATTAGTGTTAACGTTTAACCACACATTAATATTTATAATGAATAATTGTTTGCCGGAAACGAGGAGTCCATAATTGATTTCCCAGCTGGGTGTTACGAAGGCAGTTTTTTCTTAAATGATGTTACACTCTCCCTACAATCAAATGTGGGTACATTTTGTCTGAAACCGTATTATACATTTTGTCTGAAATTATTTCATCCTCATTCTAATCCATTAATGTTGTTAATAATGTATGTTTGTAGCTCTAATGGTTACTAAAGTGCTGAGAAAATAATAATGATAGTAATAATAAAGCAAAATCCCTCTTAGGTTGCTTCATGGTCTAAAGGGCTACTCTCGCAGTAGACTAGACCATTATAGACGGGAAGATGAAGGTTCGAATTTCAATAATTTTCCTAATCCCTAAAACAATTGGGATGATTAGTACATAAATGTATAACCCGAATACAGTGCTAAAATAAACTAGAGCAAAAGTACATATGGCGCGAGGGAAACTACTATCGCCAAGGATACAGTATTTTATCCGTGGGCCAACATATTAAATAGGGTTAAAAATTACAGCAGGACACGGGAATCAACTTAGTGTGCCTATGTTATATCACTGAGCTATCTAGCAGCCATTCCGTGCTCAGGGTCATTCTTCTCACGTCCATCACCGACTTTGTCATATGCTTATGTGTGAATTGGTCTGTGTCACGTGAACTAATGTGTAGAATTAGCTTCAGTGTGTTCAGGAAAGACGGTCATTGTTGTTTGAAATCATGACTTTTCATGGCCAGAGAAAATTCCCCGTCCTTGGGCTATGTTAGTAATAAGACGTCGCGGGGACGAGATCTTCTTCGATAGCTTTGCCATTTTCTTCATGTGGTGTGTACACTTCCGTCCATTTGTATTCCTCAGACTTACTGTTGTTGTCACACTGTCCGTTTGGGTTCACCACTTTTACGGTTTCTTTCAGTTTAGCTTTCTTGTGTCTCTTTCCAAGTTTGTGTTTTTTCTCTTGCCCCCCCTCTCTCTCTATCTGCCTCTTTCAATGACGCTCTCTTTGTTTTCACTTATGTGTCTAATTTTATCTCTCACGATAGACATCAACATTTTTCCCAAAAATGTCTCAAATAAATGCATCCAGCTTGTTGTGTAGGGAGAAAAATTCCATCTTCGTGGTTCACTTATGTTCTCACAGCTGTTTTAGTCTACTTCATTCAAGGATGTTCGGGCAAGTGTTGAGTTACATCATATTCCAAATTATAGTTGTGTTAGAAAATTTAAGTTTTGCAGGCAGGTAGAAGGTTAATTCCAGATAATTAAGTAAATGTTTAATATGGAAATTTATAAATGGCATTTAAAAATAGGGGTTAGGGTAGGGGTTTTAAAATTTCCAGAACTAATAGAATAAATAAATTCCTCTATAGTGGAAAACTGAAATTCGCAAGGAAAGTAAATGGAGCACACCAAATAACCATAATATTCTGAACATTCTAAATTTTAAGTGGGATTCTGAAAGATAGGGGAGGGGGTTTAGTAATAATTTTTTTTATGTATGATGGTAAATTACAATTTTGTAGGCAGGTAAAAGTAAAACTCCACATAGCCAAATAAGTCTTTAAATTTGAAATCTACACGTGGGAATTAGATAAATAAGAATGGAAGAAGGGTAGCAGGGTAGCGCTAAAATTTAAAAAATATGTATATAAAAACTAACTCTCTGTGGGGTATAAACTGAAATTTGGCAATCGGGTTTGAGGACCACTCCAAATAACGATAAACATCTGAAAATTTTTAATTTCTAAATGAAGGAGCAAAAAATGGGGACGGTGGGTCCCATTAAATTTCCAAAATTAAGATAAAAAAAACTATTTTGCTGGTGGGGTGGTAGAAAATTGAAATTTTTTATTTAAGTAAAAATAACCTCAAAAATTATAAAATTTAAAACTGGGACTCAAAAATGTTTTACTTAGGTATAGTTTAATTTAAGCTTCTGTTTGCTAGTGTGTATTATTTTTGTTTCACATATATTACGAGTTTTAACTAATATCTCTATTTTTAAACAATAGAGCGAGAAAGTACTTGCGGAGTTCCGTACCATTTATTTTAAATTAATTAATTGCTTTAGTTTGTGATTGTCACAGTTAGATAAGCGTGGTACACGGAGGAGATATCAAACATATTGCGGCTGAACTTTGAACATACTAATCGAATGTGGGGAATGCCAGGCCTCCACCGTGGTTCGGATTCCACGTTAATTTATAGGTCCGCCATTTCATCTCACAATCACCCTACCGTTAAACATTAACGTAAGTGCGTATAACCCGAACGGGTATTAAGACGCATTGCTAATAATAATAACATATTAATCTGATATAGTTTAATGTGCTTACCCATGCGAAGAACGTTTCAAACTGTTAGTACTAACATACTAAAAGTGATAATCAGTTGATCTTAATTATAGGTTAGCTTTAGTGTAGGGAATTGTTTGACAGTCCTTTTCTTGCGACGAAGTCCTCGTCGGTGATCTCAAGAAAGGAAATTGCATAATGTATTTATTTATTATAAATAAATGCTGGAATAATTTTATGGATGAAGGAATGAATTAAAGTATGAATGGAGGTAATCTAACGATTATATTTAAAATTTGTTTAAGCATATTTATCGATACTTTTATTATAAGCGTGTCAATTTAATTGGTTAAGTGTAAGATAAAGCAAACTAGCCTTAATTTCACCAAAATATTTTTAAATAAAGACAATAAATAAATCATTTTCCGTACACCATGTATTACTAGCGGGTTAACCCTCTATTTAGGTGCCTATATTAATGGGGTATAAATGTTGGGATAATTCCTTTTATCATTGTGTTATGAGTGTTTGTTGGCTAAATATTCCTGGTCATCATCTGACAGTGGCGGATATGTAACCATCTTCTAAGGTAGGTGTGGTTACCTCGTCCCATTGAGATTATGTGATGATAATGATGATGATTATGTGGAGTAAGTATAAGTATTACACCTAGCTTAAGTCCTAGTTTTATTTATTTTACTTTTATTTATCTAAGTTATTTAGCGTACACTTTTTGAACCGACTGATTATATCAGCACACGAGAATTTCTTTGAGCAAGAATGAAAGGGTCCACCAATTTTGCCAGGAAAGATATTTTCACATACCTTATATGGTTTTTCTTACTCACACAATTGACATAGGAACGGAAGATTTAACTCCCTTCTAAAGAAAGTTGTGTTATGGATTTTTATCGCTCAAGAAAAATTCGTTGAACCCAGCTGGTCAAACCAGGCTATGGAAATCATATGTAGCATTCCCCTTTGGGAAAAATACCAAAGGTAACTCTGGGAATCGAACCCAGTACCACTATGTTGTATCCAGGAATGCTGACCACTAGATCAAGAGACCAGCGTAGAATGTGGATGAAATGTACTCGCGCTTACTTGGAGGGAAAAAGGAAATCTACTTGAGAATTAACACTCTCAGTACACCCAGGGTAAATTTGATGTTTGATTTACCCGTCAGTAGCAAACCAGCCCTAGTCCACGTGCCTACTGATACGCTCAATACACGTGTTAATACGTATCAATTAAAAACAACTATTTTTGTATTAATTATGGCCAAACTCAGTGGTCTTGTGTTAGAGTGCTCGTCATAGGACCCAATGTTTAAGGATTCAAATCCAACCTGGGGCACCGGATTTTTCATGAGCGATAAGAATCTAGAGCACAACTTCCTTCGGAAGGGAAGTAAAACTGTTGGTCTCATGGAGATGGTGGCATATGAAAGAACCCTGGAAGGTATGTGGAAATACCTTTCCCGGCAAAATTGGTAGACCCTTTCACTCTTGCTCATTGAAATTCTCGTGTGCTGATATAATCGGCCGGTTCATATAGTGCAGGGTGACCTGATGGTCTAGGGGTAAGGTGTCAGACTTCTGTGCTGGCAGCCGGGGTTCAATCCTCGGTCCCGGCACAGATTTATCTGATTACCAAACCCTTTTTTCACCTCTGACAAGACATCTTGTGAATGTGAGGAATGCCAGGTCTCCACCGTGTTTCGGATTCCATGTTAAACTGTAAGTCCTCCATTTCCTCTCACATTCACCCTACCATTGCACATTAGCGTAAGTGCGTATAACCCGAACGGGTTGTAAGTCGCGGTGCTAATAATAATAATAATAATAATAATAATAATAATAATAATAATAATAATAACATATAGTGCACGTTAAATACCTAATATAAATAAGCTAATTATTAAATATACACCCAAACTTTTAATTTGATAGTTTTAAATACCACAGAGTATAAACGAAATACGCTCTTATCAGAACTCCTGACTTGATTGGGGTGTCTGTAACTAATGAACAAACTAACAATCTCAAAAGGGGTTCCTATCAGCTCTAAATATACAACATTGTGGCTAGTCCATGACAATACTGAAAAAGAGTACTCACACAATTCCTGGTATCCACATTAGCGAAACGTGTTTTGTTGTCAAAGAGATGGATCCACTAAATAAAATTTTGCCTGTGATGTATATAAACCCCACTCAGGAAATCCCTAATAGCTTTACTAAAAGCCTACAATCATTGAGCGAAATCCCTATGTTTGGGTGTATTGTTGACAGGGCGTGGTTGATCAAATAGGAAATTAGTGTGGAGAACATTATACGCATACAATTTTAATAGGCCTAAGGTGTGTCTAATCTGTAAATATTCTGTGCCCTGCCAATGAGTTCTCAGATTAGTCAGGGTGTTTTTCTGTTATCTCCAGTAATACAAACCCGCTTCAATGGCCGAATAGTCTAAGGCAGGGGTCTTCAACCTAACGCCCGACGTAACATTTTTTACGGCCCACCAGCTCGTGAAAATTATAAAATTATTTCAAGAGAAAAAATGACATATATATATCATACTAATATTATAAAGAGGAAAGATTGGATTTTTTGTTTGTTTGTTTGTTTGTTTGAAATGAATAGGCTCCGAAACTACTGGACCGATTTAAAAAATTCTTTCACCGTTGGCAAGCTACACTATTCCCGAGTGACATAGGCTATGTTTCATTTTCAATAAAATTAGGGATGCTTACTAAAACTTGAATAATCTAACCCAAGGTGTAAAAAAATAAACAAAAAACTTCCTTCAATCGCGTGCGCTGCGAAAACTATTAATGATAGAACAAAATGATGTATTACAATTTTTCAGGACACATCACTATCTATAAAAATGTCGCGACAGCATGTCTCTATCTTTTATAGTTACGTCACAATAAGCGTCCTTTTATTTAAAAAAAATTATTAAAATACCACCGCTAGAAAAGGCTCTTTATTCGTACCTAGGTATTGATCGTTATCAAAATAAATAGAACATTATTTAAGACTACTTCAATACCTTCATATCACCTTTTAAATGATTCGATTTGGATATTCCATTCAAAAGATATCACGAGTTTAAATAATAGAAAAAACTCCGCTCGGCTAGCTAGCGGTCGTGCTCGGAATTATAATGTTGATAATGTTTTGTCGATTGATAATAATTTGTTTTTTAAATTACTAAACCCATACAAAAAGTTATTTTCAGACTTGACTCATTTGTTTATGTTGTACATTTAGTTAATAAGTAAATAAGTGATTTAAATAATAAGTAAATAAATTTTTTAAATTACTAAACCCATACAAAAAGTTATTTTCAGACTAGACTCATTTGTTTATGTTGTACATTTAGTTAATAAGTAAATAAGTGATTTAAATAGTTTTGTTTTTAATTTTCAATTATTTTTTTTAAATAGGTTATAGTTGTAGGTTGTATTTGTAGGTAGCTAACAAACGTTAAGCTAATGATTTAGTGTAAAGGCATTATTTGGTCATTTTAAAATGCCCAAAAGATCAAGATCTCAACTTTCTAGAAATAGTTCCCAGGTTAGGGCATCAAAAATACGTCGAAATGGAGAATCTTCGTCAGAAACTAAAAATCGTCTATCAAGTCAGAGAGAATATGCGTCGCAATCGCGTGCCAGTGAGTCGAGTATCGAGCGTTCACAACGTCTCGCTGAACAAAATATGAGAACCACTCAAATACGCGCGCGAGAGTCCAGTCTTGAGCGTTCACAGCGCCTAGCTGAACAAAATTTGAGAACCTCTCAAGTCCACGCGCGAGAGTCCAGTCTTGAGCGTTCACAGCGGCTTGCTGAGCAAAATTTACGAACTTCTCAAGTCCGCGCGCGAGAGTACAGTCTTGAGCGTTCGCAGCGGCTTACTGAACAAAATTTAAGAACCTCTCAAGTGCACGCGCGAGAGTCGAGTACTGAGCGTTTTCAGCGGCTTGAAGAGCAAAATGCAAGAAATATACAAGCTCGCCATAGGGAATCAAGCTCTGAGCGTTCCCAACGCCTTCAAGATCAGAGAGAGCGACAACAGACGTCCAGAGCTAGAGCTCGCAATCAAGTTTTGGCTCATAGTAATAGATCGGCTTTTAGATACGATCCACAGATTGATTATGCTCAACAGTCTTCCGTCCAAATCGGCGACATGACAAAGATCTGCCCTAAGTGTTCTGCCAAAAAATGGGCCGATGAAGCTAATGGCATGTGCTGTGCTTCTGGAAAAGTTAGTCTCCCCAATATTAAAGAACCGCCACAGCCAATGAAAAATCTTTTGACAAATAATCATTCGCTATCTAGACATTTTTTAACCAACATCCGTAAGTACAATAGCCTTTTTCAAATGACTTCGTTTGGTGCCAAAGAAATAAGAGAAGGAAATTTTATGCCAACTTTTAAAGTAGAGGGACAGGTTTATCATCTTATTGGTAGCCTTTTACCACCACAAGGCCAAAATCCACAATACTTGCAGATATATTTCATTTCAGACGCAGATCAGCTATCGTTGAGGTCAAACATAGCTCCAACGCTAAAAATCGATTTAATTAACGAACTACAGACCACACTGAATAGCCACAATGTATATATACAAAGTTTTAAACAAAATTTAGAACGTACCACTTCGGATAATTTAAAGTTAATAATCCATTCTGACCGCCCGCCGCAGACAGCACACCCGGGTAGATACAATGCTCCAGCTGTAAACGAGGTAGCCGTTCTCTTGGTTGACGAAGAAAAAGGCCCCAGAGATATAGTGTTGCACGGAAGAGACGGCCAATTGAAAAGGGTCTCTGAGTTACACCGATCGTATGATCCACTACAGTATCCCTTAATGTTCGTTAAAGGAGAAGACGGTTATTATTTAACTATTCCACAGCAAGATACAGCGACAAACAAAACTGTGACGTGCATGCAATTTTATGCATTTAGGTTGATGTTTAGAGCTGACTGTTTTAATCCATTACATTATTACAGGGACCTATTTAGTCAATTTATTGTAGATATGATGGCAAAAATGATATCGGAAAGATTGAATTACATATGTCGTAATCAACAGAGATTAAGGGCTGAAGAATACATTCATCTCAGAGACGCTTTAAATCAAGACGGAAATTTTGACCCATCAAATATCGGTCAACGCGTAATCTTGCCATCTTCATTCACAGGTTCTCCACGTTATCTGCATGAAAAAACCCAAGACGCGATGACTTATGTCCGAAACTATGGGAGACCAGATCTGTTTGTCACTTTTACGTGCAACCCCGAATGGCCTGAAATTAAAGCGGAACTACTACCTGGTCAGCGTTCTTTCGATCGTCATGACATAATTTCAAGGGTATTTCATTTAAAGATGAAGAAATTAATAAAATTATTCAATAAAGATGAAATATTCGGCAAAGTGAAATGTTTCATGGCAAGTGTGGAGTGGCAGAAGCGAGGTTTACCACACTGTCATATGCTGTTTTGGCTAGAAACAAAAATTCAACCAGACGAAATTGATAGTCTGATAGTTGCGGAACTGCCCAACCAACAAAACGATCCGATACTGTTCGATATCGTAACTAAAAATATGGTGCACGGACCATGTGGAGAGCATAACTTAACAGCACCATGTATGAAAAACGGAATTTGCACAAAAAAATACCCACGACGTTTGGTCAACGAAACTCAGACCGGAGAGGATGGATATCCAGTTTATCGTCGTCGTGACACCGCAAATGGAGGACAGAGTGCTTCGCTATATATCAGAGGCAGTAATTTTACTATAGATAATAGCTGGATTGTCCCTTATTCTCCACTTTTGTGCAGGACGTTTAACGCTCACATAAATGTAGAGTACTGCCACTCAGTTCAAGCCATCAAATACATTTGTAAATACATAAATAAAGGATCGGACCAAGCTACATTTGGCGTCAGAAACCCAAATGATGAAGTGGAAAACTACGTGAATGGCCGTTACATCAGTACATCTGAAGCTGCTTGGCGAATATTCGAATTCCCGATCCACGAGCGCCATCCTACAGTCTTACAGTTAGCTGTCCACTTAGAAAATGGGCAAAGGGTGTATTTCACCGCAGAAACGGCTGAACAAGTGGCCCGAAATCCACGCAAAACAACTTTGCTTGCTTTCTTTGAGCTCTGTAATGAAGATGAATTCGCAAAGACACTGCTATACCACGAAGTCCCGCAATATTTCACATGGGCCAATAATAAGTTTACAAGAAGGAAGCGTGGTGAGAACGTAGTTGGCCATCCAGGAATAAAAAAAGATGCTGCTTTAGGAAGAGTCTATGGTGTTCATCCTTCTCAATCTGAGTGTTTTTATCTTAGGATGTTGCTGCATCACGTACGCGGTCCAACTTCATTCCAGCACTTGAAAACTGTGGACGGAGTTCTCAAAGAGACCTATCAAGCTGCTTGCCGTGCTAGAGGTTTGCTAGAAAACGATGACCATTGGGAAAATACTCTAAGAGAAGCATCGCTTTTGCAATGTCCAATACAACTAAGAGAGTTGTTTGTGGTCATACTTTTATTTTGTCAGCCATCGGAGCCATTCAAATTGTGGGACAGTTTCAAAGATGATTTGTGTGAAGATGTTAGACACAGAATCAGACAGGAAAATCAAGACTTCGCGTTACCATACAATGAGAATATTTATAACGAAGGTTTGATACAAATAGAAAATAGATTGTTGCAATTAAATGACAAAAGTCTAAGTGATTTTGGATTACCTTCTTCAGTTCGTACAGAAAACAATGTTGCAGATACAATGGCACATCACTACGATACAAATGATTTGACCGCTTTCGTCAATGAAAACCTACCAAAATTAGTCCCAGATCAAAAACATGCTTTTGAGACTATAGTCGACAGCGTGAATAATGACAAACGAAAAATATTTTTCTTGGATGCGCCAGGGGGAACAGGAAAGACGTTTCTTGCTAATTTGATACTTGCTAAGGTCAGAGAATCAGGGAAGATAGCAATAGCAGTTGCTTCCTCCGGAATTGCTGCAACTCTCTTGAGAGGTGGCAAAACTGCTCATTCTACTTTTAAACTTTCGCTATCTGTAAATCTTGAGCAACAATCTACATGTTCTATCCGCAAAAACGGGCCTCTAGGTAAATTACTACAAGACACCTCATTAGTTATGTGGGACGAATGCACGATGAGCCATAGAGCACATATAGAGGCCGTGAACAGAACCTTAAAAGACCTCAGGAACTCCTCTGCAGTCATGGGCGGGGGCTGCTAGTATATTTATATTTTACATAATTAAATAATAAATAAATACGTTTTTTAAGTTATTTTATAAACTTTTTTCTTCATACGTCAAGAAAAATACTACATTTTTATACAAATCTCGGCAGAGGACAACTTTAGTTTTAGTAGACAAGGGAGATAAAACTAATTATTTTGGTGGCGTTCGAACATATTCGGAAGTGTTCGAACATAGCCGGGAGTGTTCGAGCATAGTCGGAAGTGTTCGAACATAATCGGAAGTGTTTGAACATAGTCGGAAGTATTCGAAACATAGTTGAGAGTGTTCGAACATAGTCGGAAGTATTCGAACATAGTTGGGAGTGTTCGCGTTCACTCATCATCGCGGGGACACTCGGGACACTTAAAGAAAAATATTATAGAAGTGTTTAGATAGTGTTTATTTAAGGTATCAGTCACTCTCGCGTTGGACTAGCCTGCTGATGACGGGGGGATCGAGGCTCATATTCCGGTCGGATCTTCTGAGGTTGTTTTTTATGAATGTTTTCCTACTCTCCTTCCACGCAAATGCAAATATATGACCTCTAAAATGTTTCCTTCCTTGTCACAACCTCATTAGAGTAATTATCATTTAGTTTAATAACCTGAACAGGTATTATGAAGTGGTGATAAAAATAAATAAAATAAAACTAGTCTTAAGTGTATATTTTAATATCCAGATGGTTCTCAAAGCCCTCTATTCAGCCGGGAAATATGCTATGAAATTTGGTTTTAGTTTTTTTTATATCTTTCAAAAGAATTGAGTAGTACATCTCTGAGTTCCCACAAAAAATACCCCCTTTATAAAACTAAATAAGGATTGAACCGTGAAGTTAGCGACTTCATTAGATAGACCTTCACGATCACGCTAGAAATAAAAAAAAAATCGTTTATATGTGCAGTTTTATGTGTACCTAACTTCACCACAAAATACAATTGAGATCAGTAAAAATTTATTGATCCGTTTTTGTTAAGTATTATATTATTTTAAATATAAAGCGGTTTATTCACTGGTTCTCTAATGGAAACTACTACAATATGTTTTCGTTTTATTTATTTGAGGCAGTTAACATGCACTTTCTGAACCAACTGATTATATCAGCACATGAGTTTAAACTAGCTTAAATCTAGTACAGGAACTACATCCAGCACTCGGGCATTAATTCATCACCGTGAAAGGGGAAACTCAAAATTCACAAACGATGCATTTTTCAGCCATGCCAGCCAACAGTAGAACCTAGAAACCTTATATCTGTAGAAATACACGCTACTGACTGAGTTAAGGTACAGTAGCCCCATGGCTTCTTTGGTGCTGACTGACAGCTCACAGATGACTTATGATAGTCAACATTTAGGTATATACCTAAATTCTGACTGTCAGAAGTGACAGCTACTAGACACATGTTTTTGCAGATCATATGGCTCAGCGTAGGGATACATAATTTTTTCTGGTAGCCTTTCAAAGCCGTCAGATGTCAGCTTTGAGCACTCAGTCAGCACAAAAGTAGCCATGGAACTACTGTACTACAATATAAATGCACTAGGCTGAAACGACTGGTTTGAGTTGTATTGTCTACCTATAAGCTATGGGGTGGGGTAAGACGGGCCCTTAAAGTTGTCAGATGGAGATAAATACTACTGATTTAGAAATAAACTAGGGACCTTCTTATGCGCAAGCTTTTTAATATTGTTTATTATGTCCTGAATGCAAATAAGTTATTTGCTTACGTTACAAATACAAAATACGAATAGTAATAATGTTGAAATAATGTTGGTACGTGTAGGTACGTGAGTCAAGTGGTTAACCTTATTTGATCAGGTTTAACGGTGACTAGGAGGTCAGGTTTTGAATATTGGCTAGAGGTTTTACCCTAAATAGTTTATCAATTTCACTTCACGCTAGTATGGGTACATTTCATCCTGAATTATATTCTTCTTCATCCCCACATTACAAGTGTAAATATGTTGCTAGTGGGTAGTAAGTAATACGTGGTGCGAAAAACATCAAACAAACTTGATGTGACGTCCTACGAGTTTTTACTAGGTCTTAATTGGGATTTAACCTTGTTTACTCTCATCGGTTCAAACCACTGACAGTAAAATACATTAAGATCAATTTATTAATAAATGTATATGTTTAAATCCACTTGGCCTATTTAACTATTTAAAACATATTTACAAAATACCGTCGTGTTAATGGCGTGTAGTACGACCTAAGGCTAGGGTCCCCAACCCTATGCCCACAGGTACCATGTTGCCCGCCGAGCCTTTTGCGTCTGTCTGCCACTTTTTGACCTCAGCTGAAATGTGTTTTACTAATAATTTTAACCTGTCATTTTTCCGACTAAAATCTAATTGGTGCTTATCTCCAGGTATGCTGTTCTCAAGAAGTTGGTGATTGAAAGTCCCCCTCTTTCTTTTCTGGCTCATTTACAAAGTGTACTTTTACTCGGAACTACTGTAGTTTCAAGCTGAATGTTATTATTTTTTTTTTCTCCTAATCTCAAACACCTACCTCCTTCCGTCATACTCTTCATATTCACTAATACCATGCTAATACCTCCTATTTCCTTTGTAAATATCTTGACATGGGTCTGCCCAGATTTGTTGCCTGAATAAACACAGAATAAATATATATTTTTAAAATCTACCCAAGCACCAAAATGGTGGTGAGTAGATAAATAGTTCCTTGTGTCTTTATTTTGGTCTTGTTAAAACCTTAAATAAAGCAGTATTTTTTTGAATTTACTCTTTGTCAACTTGCCCCCTTTCTCCCATGGCTATGGCCTTGAGTGTTACCCACAACCACATAATATAATGTCACAGTCACTGTTTGAAACTTAACACGGCAGTTGACCTGCCGTGTGTATAGCGTTGAGGCTGACCTCTGAGCCTGGCGGGAGTAGTAAATTTGCCTTGAAAAAGTAATTGTTGCCCGCCGCACTACCGTTAGTTTTGAATGTGCTCTAAGGTACAAAAAGGTTGTGGACCTCCGGTCTAAGGTATCACTGGCCTACTGATGACGGGGAGATCGGGGTTCGAGTGTTGGGTCAGATTTAATGAAAGGTGTTTTTCCTAAAAGGTTTCCTATTATCCTACTATGCAAATGTTGGTAGATTACCTATAAAGTAATTCCTTCCTCATCCCTACCCCATTGGGGTAGTAGTTTTCTTATATGCGTATAACTTAAACAGGAAGTAAGACGCGCCGATAAAAAACTATAATAATTTATGGTTAAGTTTAGTTTTAATTTTAGCACCTCGTCTTACTACCCGTTCGTATTGTACACTTAGATAGCTAGGAAATTAAGAAGGTTAAATTAAGATGAAGTGAACCAGCATTTGCATGGAGGGAGAGTGGCAAACCACTTAGGAATAACCACCCCAGTTCACCCAAGCGAGATTCGAACCTCGATTTCCGCATCCTCAACTGTCTAGCTCAACAAGACTAGCACGTTAGCCAACTACGCCACCGAGGCGTGTCTAAAATTAGTTGTTTAGACCTGTTAAAATATGGATGGTTTCCTCTGTATTGTTAGTTAAAAATTCCATCATTGCATAAATCTCGCGTTCTAATGGAATCATGTTAAGATTGTGTGCACATTAATTCGCGTTATAAATCGCAACCAGGGGTGAGACGGTAACAATAATTATTATTACCAGAGCATGCACGAGCTTCAAAATACGGTGAAAAAGACTCGGCGCGCACTAGGCTTGCGGTAAACTACCTGCGCATGTGCGGTAGCTTCTATTTTCCCCTCCATTCCATCCCCCTTCCACTCCTCCAACACCTTCCTCCCGTACACAATCAGAGCATGCCAAACTTTAACCTCACAGACAGGAAAGTTGCGTGTGCTTTATGTTGGTTTGAAAAAAACAAACTCACTTTGTTCTGATTGACAAAAACACGCACGCTTCTACATAAAAACCTATCTGGTTTCATGTGTGACTTCCGACACCAAGAGTATTGTATTCTCATAGTGACATCGGTGGACACGCGGACTAAACGTCAAGCGCATCTAGTTCATTATGCTGGTGATGGAAAGGTGCTCCCACGCGTATTGGATATGGTTTACCTTAATGGTTTCTCACTCTCCCTCCACGCAAATGAGAATAGGCCCTATATTTCTTCTAAATTCCAAATTGTGTCATCCCTGAGACATCAGTGTAATAATTTAAAGCATATGGCTTGGACAGATAGTAAGAATCGTGGCATAAAAATAACCACTAAGGAAACATTTTAAAGTGTAAATAATTTGTTCTCGGTCAATCAGTCAGATATATCCGCGTTGTTGTTCTCATTGGGTAGGGATATGAAAGATATAATTTAGGAAATGTGTCTACATTTTTGTAAAGGGAGGTCGGAAATTAATTTAAAAGTAAGATTACTTTAGCACATCTGAGCGAAATTTGTGTGTTCCCTAACCTACCTTTTACCTGAAAATAAGAATATACCATTTGGACGTATTTATCAATTTTCCCACTGATGTGGGTCAAATTGTTAAATAAAATAATAAATGAAAATTAATTACAAAGAATGGTTTGGAATACTGTTCTCTATAACTAGGATACTACTACGATCAAACCAAATTATTAAATTTAAATAAATTACACAATCAATCATTTTAGTTAAAATATTTTACTAGTTTGATAACATAATATTATTTTACAGCCATTTCTATGGCATTTTACTGCTAGTATTGTATTAAAGTTGTATGTTTTGTCACTTTTTAATGTTACATTTTAATTTGTAATGTAATTAAATTTATAAATTAAGCTTATCTTTCTAAATGGTTGTCAGAAATTGTATATTATTAGTATTATTTTTAGTATTTAAGGGCCCATCAACACATTGAGATCATTAGTACCTGATTGTATACTTATTTTTTCAGAAATGTTATATTTTAATTAAAAAGGTCTTTAAATAATAGTAAAATGCTTAGGTGTAAGGGCTTAAAAACACACACATTAGTAAGCAGAGGTATTGTTGGATCATGGTAGGAAGAAAAGTAACTGAAATATTTCAAAATTTACAGACTCTCATTATGTTGACTCATGTGATCTGAAGCTATCACTTTGATAGATTGAATCAGTGCCTATAAAATAGTAGGCCAAATGTATTATATTAAATTTTTATAAGTGTTGACCAGAAAACAGAACAAAGTATATCAAAAAATGTTCTACGATATATAAGATTTTATTAAAGTAATTAATGCTTACACAAGCTCCGGTGGTATGTTTAAATAGTCTAAGCTTTTTGTGATGGGCGTGGCGGTAAAGAGTATATTTTCAGTATTTAGCTATGGACTTTGATTCCCGGTTAGGTTATCCCGACGTAGAACGAAAATAGTTGAGGTAAAAATGATAACATGCGGAATCATGCGTTAAAATCTCTTACCTATCTGCTCGAAACAAACTATTAACACACTTATTATTGATCTATACATAGACGTAAATTTATTTTCTTCCTAATCAATATGATCCAAGTAGGTCATGTGTCCGGGAATTAGTATACATGCAAACCACCAACACACGTGAAGAATGTTTGCGTGGCATGCATCGAATTGAATTTATTAGTCAATCTAAATGATTCCTTTTAGATTAAAACATGTCTAAATTCCTTTTCAAAGGTTTATTTAACGATTAATATTTTAATTATTATTATTGTTTTAGATATCAATCGTAAAATATTTTTTTAAGTGAAGTTAAACACAGTTTATCTACGTAACACCGTCAACGATTACTTATTTAAATGCATTATTTAGATTGAATTATACATTCACTTAAGGAAGCAAGACTGAGATGGTAATGAGGATAGAAAAAGAAGAGGGCACCATAGAAAATAGTGGAAACGAAGTATAAAGGAAAAAGACCACAAGAGAACCAAGAAATAGATGGGGGGAGCAGATAACAGAAAGTATGAAAGTGAGAGGAGAGTAATGGAAGCAATTAAGGGAGGAAGAATAGTGTTATTATTATTGTTATTATTGTTATTATTATTATTATTATTATTATTATTATTACTAGCAACACGTCTTACTACCCGTTTGGGTTGTACGCACTTACGCTAATGTGTAATGGTAGTGTGATTGTGAGATGAGATGGAGGACCTACAGTTTATCGTGGGATCCGAACCACGGTGTAGGACTGGCATTCTACACATTCACAAATTGTGATTAATACCCGTCTTGTCAAAGGTTAAGGAAGGGTTTGGTAATCAGATAAATCTGTGCCGGGACTGAGGATTGATTCCCGGACCCCCAGCACAGAAAACGAATACCGTAGTGGAAGGATAGAGCAATATGGAGGCATTTTACTAAACTGATCCGGCCACTGGCTGGACACAGTGTATTATAATGTATTATAATTGTTTTACGATAATTTATTTGAAACGTCTTTCTTAGATGAAAATTTTATAAACCTCTTGTAAAACTTTATGTGTTTAGATTAGGTAATTTAATATACACTACAATTTCTAAGTGCAGTGCAGTATTATTGACATGAGGCTTACAAACAAACTTAACAAAAAGGCGTTCTTATCCATAGACACCAAAGTAATGGGGCAGAAATTAATGTCTTCCGGGTGATAGTTAGCAGCCATTTTGCTATGATGGGAATGTAAAGTTACAGTACTTTACAGCTGATTTCATTGCTGAGGGAACTTCATACTTACTATTGAGCAACAGCGATGTCATTCTTTTGTTTTCCGTGATCAGTCTTCCTTCGAATGTATATCAAATTTGGCAATGCTGGGCTGTCGTTGTTGCCAGTAATTGGGGCTTCTTCCTCCAGCACAGTCGTAAAGTTACACTAGTCTTGTGTTCCTAATAACTAGCTCAAAAACATTCACTAAATAAACACATATTTTATTAGTACTCTGTGTGCGTATAACCCGAACGGGTAGTAAGACGCGGTGCTAATAATAATAATAATAGTACTCTGTGTATACTTTTTTTATTGGTCACGTTAAGATTTTTTGTATGGGTTGGTTGTGTGTTTGTTTTTTTTGCCGTAAGGTTGTGGAATTATAATTGTATGTGTATATTAATATATTTGTTGAATAATAAAGTATTGTTAACAGTTAAAATATAGCAAAAATTATGGAGTCTCCGGCCTGTTACAAGCAATTACATTCCAAGAGGAAAATATTAAGTAGTAAAGAAAGGGCAGTGGTGTTAAGAGTCTACACCTAAATTAATAAAGATGGAACTTGTTCAGTAACTCAAGCGGCAATGCATATTGTTTGTATATTAATTATGAGGAAAAAAGCTTTATACATAAAATAGTTTAAGCATAATTTCACGGGGAATAGATAAACGACAATATACTTCAATCTTGAAAAAAAATACTATTGTGGAAATAGTTAATGTTTCTAGAAAAGGTTGTACACCGAGAGGAAATGTGTTTGCCTGTCAATTGAACCCCCCAACCTCCCCATGCCACATTGTTTATAATGAGGGATTTCCAAGTAAACCCTCCATACTCAATTTCCAACAAACGAAAGCTTGAAGTTTTGGCAACCGGTAACAGAGAGAGAGCGAGAAATAAATACTTTCTCCATAAGACCTGCAGTTACCTCAGCTATGAAACTAGGTTTAGTATGCCAGCTTGGTTCTGCATATGTCGCGTCTGCTTATTACCAGAGGAGTCAAAGTTTCGATATCCTTCTCGTTCCAAAAAATGTGCCATTGGTGGAATTTGGGCTTCCCTTTCATGCAGAAAAATTTCCTCTTGGTGGTTCTAGAACTAAGTTTATTATTTATTATTTTATCACTAAGTTTTACTATCTGTTCAGTTTATACGCTTGGTAAAATAATTAGGCTACTTTGTAAATTTTGCGCTGAGAATATTTATCGGTTCAGAATGTGCACGTGAATACGTAAAATAATAATACATAGAAAATAAATAAAACTGTAACGCCCTATGTGACCTTTTGAGACTGCACGTAAAATGGCACATCCTGAAATGATGAGTTTGTTACGCTTTTTGAGACCTTCTGGAGTTGTACGTAGAATTACACATTCTGGAATGATGAGTGCAATACTCTCTATGAGACCTTCTGGAGTTGCACGTAGAATGACACGTTCTGGAAGGGTGAGTGTGCTACGCTCTATGTTACTTCCTGGAGTTGCACGTAGAATGACACGTTCTGTAATGGTGAATGCGCCACGCTCTATGTGACTTCCTGGAGCTGTATGTAGAATGACACGTTCTGGAATGGTTAATGAGCTAAGGATAAAAAAGTTGAATTTAGAGGAAGAGTACATACATTTGCCTGGAGGAAGGGTGGAAAAACATTTAGGGGAAACTACTACCCGTACACCCGGTCAGGATTTGAACCCTGATCTCCGTGTCATCAGCAGTATAGTCTTTTACGATAGTAACACCTTAGACCATGCGGCTTCTGAAACAGGTGCGTAGGCTACAATTAACTTCAAATAAAATTTAAAAATAAGAGTGTTTGAATGTCTTATTTCAATAAGAATGTAACTTTGATAGATAATATAAGCGTAATAATTTTGGGGCTATTTTATCAGATTATTTACATTAAATTGAGTTGATCTAGTCCACTAATTGAAAAGTGAACTAGTCATTTTTCTTCTCTATATAAATTTAGTTAAACATCCAGCCTAACTCTACTATAGTTAAAAAATTGTTCAACTGACATTTTGGATATTTATATAACCCAATTCGGTCTTTAGCCATCACTTTCTTAATATAGAAGTCTGTCGAGAACGAGGAGATCGGGGTACGAATCCTGGTCAGCTAAACTGAGAGTGGTTTTTATTTACAATACGTCTGCCTACACCCTCTCAAAGAAAATGCCACTACACTTCTTTTGCATTCAACCTTCCTCATCCTGAACAAATTAGCTTAATTAATAAATAGGTGCGTCCAGAATGGTGGGCAGTAAGACGTGATGCTTAAAAAATGAACCTTATTTTAATAACTTAAGTGTGTATACAATAGTATGCCAATATTAATTATTGTTGTTGAAAAAATTAACTGTTTGTATAATAAAATGTCAAGAAAGATGTATATTTTACTTGTAGATAGCTTATTATTATTGTTTGTTATGATTGTGACAGGCTCATTCCTTTCAATTCACCCTGTCCTCTACCTCCTCCTTTAGCTCCTACTGTTCTTCCTACCAAAATAATACTATAGCTCCCACTTACTTACTAATATTTCTCCAAATGTCCTGCATCGATTGATCCAAGAGGGTCGCTTTTCGGGGGAAGTGCACCAAATGTCAAACGACCGTATATAAACATATATATATATACGTCCTCAACGGCTCGAAACCCTTTCTCCCCACAGGCTGCATATGTGGGTACATTTTCTCTAAATTCTACCCTAGCTAGTTCTTCTTTATTAATTTAAAATGTAGATAGCACAGACATGCAGTAAGATGGGAAATAAAGTCTAGCACTTAGTAAACTTATTATTAATTGTGTCTGTTCAAAAATCCTCCCCTTACATTCATTAACGACATGGGAATAAAGTTCCTAAAGAATGATCTTAGGAAGGGGAGGATAGATTTGTGGTAACATTTCTTGTCACAATAGAGAAAGTGGTTCTTTATCCTGTTAATTCAAAGGCACCCATTCGATTAAGTCGTTTGTGGATGACTGAGCCTGCAGTTAAAAGCGTATGAAACACACACACACACAAAAAGTCGTTAGTTAACTTGGGTTAAGTGTGGCAATAAAACCACATTGAACATTTCTCTGTATCCTGAGATACTTTGATTTTAGACAGCTCTACCCTGGTAGTGAGCGAACATTTCCTGAATGACGTTTTGAAAATAATTCCAACATGAAAATGTATATTAAAATATGAGAGACAATATCTAACGCTAAAGTTACAACGCTACTAAGCAGCTAGAACTACTTCCATCGATTTATAAATCAATACATGTTATCTGAAGATAATATTTTTGATAGATAATATCCATAATAATTTAACAACAACAATAATAATACTCGTAATAATAATAATAATAATATAGTGATTGCTAATAATATTGACCACAAAAATACATATTTATATTTTATAAAACACCCTTAATACCATCTGAATATTAGTAATATGGTTATGAGTGTCACCTTGGATACAGCCTATAGCAGTTGTATTCATCTATTTCTTTCGTTTACCCTTACATATAATTTATCTTTAGCCTTGTACCCCCAAAAGTTGTTGGTGAATAATTCAAGATCTGCATATTCTATAATTTACATCTAAAATGACTTAATCACATCCAAAATAATGTGCTGAAAAATAAGTTTTAAAAGAGAGATACATATAAGTAATATTAATTTTACGTAGTTGTTTTCAATCCACAGATTTTAGTAGGCAATAAAATGAAATAAAAACAGTTCCAAAAACATCATACGTACTTCCTTACGTCATTAAATATAATCAAAAATAGATCTAGTGTAAAAAATTGTTTCAGGAAGAAAAATCGTGAAATAAGATTCTGTAGTAAATAAAATACTGATTACCATTTTAAATACAATAGTTGATCTTGAGATGACATTGAAGACGTCCACTAAATCAAAAATATATCATGTCATTTTTTCAGCGTCTTAAAACCAAGTAGCTTTGTATGAAACCTTTATTCCTAAATGAGTCTTCTTAAGATATTGAGTTTTGCCAATATAAAAAAACCACCCTGCAGGCTATAATGCTTTTGGATAAACAAATGTTATGAGTGTCACTTTTAAAGGATAGCACTGCATACGCAGGCCAACAATTTCCAATGTATATTGCGTTTATTTATAGCACCATGTCTCACTACCCTTTCAGGTTGTACACCTTTAACCTATGTAATAATTAAGCTAATGTATCAGGGACTAAGATGTTAGTGTTTATAGGATGTTTACCCGCACTTGCGTGGAAAGAGAGTGGATAATCATTTAGGGAAACCAGCCCTCAGTACCCCTGACCGAGATTCGAGCTCAAATCTTCCCGTAATCGGCAGTCTAGTAGTGCATTGCTAGAGTGACGCCTTAGATCATACGTATTGATTGATTACATTGTTAGGAGAGTCACTATTAATGTATAGCCTTAGATCATACGTATTGATTGATTACATTGTTAGAAGAGTCATAATTAAAGTATAGCCTTAGATCATACGTATTGATTGACTACATTGTTAGGAGAGTCACCATTAATGTATAGCTTTAGATCATACGTATTGATTGATTACATTGTTAGGAGAGTCACCATTAATGTATAGCCTTAGATAATACGTATTGATTGATTACATTGTTAGAAGAGTCATAATTAATGTATAGCCTTAGATCATACGTATTGATTGATTACATTGTTAGGAGAGTCATAATTAATGTATAGCCTTAGATCATACGTATTGATTGATTACATTGTTAGGAGAGTCCCCATTAATATATAGCTTTAGATCATACGTATTGATTGATTACATTGATAGGAGAGTCGCCATTAATGTATAGCCTTAGATAATACGTATTGATTGATTACATTGTTAGTAGAGTCACCATTAATGTATAACCTTAGATCATATTGCGTATTGATTGATTATATTATTAGAAGAGTCACCATTAATGTATAACCTTAGATCATATTGCGTATTGATTGATTATATTGTTAGAAGAGTCACCATTAATGTAAAGCCTTAGATTATATTGCGTATTGATTGATTATATTGTTAGAAGAGTCACCATTAATGTATAGCAATGCAGGACTGAGCCGCAGACACAAAGAACTCGTAACCTAAGTGATTAGTATTTCCATTTGGTTAATCCGAGCGTGCTGTTGCATCCACGGGTATTAGCGTGGTTCTAGTGTGGTGGGAGAAGGGGTGTGTGCCTGTGTAACTGGTTCATGCGCTTTACCTGATTACCTGCAACATTACACAAATGCCAGAAGCCGTTAGGGGGATTATCCTCAGAACGAAATTAATTTTACAAATGTTTTGTTTAACTAAGTCGGTTTTAGCAAGGTTTATTAGGATAGACGTATTAATACATAGCTATAGTTTTTAAATTTAAGGTACATGACCTCCAGCCTTGTGCTTCAAAAGTTGCCCAGCTACTTCTGAGAATATATGGTCAAAGCTTCGTTGATGCATAAACATTGATGGTACAATAATTTTTATAAGAGCTTATGAAGTGAACTTCATCTAAACGCTCTATGGTATGGCTGGGTGATTGTAATAGAACGGTTCTAGTTCTAATTTATTGCGTAAAACGTTTAATTATCTCATGTAAAATAATGTATCTTAAGATTTACCCTTTTAGGGATACGATTCTTTGCCCACTAGGGCAATTTTTAAAAACTAATCAAGGGATACACAATATGTTTTAAGCTGTACACCATAACATTGTTAATCCAAGCTAATTGGGACCGATGCTAGTTCAGCTGATCGAAAATTAGGATTAAGAGAGAGAATATGTGTGTACAGTAATTTCACGAATTTAAAATTACTGTTGAATAATTTTAATCAAATTTTATTCATTTACCTGAAGTATGACCATTAAAATGTACTAAAGTTATTTTTATTTACAGGAACTACAAAATGTAAATATTATGCATTAAATATCATATTTATTTGTTTCTTACAATTACCTTTTAACTTTGATCTTGTTAACGAATAAAATGTATTTCATTTAATTTAAATTTTTTCTCTGTTTTCCGAAAAATATGTTTGGATTATCAGAAATTTTGGAATACCAGGGTATCCTGTCGACTGGCGGTCACTGAGCAAGTTTCAGGTAGCGCCCTACCCTGTCTCTAACCTCCCAACCCTCTCGTCATAAGTACCCTAATCCTGCCACACAAATAAGCTTACTCTGACTGCACATTATAAAGAAAACTTGAAACACGATCGACTCTTTATTTTAAACTATGGAATTGGCTGTCAACTACAATTATTTATAAGGAGCACCGAGAAGAATTGCAGACGTTCAGAAATATCAATTTATTTAAGCAGTGGTTAGATATTTTTAATATTGTTTTCATCAAAATGAGGGTGAAAGTTCTGACCAGTTAAAGAGTTTAAATTTTAAATATAAAGTGTGATTTAAATGTATGATATCTTATATAGAACCGTATAAAACAATCCCACAAATTGTGGCCCTATCAAAACATGACTATTTAATAGAGGAAGGCTGGATACCATACCGCGTGGTCACCAATGCAGGTCTATAATATCTATTTGATGCTATGTATTTAAAATCATTAATGTATATTTGAAAAAATTAAAAACTGGTAATTTCCCGGTGTAAATTAAAATTCCCAAACTCAGGTAATTAAAGGTAAAACAAAAATATAGGATAGTTTTAAATAGTTCTAATGGTTTCTGTTATTTAAAATTACCTAATAAACACTGAAGTTAAACTATTGTATTTTGTGTGAGTACATGGATGCAGGCCGGATAGTAGTAATATAAAGATATTGCAGACAAACGGGACGATCAGCTATGTCTCGCGGGCCGTTTGTTTGTGAATCTTGCCTTATCATTCGACCTTGAAAGGGGGTTCTCTCTGTTAATAAAAGTTAAATCAGTTTAAAATTATAATTAATCATATAGGATCCATACGTATAGATAAAATTATGTACAGTTTATTGAAGCAATTATTCAACATATTATATACGAGTACCCTAAACTTTATCTTAAAAGTTACCAAGCTTTCTTTTATGAATTACTAGAAATTCTGCACGGCATTTTCTGTGACCCCTTGTGGCATAATAATTATATAGACATCCTTCCCCCCATGGTGCCCGTATCTCTGAAACGTAATTCTAAAACAGAAAATATTTTCTTCAAAAATTTGTTTAAAATATTAGAAAAGCATAATTAAAAATATAATTGAAAATCTAAAAATCCTGCTTCAAGGTGCAATCGGACCCCCTTCCTTCCACCTATGTTAAAATCTTCAGATCTTTGGATGCCGTAGATTTGGCTGGGTATAGCACGCAAACAAACAAACACAGACAAACACTTCCTTTTATTATCATAAACTATGATGTAACATTGTTCCTTATAAATTACGGCTTTAGGCTAGTCTAGTCCATTAAAGTATTGATGTCACTTTTCAGTGAAAACCGATTGTTGGCAACATAGATATTATTTTTATACGTGAGATACAAAATAAATAGGTATCTCAAAATATTCCCTATTTACTTTTTAACATATTGTGGTATTAAATGAATGGTTTTTAAATAGGAACTAACGAGTATGTAACTATACACATACAATTCTAACGTTTTTTATTATCACAAATTAAGATTATATGCCTACTGGTTTTACCGTTCGTTCTTTTAAATGTGTTGCTGGCTATCTTGCTTACGAGATAAAACGGAAATTTCACTGTAAACTCTGCATAAATACATTAACAAAGTGTGATGCCAACATGAAGTCATTTCATGATTATCCAGTTTTTATAGAGCATATCTCAATAAAGGTCATTATGACTTAGAGAATCTCAAATCCCCTACAGATATGTTCACATACATATACTAGAAACATTTATTGAGCAATTCCCTTATGTGCAACACAAAGAAGGTATTGTACATATAATGATAGGAAAGGCATTGAAGAAAATAAGTATAATATAGCCTCATTGGCTTAAATAATGCAAAAATTACAAGCTATTTTGCACAAAGCCACCTCCTTAAAGTTAGAATCCACAATCACTTGTGGACTGCAAAGGAGAATATTTAATGTTTAGAGAAACCGACGTGGAATATATCGAACGTATTACACCAATAACCTCATCTCGTTGAGTGAACTTTAGAGAGTTGAGTACTTGTGACTTTAAGCTGATTTTGATCCCAATTAAATGTAATATATTAACGGTTATTTGACATAATTCTATTCATCTAGACTCCTTTCTCAAAATTAATATTTATAGCGTGTTCCATTTTGAAACGTTGAAATAATTTAAGAATTTATAGGTAGTTTTAATGTTGAATAATTGTGATTGTTTTAAAAACAAAACCAGTTGTTTGGCTTAGCTTTAGGTTAACAACTTTGGCTTATAAATAGTAGGCTTGGATAAAAGGTATGTTTCAATAAAACACTTTAGTTGTTAAGTGTGTGAAAGCTCAAACATGTACCGGTTTCTAAATAAACACTCTTCATGAGACTATAGAACTATAGTTGATAGGTTGAAAATACATACAATATTCAAATAATGGGACATTATGACTGTATGAACTGAAAAACTTACATAAGTTGCCAATGAAATATTTACTACTTTTGCTTCTTATATTGTGATTATTTTACTCCATAGTGTCATTGTGCCTTTATTTGAAAGTAGTTTTAAGAATGTATAGAAATGTGTTTGCACCATTGAAGCGTATAAGACTATGATTAGTGCTCATCTTTACGTAAATAGACATTTTTTACTTTCTCTCAAAACCTTGAAAAGAAAAGTACTTTGCTCGTAAAAAACAAGTCCAAATTTTGATAATTGTCAAACTCCCGAAACCGAAAAAGTGTTTTTTGCGATCCCCTCTGCCTCTATGTCTATATCTAGGCCTAGAGCCGATACCATTTTAACGATTAGGCTAAAACTTAGTTTATATATGGTTTTATAAGGTTTCCCCGAGGAGTTTTTGGAGTTAAATCTTACCCTATGATTGAGGATAGTTTACTAAAAGTAAACAAAGAGTGAAAAAAAGCTATCTCAAAATCCACTTTAACGACTTTTATTAAATTACGTATCTGGGAATTGTTAATCATTATAAACTAATCATCCTATGAACATAATTTTAAGGGTTATTTACATAAGCAGATATTGCCAATTTTAATAATATATTTGCAAATATTTGATATACGAATTAACTCAATATTGTAAGGTTGTAACAAAATTAAAATTTAAAAAACCCTTTACTTGAAATATATTTTTATAAAACCAATAAGGGGCTGTCCATAAATTACGTTAGGTTTTTTTCATTATTTTGACCCCTCTTACTCCCCAAATTTCCCTAATTAAGGGATCGTAAGATTTTTTTGTTCCCTCCTCTCCCGTACTATTCTTACGATTTTGTAAATTATATTACTTTTGACAAAAGGATTGGTGATGTGAGATTATAGAATACCTATCGCACTAAAATTAAGTGTAACACATCATAAATAAATGACATTTTATAGTTATGTATAGCTGTGTGCGACTTTAGGCAATGCTTCAGCGCCAACTGTCATCGCTAGGTGCAACCTTTTTGATCGCACGTCTGTAAAAGTGATTTTTTTTTTAATTTTGTCTAACCATAAACATTGATAAAATCCCTAGTTAAAATGGAGTCTGCCCATCCCCACGAAAACGTAATAAATTACTGATCACCCCCACCCAAAAAATCCTTACGTAATTCTTCTTTAGGTCTCAGAAAACGGGAGTTTATTATTATGCTTTTTGATGAAAATCTGTAAAATATGAATAGTGAACAATACGTTTATTTCTCTTGGTAGAATGTGATGCTCATTTTTTCCGACATGTTTATGCAAAGATGTATATTATCTGGTTTCACAAATATTACGAGTTTTAAGTGAATGTTTCCATTTTTAGGCAAAGTAGAGAGAAAGTCTTTTTGGTGCACCATGCCATTTATTTATTGAGGTAGGCCAGGTTATTAGCCTTAATAATATGGACACAAGTTAATATTTTACAACTTATAAATTCGTTTGTAGTTTCATCTTTAATAGAACATTATTTCTCACTTAGTAGATACCAAAACTAATATCATAGAAGAATAATCTATTAAAAACTTTTATCTAAAGTTAATTTCGGCCAATAGTCCATTTCAACTGCTATTTAAAAATAATATATCTAAATATTAGAAGTATAAATCACAAATGTGAGGATTTATTATGTATTTTCTCTTATATTAAACTAAATATCGATTTAATAATATTAACACGAGTGTCGATATACGGCAATGAGACATTATTGCTTAAAATTCCAAACTACAGATAATATTTTGCCTGTAGGGACAATAAATGATGGGGAGTTTGTAGTTTTGTTAGAAGAGCTTAAATGTTTCAAACATGGACATTTTAAATTTTTAGAAAAGGTTTCTTTTTGGTTCCAGACCAGTCATAAACTTGTAAGAGATGTAAAAGGGGGTTCATAAGTTTTCAAAATTCACTGACCATTCATTTTTTGAACTAGTGGACATAGAACCTTGAAATTTAAAATGAATGTTTCTATATAGACATGAGGGAGATATTTTTAGGGTTTTTCAAATGTAATCACCTGGAGAGGTTTAAAGGGGGGAAAGGGGTAGTATATTCTATGTCCTCCAATCAAAATGAAATTTGATATATGGAGGGTTATCGGGTTGCAGAGTACTAATATTAAATTAATTTATGTACGGCGTCCACACGATGGGTCCCGAGGTGCTTGGGTAAAAAGTGTGTTCAAGACTACCAAAACTAATATAAATAAATACTTTTAAGGGTGATAAAAGCTTGAAATTTCGCAGACAAGAAATGGGACCACTCCAAATAACTATAAAAGTATGAACATTTTGGTTTAATAAGTGCAAGCCTGTGACATATGGAAGGGGATATAAACAGAATAAAAACCTTTTATATGTGCTAGCAAACTTAAATTTGACAGTCGTTTAGGAGGACATCTCCAAATAACCAAATAAGTCTTAAAAATGGAAATTTCTAAATGATAGAAAAATGTGCTGAAATATCTAAAAAACTAATAGAAACAACTAATTACCGGTGTGGCAGAAAATTGAAATGTATAAGTAAATTAAAGGGACATGACAAATTACTATAAGTCTGTACATTTTCAATTTTAAATGAGACCCCGGGAAATAGGGCGGAGGCGGGAGGGTAAAGGGTTATAAAAATAAAAACAACTTTTAACTGTGATATAATATTTAAATTTGGCAAGCAGGTAGAATGAACTTTCAAAATAACCAATTAAATCTTAATATTTGAAATTTATAAGTGGGAGTAGAAGAAATGGTATGGGAAAGGGGGCGGGCTCAACATTTACAATAACTAATATATTCAACTTCATCTATGTGTGGTAGAAAACTTAAATTCTTAGTTATACGGACCACTCTAAATAAACAAAAAAATGTGAATTTTAAAAATTTTAGCTATGGGAAATGGAGAGGGGGAAGCTACAGCTAAAAATAACAATTACATTAGTATTCCAAAGAATTCCAAAGAATTGTGAAAGCAGATGCTGGTCACAAAATATTTAATAATTAATTTACAAGTGCATTTTCAAGAACATTTTAGAAACACTGGCATTGTATATTTGGGTCCAACACACTCTTGTTTGAAAAGTTTTTTTTAGTGAAAGGGGGCTTAGGTGGGGTAAGGGAATACCGCTACCTGCTGAACTATTGTACTTGGAGAGAAGGCAGCTCTTAGCTCTCAGCTGGTCTTCCTCAGGAGGAACATTTTGAAAGTGAGTTGTTTTAAATAATTCCCACTTGGAAGCGCTGTTATCACTGGATATTTTAAGTTTTACCTGACTTGAGGGGCGCAGCAAATCTCCCGTAAGGCTACGAATTGCTTTATTTATTTGTGCCCTGGGCTCGGGATGACTCCTGAAAAGCTCACTGATAGGAACAATGGCGTATTAAGCCAAAGGTCTTGGGTTCAGTTCCCACGTTTAGTTGTAATTTTTTCCAATTTAAATCATTTGATATTTAGATGCATCTATAGCCGCCACTATTAACTATATTAGTTTGGCTATTTAAGCCATCATAACCTATTTTGAAATGTATGATGATACCCGTTGCAACATTGCATGTAAAGCATGTCAGAGTCAATCAAACGGTGCTTGGTTTAGTTTATTTCGGGTGAAAATGTGTCCAATCCAATATAACTTACAAACTCATCATAGTTAATAAGAATGAAACACGCATCAGAGATAGGTGGACTTAATTTCAAACTCATTCATCTAGTCTATTTTGTTATTGCCGGAGAAAGAGGGATTAGAATCCTGGTCTGATGTACTGAGGGCTGGTTTTCTTAAATAGATATCCTCTATTAATCCATGAAAATGCCAGTACATTTCCTCAATTTTCTTTCACCATCTGTAATACCTTAGATTAATTAAGTTCAGATACTCTAAATGAACAGTATAACGTGACAAAAAAATTTTTTTTTATGTGTTTTGTTAAAAAGTTTGTAAATCGTTTGTTGGGAGGATTTTTGTTGGTTTTTTTCTAGGTCTAGCTACTCACCTGAACTGCAAGTACTTTTCTATACTGATCAGTAGTAATAAATAAGGTTGGATTTAGATGGATTGTACCCACAGTTGCATGTGAAAGAATGTACCACCATAAAGAAAAACTCCCTCAGTAAACACACCCGGGATTCAAATCCCGATCTTCAAATCACCTGAAAACTAGGCAATTTACGTTTCGAATTCCATCCACGTTCTATGGTATGATTTTTGGTGGGAATTACATTTCCGAAATAGAAGTTCAGCTTTAAATGTTTTGCTCAAACATGACAAAAAGATTAAGGTACGTAAAAACTCAGGTTTATCTTCATTTTGAATCATCACGACCATCAAAAAGAGTTGCAAACTCCCGCGTGACTTGAATTCTCTCCACGAAGAAATGTTTTCACAAGTCGTACCTACGAACAAACTTGCCAGATGAATCTGTTTTTTGCGAGTAGCACGCACAAAGGATAATTACACGCGCAAAGTGCATGAAAGCGTCTCTCTCTTTCTTCCCCCACCTCCAACCCACTATAACATGCAGTGATCTGTAGGCGGGGCTTTTAGAAAGTTCATTCAAGGGTTTTTGAGACGGAACACTTCCATGCAAAAAACTAGGACTTGGAGGTTTCTTAGAACTTGGCTTTGATTGTGTGGATCACCATTTGACATTCAACGGCGGACACGTTTGAAGGTTTGGCAGATCGATAAACTCAATGAGAAATGTAGCTTTGGTTAGAACAGACAGATATAGTCTGACCACCATCTCTTACTAAGAAGGCCATATCTTGAATCTTTTGGGGGAAGAAAGTGAAGGGAATTTCTTTAATTAACTGCTACCAAGTTTCTCTCGAGGGATTTTTGGCACTATTTACCACTAGCTATACGAACTATCCATATTTAATTAAACTTATGGAGAAGGGATTGTAAAATTTAATTTTAAATTAGATGTACCAGCACTTGCAAAGAAAAAAAACCATATAGGTAAAACCACCCTCAATATAGCCAAAAGAGTTTCACCTCTCGTGCTTTCAAAACAGACTAGATGGTTTTCACGCTTTTGCACCTGCCTCTCCCCCTACCCCCACGTACCCTACCATTTATTCTAATACACCTTCTTTATGTTTCTATCTTAATCTTAAATGACTATAAAATAACGATAGCTAGGTATGTGATAATGTATTGACACTTTACTAATATCGATATTTTACTTTTGATAATAGTTTTTTTTTTTACTCCATGCTTTTTTTCCGACACTTTTACTGATATTAGTACTAACAATCTGGTATTGTATCGGTATCGAAAGAAACAACTTTTTTGTTATCTTCACTCTTTCTTGGATTAAATGTATTCTATGGTTAAAGAAGGGTACAAAATAGATTGAAAAAATTATATTACTAATCATATTTAGCTATTAAATAACTTTCCATCAGTTAAATATTCATAAACATTTTGAAAACTACTATGGTAAAACCTTTTCTAATATCCATTATACAATAATATCTATCATACCCTCCAAGTTACAACACATGAAATATACACGATATAAATATGCTATAAAATGGTTAAATCATAAAATTTTCATTGTTTAAATAAATATTAAAATACAAACATTACTATGCAAAAGTTGAAATTATTACTTTATAAAAAATAATCCAGATTAAAATTTCTATACCAATACTTACTGTTATTGATTTTTTTCTTTCGATACTAGTACGATATCGATATTTTTCTTCCGATACTTTAAATGAGTACAGTATCGATACCTCACCTTCGATACATCCCTAACGATCGACTTAGAGGCTGCAATACACGCAACGACTTCCAAATGGGTTTCTTAAAAATATCCATCCATTCAGATATTAATGGGGAAGTATGTATGATTTCCCCACATTGTTTTTCTACATTACAGGCACTGACTTCCCCACGAGGAAGCACATCTCAAGAAGCCCATGGGGAAGTCGTTGTGTGTCATGTTTTGGTCTTAAGGGGTGTGCTGGATAGAGGGAAACTAATGAGAAGAGAGAGAAAAATGAATACAGAGAAGTAAAAACATAATTTATCAGACACCTTATTCATTTTATATATACTCTCACAGTTTCATTGATAACTTTTATCAGGAATGACAAATCTCTGGCACACAAAAATAATTTGTGTGACATGCCAACATGAAAAAAATAAAATAGAAATATAAACTTTTGCCAACTTCGTATAATTTTTTGAGGTTATTGATATTTCTACATCATTGAAGATGTTACGTTAAATGATTCTATTTAAGTTGTTGAAATGAACATCTAATAAAATACTCACTTTGACAGATTTATAAAAATTTAGTTCTTTAATATTTAGGAGTTATTAAAATATTTACAATTTGATTTTAGTTATTCATTTAATTTCATAGTAGGCTTTTCAACAAATTTTTATTTTTAGATACCCATAAACAATTTTAATTAAAAGTGACACTAAATTAATTTGAAATTCAGAAAGTCCTTAAGTGGCACACTAGTCGAAAAGGTTTCACCCTCCTTAACCTATACTTTGATTCTGGTAGGAGGAAAAGTACCTAAATTACTCTCACAAACGTTAGTAAAACTACTTTTATATATCTATACTTTAAGTAATGTGGTGTACACCTTTAATTTTTTATAGATTGTATCAATACCTATATAATAACATTCATAGTAAGTAAAATGCTATCAGTGTTTACCCCAAATTATTACGTTTGTATTTTCTAAAACTGTTATTTCTACCAGAATCATGGTGTATCCATCCAGTATAATCTAAATATTAAGAGAAGGATATTTTACAAAAAGAAATGTATAGCCCCCATTTAAAACAAAATATGCTATTTCAACAGTTCGGGACAATCCTAACAAGATTGAAAGCCCTATTCTTACTCCACTGAGAACAAGGAAATCAGGGCTCTCAAGGCCCTGGCATTATCCCTCTGAATGTAAGAGCTTGTGAGTTGATTTGTTCCTCAGGGGTAGGCATCCTATTACTGGCTTTGGAAGTGGGATCTGTAGAGGACTCGAGAAAAAATTGATGTTTTCCCGTTTTTAATAACAAAAAAATTTCTGTCAAAGGAAATCAATATTTCTCCAGTAGAAATATAGAGTTTAATTTTATTCACACGGTGACCTTAACATTCCTTGAATATCTGTAGAGCGTGTCTTGGAATTTAATGGCAACTTTTACTAAAAAGTTTATCATCTAATGTCACTATATTCATGACAAATATTCAAGAGATGTTGATGTCACCATAGGAAGAAAAGTTAGTTATGTTTATACTGACACAATATTTTGTTTATTAGGAAAAAATAATATTTTGCTATAAAAACTGCAAAAACACCTTCTCTCGCGTCCCCTACACTACCACCTTAAGATTCGGATGGACATCGTGAAGTTTTGCAAATCTCTCTTCCAAGTAGTATTATGTATTATCACCTCATCAAAAGTACGCTACTGTAGTAGCTAGGGCAGTCACCACACCAACACCTCTCTCTCTCTTCCCTCCTATACTTCCTAGCACCATAGAGAAAGGAATACATTTCTCTATGCTAACACTTTCAGAGTGTCCTTGCATTCCACCGTTACTACATGCCTTAACCACCACTCCTAATCCATTACTCTTATTGCTTACTACTCTACAAAAGACAAAGCCATCACTGATGTACTCTCCAAGGAGTGGAGTTTTGAGCCGCATCTCGAGGTTTTATAGAATGACGTCCAAAGTCAAAGGACAAGGGCTTGAACCCCTGTACAATTATAATTTTTCTGAGCTACATTACCTTAATCATTTACAATAAATGCTGACATTGCTATTAAGTTTATCTATTACTGTAGAAATATATAAAAATATATTTTCTTCCATATATTTAAAAAAATACAGCCCTTTCTTGTTGTTTGTTTTTCAGTGATATAGTTTTTACGGTCAATACTTATGTTCATTATTTAAATACGATGTATAGGGAGGTAAGAATTAAAATAAGTGTATCACCATTTGTTTGTATAGAATATAGAAAAGACAAAGTGGAAACCCCACTTTGTTCTACGTGATTAGCTGTTAAAAAAATTGGAACTATCTTAAAAAAAAAATTATGAGCCAGCAAAAAGTGGCCAAAATTGACGAAAAATTGCAATATTTTAAATTTTATCTCAATGAAATAGAATGTACACAATGTACGCCTACTTCACTTTACAAATGCTGTTCACTTTTTTGCGAACACCTTAATAACAAGATCTAAAAGAAATCTGGATTAAATAAAATTCGGTAAACCATGTTTCCATTTAAAATATTTAATTTATTATTATTATAAAAATGATTATAAACTATCTAGAACTATGTTTATCATTTTTTATTGTTACATTCAGTACACAGATTATTAACGGCTTAATTTTTTTAAATAAATTTATTTATCACCCCTTCTTACTACCCGTTAGGGTTATACGTCTACGTACCAATTGCAATAATGATTTAGAGATTAGGAATGTTTAATTGAGAAGAATTGCACCCGCATTGGCGTGGAAGGAGAGTGGAAACATGTTTTTAAAAACTACCCTCAGTGCACCCGACCATCATTAGACCCTTAATCTCTCCATCATCGGAAGTCTAGTCTACTGTGAGATTCGAACCTCAACCACCCCGTCAATGGCGATCAAGCCAACGGCTCTACCTATAGAACACCACTGCGGGTAACTATGCTTTGTAAACAGATATTTTCTTTTTCTCGACACTTCATGAAGCAAGTATTGTGATTGTCAAAAAATTTGAACTCGAAATTTTGATAAATATCAATGTTTTATGACCCCTTGAAACCAAAAAGGAATTTCGCAATGCCGTTTATCTAATTGTCCGTACCTTGTGCTAGAGTAGAAACTATTTAACAGATTGGGCTATAATTTGAGCTATAACTTGGTAAATTGAGGTTTTAATATGGTCCCCCAAGGCTGTTTTTTTTAAATTAGATATCTAACCCTAAATTTAAGAGAATAAAATGATTTTCTCAAAATTCACTCTAAAGGTATTGAATTAATTTGATATCTAGGCACTGTTCACTATTATAAACAAGATATGAACTCTCATAATCTCATGAAAATGAATTTGAGGGTACCATACACGAGGGAAATTTTCCAATTTTCATTATATATCCACGACTATTTGAAATACGTAATAACTTATCAATGTAAAGTTGTAGTACTATTAAAGGTAAAAATATTTTACCTTAAGTAGTATATTTTTATAAAACCAAAAAGTTTTGAGCTATAAACAAATAATTATATATTCTTTTTAATCAATGTCTTTGAAAATTAACTTGATTCTTATGATCTTTGGTGGAAAAAGACGATTCTCTTTTCTCACTTTTCTGTAATAGTGTTCTTAGTTTTTAATGCCATAGAGTAAGTAACCCTGTATTTTTTCATTTATGAACTTTTGTGTAATGTTTCTACAACAATACATGGACCTATTATCTCGTTTCCAAACCTTACGAATCTTTAGTAAATATCTATTTAAGATAAAAGATAAAGAAAGTCCGTGCTGTGCACCGTAGTATTAATTTTTATTTAAAAAATTATTATTATTATTAGCACCGCGTCTTACCACCCGTTCGCGTTATACGCACTTACGCTAATGTGTAATGGTAGGGTGATTGTGAGATGAAATGAAGGACCTACAGTTTAACGTGGAATCCGAACCACGGTGGAGGCCTGGCATTCCTCACATTCACAAGATGTCTTGTCAGAGGTGAAGGAAGGGTTTGGTAATCAGATAAATCTTTGCCGGGACCGAGGATTGAACCCCGGCCGCCAGCATAGAAGTCTGACACCTTACCCCTAGACCGCCAGGTCANTGGCATTCCTCACATTCACAAGATGTCTTGTCAGAGGTGAAGGAAGGGTTTGGTAATCAGATAAATCTTTGCCGGGACCGAGGATCGAACCCCGGCCGCCAGCATAGAAGTCTGACACCTTACCCCTAGACCGCCAGGTCAACTTATTTTAAAAAAATGGCCTTTATATCTTTATGTGAGTTGGTTTGTGGACCTATAATGATTCTAAGACTGTTTTAATATTGTTATTATTATTATTATTATTGAAGTTTACCTACGTATTTACTTAAGTAGATATTATGTGACGTCATTAATATGCCTTTACTCATGTTAATTTGTACAAGAAGATTCATAACTTCTTAACCCCTTTTTTTAACAACCTGTATACACATGTGTGTGTGTGTGTGTAACTTCTTTTAAAATAATTAAGTCTTAAATTAAAATAGTAACAAAGTGACGGACAACAATTAGCGTCTAGTCAAGGGTTTTACCTGAACATGATATAAATAAGGCAAGGGAAGGGGAAGTAGCTGGGCTTACAAAAAAAATATGGAATGATGGCTAATGCCAAAAGGGTTTGGGGAGGAGAGTAAATGGTGTTTCCGATTACAAACTCATCTAGCAGGAAGCGAATGAGGAGTTTTTTCAACAGTTCAGGCAGGATTAAATTTGACAATATCAAATTTTATAAAAATTATTGCATTTTAAATATGCGTCGTGTAGATATATCATTATCTTATTCTCTATAATTATATGATAACTTCAAAACTATATTATTATATTTTATGTTTTATTTAATGTTAATTTAATCAAAATTACGTCTTATTGAAAAAAATCAATTTTTAACTTCTAACTTTTTTATTAATATAGTTCATTGTAAATTGGTAAGTTAAATATAATACAAAAACCCTCTGTTGTTACTATGCATAGTTTTTGAGAAATAGGTTGTACAACATTATTGTTCTTATATAGTAGGTGTCCATTGGAATCTTAAGGGTGTGGCTACAAATAATATACAATATAAATAGTTAAAATGATCAATTTAGCTATGAATATATTTTATTATATATTTTTAATTCATTTTGTGTACAGATTTGCTAAATTCCTCTTCAGATCTTGATTACTTATACAACATAAAACCAAAAGTATAAAACATTGAAGTTCGTCTGATTAGTTTTAAAAATAATTTATACAATCACTTGAGATAAAGACATACATCATATTGCTTCAGGAATAGTAATGTAAGGCACTACATGCAGAGTCAAATTATGTATTTGTTTTATCTCTTAAAACAAAATGCCATCATTGAGGATTCAGTTTAATTTTAATAGTATGGGGCTTTAATAAAATTCAAATCTTTGGAGGCCAAAATCGGTAGTATTTTATTATTTTATTAGTGTGGTTTTATATATATTAAACGTGTCAGTTAAAGATAACTTAACCTGACGTATGACTATGTAACAGTATGTCTAGTAACTTATAAAGCTGTAAGATCAGACCCTTTCTATGAAAATTGGATTACTAAGTTTTCCAAAACGGCCACGGTGCTTTTAGACAGGTGGCTCTGTATCGTGTTGTACTATTCTGAACACGCAGTAAGAAGCAAGTTAGCTTCAACTACTGTAAAAGAAGTGTACAATTTCGCTAGGAAATAGACAATATCAAATGATTAATTTGCGAACACATGTTTCTAAAGTGTCTCTATGTCACATCACAAGTAGAAACATTGTGCTTGGCACATGTTGCCCCATTTAATGGTGACATATATCTTGCAAGATAGCCACCTGACGATGTTCGTTGTGTTACAATTTCGACAGAATTTTATATAGTAAGGCCCACCTTGAATAGGAATTGTATAAGCGTGTACAAATCCTGTAATAATACTACAAATTCGGTAAAGCGAAAATTGAGTTCACTATTTTAGGGCTTATACAAAGCCACACTAGATATAGGCTTGTTTCGTGATGTCACAGAAAGCACCCGGACAGTCGACACCAATTGTATGGTTGTATCGGCTTCACAATTATTTACTCTTCATCTTAATTTAGCATTATTATTTAATGATTTCATATTTATGAAATTTATTTTATTACTTCTTGTGTTAGATATAGTATAAGTATTTATGGGTTAATTTAAAATAAAGTCAATGTTTTAAACTAAACAGGCATTTACTCATCATTGTGAAAACAATCTGCTACTGTGTAATATTTCTAAGATTTAAGTTAAATCTAATTACTGAATAGTCTGGGTAAAAAAAAATTAATGATAAAAATCTAATTTCATATAAATTTAAAGTCACTTTTGTTTGTAAGTTTAAACAAATGCAATTTTTTTAACAGTAAATCTAGGAACTAAGTTTATCAAACTTTCTTGTGCATTTTATGATTGCTCTTTTGTACATGAGGACCTATGTTTGTCTTTTAACATAATTCTCTTAATCACTTTGCCTAGTTCTGTAGCAATACTTTACCAAAAACTAAAACACATTTCTCAGTAAAAAACTAATAGCCTGTTCCATAAGTTTTACAGGACTCGACATTATCTTTTCTAAAACCACCAATTACCAGTTCAATCAAAGTATTACTTTGGTATGTGCAGGTTAAAAATACTGCCTCGTAAATCTCACCAATTACTACATTGAAAACTTTAAACACATAGTCAAAATGATAGGCCTATTTGAGAGACCCTCATTCATTAATATTGAAGTAAGTAACAATTTTCTTGTTGTAGAAATACTTTTAAATGTACAGTACATTTACGCTTAAAAGTAATTACGAACGTGAATCATAATTCATAACGTACACACATTTTCAGAAGTATAGATATTCTCTGCCCTTAAATATAAAGTTTCAGAACTTTCTCAGTTCCACATTCATAAGAAATGGTGTGGTCACCCTGGACAACGCCGGGTAGGCATTTCTACTAGTTTAAAATAATATAAACAAACTAAAGTTTAACTTTTAATTTTTATATGGTACATGACTCACATTAATTATCGAAGGAAATGTTAAATTTCAGTTGAGGTTAGTGGAAATCTAGATTTCTTTTCATCCCGTTTCACAGACATGCTGAAATCCGTCCACTGACTCCAAGTTGTCTAGTTAAGAACTCCGGGGGCCAGTTTCGCGTGTCTAAAATTTGACAATGTAAATTTACAAGTGAATGCCTTATAGGAGTATTTATAAAGGGTTTCATTAACAAACTAGACTAGTGCATTCGTGAAAACATTTACAGGTCTGGTGATTTATTTCCAAAATTAATATTAATACAGTCAACTTGTCCTAATTACTGCAGAAACTATAAGTATACTAACATTTTGTAAAATGGTTCGTGGTGGTTGTAGTTAAATGACAAAATATAGGTAGTTAAAAATAAGAAATATAAATACATTTTGTCTGGAGCTTTCTTAATTAGAGTTAAGAAATAAAATGAAAATATGAATTGAAGTAAATTATATGAATTAGATTTTTTTTTTCCTTAATATCACTATTATTCAAAGTGTAGTTTAATTTTTCCTGAACGAAGGCAGATATTTTTTTACTCTAGACAACAATAATGAGTGGTATTATTTATAAATCTCTCATTATTCTATAAACTCATCCATACTTGGGAATCTCCCAATCTAAATGATCACCTTGCTTACACCTTCACCTTAAATCTATAAATATAATATATATGAGACTTAGAAGGGGGTGACCTGGTGGTCTACGTGTAAGGTGTTGGACTTCTGTGCTGGGGGTCAGGGGTTCAATCTTCGGTGCAGGCACAGATTTATCTGATTGCCAAACCCTTCCTTTCCCTCTGACAAGACGGGTATTAATCACAACTTGTGAATGTGTGGAATGCTAGGCCTCCACCGTGGTTTGGATTCCACGTTAAACTGTAGGTCCTCCATTTCATCTCACAATCACCCTACCATTACACATTAGCGTAAGTGCGTATAATCCGAACGGGTAGTAAGACGTGGTGCTAGTAATAATAATAATAATAATAATAATAATAATAATAATAACTTAGAAGCTCTACGCATGAAGTTTATTAATTAAAGTAGTATACTAGACTAATTATGAAAAACCACCCATTAAAATAAAATTGCATTCATTAAGTATTTTACCTATATACTGAAACCTATAGAAAATACTCATTGATTTACAAGGTGCATGTAAGCAACTAGTAGTTCTATGATAAACAAACTTTAGCTCAACCTAAAAAAATCTTTTATTTGTAAAACTTCACTTATAGCTACAATAGTTTACTTGTAGCTTTGTGAAACATGATTTTCTGATTTATTTTGAGTTAAGAGTAATTAATTCTATTGTAAATTGTATTGTACCCGCCTCGGTGGCGTAGTTGGCTAACGCGCTAGTTGTGTTGAGCTCGACTGCTGAGGACGGGGAGATTGAGGTTCGAATCTCGGTCGGATGAGCTGGGGATGGTTTTTCCTAAATGACCCACCTCGGTGGCGTAGTTGGCTAACGCGATAGTCGTGTTAAGCTCGACTGCTGAGGACGGGGAGATCGAGGTTCAAATCTCGGTCGGGTGAACTGGGGCTGGTTTTTCCTAAATAGTTTTCCACTCTCCCTCCACGCAAATGTGGGTTCACTTCCTTTAATTCAACCTTCCCAATTCCTAATCCATTAGAGTAATTAGTACTTAAAGCGTATAACAAAACGGGTAGTAAGATGTGGTGCTAAATAATAATAATAATAATAATAATAATAATAACAATAATAATATTGTAAATTGTAGATTTGTAGCGTCATGAAACAGGTAGTGTCAAGATTGCATTATACAGGATTGCCGATAATGGATAGTTTGTAACCTCGCAGGGTGGAATATGGGTGTTTTCTAACTTAATGTTTTCCCGATTTCCCTCTTTAAAAATGTGGGTATATTTTCTATAAATTATATCTTCTCAATCTTTAGACGATTAGTTTAGTTAAATGTGGATATTCCAGACTAATATTACTCGCAATGCGACCATATTAATGTGTTTATCATAGTGCTTCTCTCGATATTAATACCAGTGCCTTTGATTTAATCAACCTTCCTCAATCCATATTTTTTATATTAAATTACTAAATACAATAGTGAAAGACTCGCTTGAGTATCACTCTTGTAATAGAATGGATTATCGATGACAGGGTGATTGGGATTTGACTCCTGATAGGATTTAATGAGGGTGTTTTTTTTAAGTGGCTTTCCATCCTCCCTTAACGAAAACATGGATACAATTGCTCTAAAGACTATCTTCCTAATCAACGTCCCATTTGTGTGTTAAGATGTAGATAGTCTAAATTGATTTTAATGCAGTAAGATATGTAGCTGATTTATAATCTGACTAAATTTAGTGAAATTCTTCAATCATTACTCAGATTTGCGTTTAATTTATTTATATTTATACATTAAATTTAAATTTTGATTACTATAAATAATTACTTTAAACATAAATAACTACCATAAAAAGGTTCAATTTCTTTCACAAACATAATTTCCTACTTAAGCTAACAAGGTGATCGACCACCTCAAGTTTAGATTCATTAAATTAAAAAAAAAAATGCTAATTAAAATAGGGAAACATAAAATTGTCACATTTGGTGCATTCAATATGCTATGAATATGAATAGTGGTATTGCTATTTTGTGGAGTTATCTTTAATTCCCAATTAATTTAAGTGAGATATTTTATACAGAATCGACACGTTTTTAATTAAACCAAACCTATTTTACAGGACCAACAAACTAGTTTACCATCATGTCTACTGTGTGGATTTTAATACTTGGCAATATTGTATATTCTAGTCCATGTAATCCACAGAGTATATATAATTTAATATGCATTGAAATTCAAATAACGGCACGTGAATCTTGCGGCAAATAGTTTTCACAATAGTAATTTGAATTTTTTTTTTTTTCAAATTAACGATTCCTTATAGGAAATGTGTCAATCTCATTTCAGGTCTATTCTAATGTGTTTTAGGTTTTTTTCTAGTACAACATCTTACTAAAAGGTCGGGCTCTATTCTTTGTTTTAATTAAGCAAATGGTTTTAGGGATTAGAAACGTTATATTTAGAGAAATCCTACCCGCATTTATATGAAAGGAGAGTGGAAAACCATTTTGTTAAAACCATTCTCAATACAACCGACCGAGATTTGAAACTCAATCTCACAGTCATTGACATTCTAGTCTACTGGGAAAGTAGTGTGTTAAACCATGCAACCATCTAAGTGGATCATTTTATTGTTATCCTACCATTTGCATCTAAAAAGCCAGTCAATACCCATAACAAGGTTCTAGAAACTTACATTCACGCTGCATGTCCTGCCCATGGTACTCTACGAGACTATATTATCATAACAATGTCTTGTTATGAGTACAGGGTATGTATCTCATCATTATGTAACCTCCTCCACTCCCCAATATCGTCAGCCTTTTTTGGACCAAATTATTACCTAAACACCATGTTTAAGAACACCCTAAATCTTGTTCTTCATGTTATAGCTATTTTTAAAGTGACGAGAGTCAGATTTAAAAAATATAATAATTCATTTTAATAAATTACTCTATAGTGATGTTGAGTCTAGCAAAAAACATAATATGTCTGAAATAGAATAGTTAGTGTAACTTTATATTGTGCAAAAATAAAAGCTATCAGCAGTAGGTGTAAGAATAGCTGAAGCTGTCTCCCATAGAGTTAATGTTTTTCCAAGATTTAACAAATCTGCAACGTATCCTAAACCTATTAAAAAACTTCGGCAAGGATTCTATGGAGAGAATAAAACGTGCCATAGTGCGCAGAATCATGTGACGTCCGTACTCTGCGCGAGTGCTCTGAACCACGTGGTCTGGCAGCAGATCGGGGATATTCGGCCTCATTCGTTCGCTGTCCTATCTGGGTTTTTGATACTTTGTGCATTTATTTTTCGGTGTGACGTGATAATCCTGAATAACTCATATTACTTTTCAAGACTCAATAAGAAGGGTTTAAAAGTATATGCAATTTTACCTTTCGTTTCTTTAGACTTACATAATTATATTAAGTATCCAAAAGGATTAATGTTTTTGAGAATCTTTATCTTGTTGTTTAGTTTCTTCACAATATTTTTTTTTTTATAAAAAAAACCTTTCATCGTCTAACACAACTGCTTTCACTACTTTTATATGGTTAATAGATAGAGCGATGGATTCACGCGTGCATGCAGTGTGAGTTGTACGTGGTGTAGCATCGTAAACCTGGTGTATGTTTTTGTGTATGTAGTTAATAACATGAACAATAACAGAAACATGCCCGTAAAGTCCAAGTTTATGAATTCCTAACATGTGAGGCTAGATACGCGTTTTTAAACCGGTGGGTCGCGGCACATGGATACTCCACGAAAGGTTGGTAGGAGTGCCGAGGGAGTTTGAGGGAAGATAAAATAAAACGAAATATATATATATATATATATATAGTCATGATCAACATTACTAGGCATAGAGTTAAACAATCTAGACTACATTTAACTAATTCAATTCCTAGTTTCATTAGCAATAATAATAATAATAATAATACTTAGCACCGCGTCTTACTACCCGTTCGGGTTATACGCTTTAAGTACTGATTACTATAATGGATTACGCATTTGCGTGGAGAGCGAGTGGAAAACCATTTAGGAAAAACCACCCCCAGTTCACCCGACCGAGATTCGAACCTCGATCTCCCCGTCCTCAGCAGTACGAGCTCAACACGACAAGCGCGTTAGCCAACTATGCCACCGAGGCAGGTCATTAGTAATAATTCAAAGAATATAGCCTAAGGAGTACTAATGTATTTTTTTATTAATTTATTTTTAATGTCTAAATATGAATAGTATAAACTATTTATTTATTCAATGTATATAACGTCCACTTTCAGCACACTGAATTTTCTATGATCGAAAGGGAAAGTGTCTACCAATTTTGCCAGGAAAGTTATTTTCACATAACTTCCAAGTTTAGTTTACATTCCATAATCTGCATTGGAAAAAGGCTCCATTTCTCTTCTTTTATACGGATTTTTATCGTTAAAGAAAAGTCTGTTGACCCCAGATGGATTTGATCCCCTGAACATGAAATCCTTAGGTGATCACTTTACAAAACCACTAAGGTCGACGATATAACTATTTTCAAGGTTTTCGAATACCGAAAAATTCCTAAGAAGTGTAGTATTTTGGTTTTCTTTTGTGCCCCGCGTCTTACTAACCATCAATAATTTTTTAAGACTATTAAAGGAGTAGCTAAGAGAAAATATACCCGCATTTATGCAAAAGGAAGATTAGTAAACCATTTAAGAAAATAGACCTCATCACCCTCGTATTGTACTCGAACTTCAACCTACTCACTACCAGTGATCCAAACTATTGCAAGTATATCTTCTTAGACAATGTGATCGTTAGGGCAAATAGTGTTGAGAGGCGTCATCATAGTAGAAACAATTATTCTACAAATTTTATTCACAATAAACCCATATTAAGTAAAATAAACGCAGGGTTTATCCACATAATTAGGATCCGAATCTATTATTTTCTATTTAACACCACGTCTTAATACCCGTTTGGTTAGAACATGTAATAATAACGCTAATGGTCTTAAGAATGGAAAATGTTATATATGGAGGAAGTTTACCTGCCTTTGCTTGGAGGGAGAGTGGAAAACCATTTTGGAAATCCCCCTTCAGTACACCTAATCGAGATTTGAACCTTGATCTCCCTGTCTTCGGCAGTCTAGTCTAATGTAAGAGTGATGCCTTAAAGTAAATGTGGGTCAGGCTCTTTTAAAATTTATCATCCTCATGTCTTCTATTATTGAAAATATTTTGATAGCCTGGACTTTCAGTAGTATTCAAAGCAGGTTTAAAAAAAAGTAAATTATATTATTTTCTTTCTCTGAAATAACTTATCCGGGGTGTCGTGTCATCTTGTATCTACTCTATCTTACGTGTCCCTAAACCCCAACGAAGTAAATGAGGTTTTGAAGCACGCCAAGAGAAATTTTAATTGAATCGCTGTTTTTACTGTGCCTCCTCTGTCTACGCTCTGGTCTGCTCGGGTTTTATCTAAGTATAATTTCATTTAGGAATTAAATCTCTTTTTAATTTTTTTTTGTTCAAACTATGTTTTCCTCCCCACACCTTCTTTCGAATTATATATTCGGATGAGATTTTTTCTTTTTCCATGGACCGGTATTGCCAGTTTCTTACTACATTCATATTGTACATCGAGAATATTTATTCAAAGCGAGATGTATATAATTAAATATAAGTTCATAATTTAGTCTTAAGATTAAAGAATTGTGATATACCAAACCAATGAGCAAAAATTTCCAAATAAATCTATTTTAGCCCCTATTATCAACTAATTTTTTATCCGCTTTGATGGTAAAATGGTTTAGGGCATAAATCACTCAATATACTGGACTGCCGATGACAAATAAATCATTCTAGTTGGGTATAGCAAAGATTATTTTCATAAATGGGTTTCCTTTCTCCCTCCACACACATGCAGATCAATTTAGTCAAAATTCAACCTTTCCTATCCCTACCACAATGCCTTAAGATTCGGATGGACACCTACTGTGTGAGAACTATAATTTGTATTATATTTAACTTGTAAATTTAAAATGAACTATATTAATAAAAAGTGACAAGCTAATATTCGCTTTTTTTACCATAAGACATAATATAAATTAATTTAAAATTAAATAAGACATGAAATACATGAATGTAGTGTTGAAGTTATATTATTACAGTTAATAAGATAGGGTTCTATCATACACGACGAATATTTATGATACAATTTTTTTTACAAAATTTGTTATTTTCAAATTAAATCATGTCTAAATTATTGAAAAAATTCATTCGCTTCCTGCTAGATGTGTTTGTAATCGGAAGCACCTTTTCTTCTCCTCCCCAAACACTTTTTGGCATTATCTATCATTCCATCTTTTTGTAAGCTCAACTACTCCCCCTTTCCTCACTGTTCAGGCAAAACCCTTGACTTGACGCTAATTATTATGTCACTTTGTTACTACTACTACCTCCAAACTAGAGTTATTGAAAATGTTCCTTGTTATGTATTTCCATAACCTATGCTAAAAGTTTTTTTATAGAGTAAGATTTATTCTGTTTAATTTATATATATTTGCATAAACAGTGTTGTTTGAATAAATATAACGTAATTGTATAACATTGGTTTTGTAAGAAGAGGTGACTATACTTTCTCTAAATAGCTTTTATTCATGTTTTATAGACAAACAAGACCGTTTCCTACTTTTAAGATTTAGTGGAATGTCCAGGAAATTAATTTAGGAGAGGGGGACATGTGTGTCAAAGATATTATTTCTATCCCCTGAAAATACTCATCAGATTAATTTAATTTAAGACTTCGTTTTTTTTAAAGAAATTATAAACACACATACATGTATAAATAGGTTGTTAACAAAAGGGCTCAGAAATTATGAATCTTGTACACATTAACATGAGTAAAGGAATATTAATGACGTTACATGGCATCTACTTGTGTCGAAACGTCGGTAAGCTACAAAAATAATAATAATAATAATAATAATAATAATAATAAAATTAAAACAGTCTTAAATATTATAGTTCTACAAACCAACTCACACAGAGATAAAGGCCATTTTGTATTTTTTTGTAATAAAAAATAAATACTATGGTGCACCGCACGGACATTCTCTCGTAAGGTTTGTGAAACGAATTAATAGTTCCATTCATTGTTGTAGAAACATTACACAAAAGATCATAAATAAAATAAAATACACTTAATTATTTACACTATGGCATTAAAAACTAGGAACAGTATTTCAGAAAATTTGAGAAAAGAGAATCATCTTTGTCTATCAAAGACCATAAGAATCAAATTCGTTTTCAAAGAATATCTAATTATTTGATTATAGCTCAAAACTTGTAAGTTTTATGTAAATGTACTTAAAATAAATTATGTTTATCTTAATTAGTACTACAACTTTACAATGATGAGTTATTACATATTTAAAATAGTTTCGAATAAATGATGAAAATTGGAAAATTTCTCTCGTACGAGGTACCCTCAAATTCATGTTCACAAGAAAATGAGAATTCACATCCTGTTTATATTATTATTATTAGCACCGCGTCGGGCTATACTCACTTACCCTAATGTTTGATGGTAAGGTGTTAGTGAGATGAAATGGAGGACCAACAGTTTAACGTGGGATCCGAACTATGGTGGAGGCCTGGCATTCCCACATTCACAAGTTGTGATTAGCACACGTCTTATCAGAGGTGAAGGAAGGGTTTAGCAATAAGATAAATCTGTGCCGGGACTGAGAATTGAACCCCGTACCCTCAGTACAGAGGTCTGACATCTTACCCCTAGACCGCCAGGTCACCATCTTGTTTATAATAATGAACAGTGTCTAGATATAAAATTAATTCAAAATCATTGGAGTGAATTTCAAGAAAATCTTTTTATTCTTTTAAATTTAGGATTTGATATTTAATTCTAAAAAAAAACCTTAGGGTGATCTTACGAAAACGCCAGATAGCAAGTTATAGCCCAATCTGTAAAATAGTTTCGACTCTAGCCCGAGGTACAGACAGATAGATAGACGGCATTAAGAAAACAACTTTTTTTGGTTTCAGGGGGTCATGAAACGTCGGAATTTATCAAAACCTCACGTAAGATTTTCATGACTATCGAAAGATTGAAAGAAAGTAAAAATTGAACTCGAGTTTAAAAATGAACAGGAAGGTAGTGATGACTGGTGCAGGTAATGTGTTAACAACACCTTCTAAAGTTGTGTCCCGCCACTGCTTTAATCAGGCTTAACACCTGACCGCCTACGTCTCTCCTATAATTGTATTTCCAGGAGAAGTTAGTGAACCTGATCTGTCAACTGTCCACTATTTGTGGAGTGTACCTATTGTTAACTCCCGTGGGTATGGATAACAAGCTAACAAACCATTGTTAGCGAGACTGCCCGTTAATTGTTTATGCACGATCGGTTAGTTGACTGGCCGCCTGTTAGTTTGTGCAACTTATTAGCACCGCGCGGAAAGCACATCAGATTATACCGACATGGACCTAGCAGCTTACATTCATAGACGAGAAAAAATGTCTTTAGTAAAAAGCTTATTTTATTCACTGTAGCATTTTTCATTCCTATAAAATACACCAAAAAATTTTTAAATCTCCTTTTTTCCCCCCAATATGTCTCATTACTCATTCGCGCATATATTAAGTTAATCTGCTAATAATTATAAAATGTATTGGAAATCGTACCCGTATTTGCGAATGGGAAACTTTCAATGGAAAAACATTTTCATTACTCCTGTGATATAAATCTCGAACTCTTAGTCACTTGCAAACCAGACTAAATGAGCTTTAAATTTAGATCACGTGCCATCAATGCGGTTGATGAATTGTGATTTTCAAATGTTTTTAAACGCACATCGGTATGAACGTGAACTAAATTTTAGTCTCGTCTTTCTGGTCTGCTGGAAACAGGGGATTCATGGATTAAATCATGGACGCATGTAATAAGGAAGATTTTTCTTCAAAATGGATTTACACTTTAGCTCCAAGCCAGTGTGAGTACATTTACTCTAAAATATATCTTTCATATCACTATACCATTTACTATGATTAAATACGGAAAGGTTGGACAGGGGTGGACATAATGTTCTTACACGTGGCTGTGGAAAAAATACCAATTAGGAGTTAGCAGAATAATAATAATAATAATAATGTGCCAGGGCTACATAAAGCTGTAGCTCAGTTTTGCGGAAACACGTTGCCAAGAGGACGCCCAAATGTACTTAAAGTAGACTATATCCTTTCCGTGGAGTTTCTTTCCGCGCTCCGATGAGATGAAGCTATGATGATATTGAATATGATGGGGTGAAGCCCCTGAATATCTTAATCTAGCTTAATCCTAATTAACCAAACCCCGGTGATTGTTGGAACTATTTATATTATTGCATCATATACCATCCGGGAATTGAACCCAGGACCTTCAGGTCGGTGCCCAGAAACTCTCACCACTATTCCACGAGTCCGGTTAACTACAATAACTGTCCATCTTTAGCCATTTCAAATGAACTCATTTTGAGAGTGAGGTCAAGTCTTAATGCCTTAAAAATGCCCTCAACATTCTCCGAGAGACGATTGTTAGTTGTAATCCCGGTGGTATAAACGTTTATAAGTCTCCATATTATTCTAATACACATGGGATAGTAGTGATTCATAGATATTTTTTAAAGTGGTATTAGTAAAGTTTGGCCCAAGTTTAGCTTATGTATGTGCACCAAGGCCATGGCCTGCACATTTAGTGTACGGCTATCAATCTCTTACCCGGCTTATGTCCTCCTTGAATGGTAATAGGGTCATATTTTTCTCGATAATTCAAACCAAATATTCAATTTCATATCACTATGCAAGCTATCTGTGTGGCTGAGGTCCTAAGAAAAGGTGGATTTAGCTAATGCCAAACCAGTGATAAGATCATTTTCACCAAATACCCTAATTAAAAAAACAATTTTTATAGAACTAATCTGAACCTAAACTTTATTCTGGGTGGCCACACTAAATATTTATTAATTGATGCCCTGGTGATATATTAATCATTGATATATGACATATTATTTGAGATACTGGAATATGTAGTGGGATGTTAAGTCAGGATTTTATTTCCGGCCTTGATGGAGGTCAAATGTCAAGCAAGATTTAAAATACGTCTTTGCGCCCAGGCTTTTATGTCTAATCCAAGCTCTATTAAAGTAAAAAAAAACCATAATATACTTGACATATTGATGACTTATTTTGAACACCACTGAAACACAAAGTGTAATTATATTTTGACCTATAAGCACGCTTTGGTAAAAAAAATATAAATTGTTTCCATGGTAGATTTTCAAAAAACTTATTCTAAACCACTTTTTTTTTTACAAATTTCAAGCGTGATGAATTAATTTTATGCTTAGACTTATGTCATTTATATGAATAAAATTGAAAAAAACATTTCATCCCCCCACTTTATATTGGGCTAAAATGAATGCAAGCAAATTGACTAATGTCGGCACTCGGTTTAGTACAATTTTACGAAAAATCGTGTCTCGATCTGATTGGAATAAGGCCTTACTTTAATAAATAGACATGGTCGATATAAATGTCTGAAACCATAATTCGCAAATTGATTGATATATGAACCCAATATCTTCTATCATAATATTCCTTTCTAAATGATATTTGCTGTGTAATCATCGCTTCATAAATCATATCTCCTATATGATTAATTCAATAATTATGATCGATATACCTCCCTGTGATGTGTTGTTTTTATTTTCAAAGATTCTAAGCTAAATACTCTTGAAAAGTGTTGAAATTAATTTAATAATCAGGAAGCTAAAGATACCTTAAGAGTGAATACATTTAACAACGAGAATTGATAAAATTTTTGAGTCTATAACATCTTGGGAGGGAGTTTAACATATCTAGGGGTTGGAAGAATAGACATCAAATATAAATACCTCAACCCTTTATAGTAGGACCGAAAAGGCAAAGAAACCAGCCTTCGCTTTACCTGCATGTGTCAGTACTCATTAGTTAGGGGTATCTTACCTTCTGCCATAGCCTGACATATTATATTCTGCTAGTCGGTGATGTCTCCACAATCATTATACTCAAGACAAGAAATGTAATGAAATATACATTTAAAATCTACATTTGCAATAGTCATTCTAGACACATTAATAAAATTTACGATTAGAACCAGGTTAAAAAAATAAAACATTCTAAATATCGACATAATGTACTACGAAATGAAATAAAATCAAATTATCGAGGTATAAAAATAAAAATATTTATATACAATTAAAAATTATTTAAGTTTACCACTTTTAAACTGATCATAAATTAAACGTGTTTTTTTTTTTACATATTATAAATATTTTATTTATTACAGCTCATATGCTCATATAAATTTCAGCCCCTTAAATAAATTACTTTTCCTTAACAATGGTACAAGAACGCATAAAATAACAAGTTGGATGCTTTGGCCCTTATATCTCGTGAACTGTAATGATTTGAAATCATAGAATCATTATTTATAGCTGTTAAAATGGTCCAAAGCAATTTTATTATCGAATGACCTTAAGTAAAATTCAACTAGCTAACCAGTGCTATAATATTGAATTAATTAATCGGCCGTTTTTTAATAATTGTTATGTAGATCACACTCTGAAAAAAGTTTAGTTTACTAAACTTTAAAAATTTACTGCTATTGATCTTTTAGCAAATACATTCTCACGTTAAACAACATAAATATATTTCATTCATTTTATGGACGGATTATTGTCTTAAAAGTATCTTAATGTCAGTAGTTCTTATAAATAAATGGTATGGTTCACCTCACAGACTTTCTCCCCTTTTTTACTTTCTCCCTATCTTAGAGGTAGAGAAAATATTGTGATCGTCAATAAAATCGAACTCGAGATTTAGATGAATGTTGACGTTTCATGACCCCCCGAATCCAAAAAAGTGGTTTTTTGAATTCCTGTCTGTCTGTCTGTACCTCATACTAGAACCTAATTTATTATACCGATCGTGTTAAAAAAACTTGATATATAAGGTTTTTTAATAGGGTTCCCCAAATGTGTTTTTGGAAATGAATATCTAACCCTAAAATAATTTAAGGGTAGTTAACCGAAGTGCAAAAATGGACAAATTATATCTTCTCAAAATCGGCTATAACGATTATTATTAAATTTAATTTCTAAATATTTCTAAATATTATTAACAAAATGGCTACTTTCAATATTTCGGAAAAATAACTTTAAGGGTTCTGGTCTGATGCGTAAATTCTTATTATTTATTATATCTCCTTTAAGTTTTAGCGATATGAAATTACTTTTAATTGTAAATATGTAGGCCTATTTATAATACAAATACTATATTTGAAACATATTTTTATAAAATCTATAACTTTCAAGCTATACGCAATTGTGTGTATATATATAAACTTTTCGAACACAAAAGGTAAAGAATTGCGACTGTAAAAAAAAATCTAGCCTGAAATGTTGATAGATGTCGACGTCTCATTACCCCCTGAACCCTAAAAAATTGTTTTTTCAATGCCGTCTGTCGGTGTGTCTGTTTAACCCTAAATTTAAGAGTATATTAATAAAAAGCGAAAAGGGAAGAAATTGATTTTCTCAAAATCGGCTTTAACGATTTTGATTAAAATATGTTTCTAGGCGTTGTTTAAGTTTATAAATAAAATGGATATCTCCATTTTCCTATGAAAATGAATTTTAGGATACTTAAAGAAGCGGAAATTTCCGTATTTCCGCAACATTTTGAGATAATAAATAACTTATCATTGCAAAATTGTAGTACTATTAAAAATAAAAAACTTTTATTTTAAATGAATTTAAAAAAATCAACAGTCTCTGAGATATTGGCAAATATATTAATACAATTTTGTAAGCTGTTGTTAAGAGATACTACCTAAGTTTTAAACCAATAATTATGTAATGCCATGGAGTAATTAAATATGAGTAAGTCTCTCCAAAAGTTTGTTATTTTTCCTTTAACCTCTTAGGAGAAATGTTTGTACAACAATGATCTCTCTCCTTCATTTTAGACTCAATAGTCAATATTTACATTTTTTATTGGTCAAAATTTATAAATGAGGAATTGACTTGCAATGCGAGGACCTGAAGATGTGAAACCCTGATAAAAGTTAAAATTTTAATTCGAAGTGTTGACCCTTGTGTACCCAAAATTGATCAATTTTATAGGTTCAAGCATACAAAAATGAGAACATTCTTTAAAAATAAAACTATAAAGTTTAAAACCGGGATTCAAAAAATGTCACGTAGGTATAGTGCAATTTATGCTTGGGTTTGCTAGTGTATATTATTTCTTTTCACATATATTACGAGTTTTGAGTAAATATCTGTAGTTTTAAACAATAGATCGAGAAAGTCAGTGCGGAGTTCCGTACCATTTATTTCTTAAAATATACATTTACTAAAAATTCATAAGAGTTGTGAATCGAAATAATAGGTGTATACATTGTTGTAGAAACATTACACCAAAGATGATAGATGAAATAATATACACTGTTACTTACTCTATGGAACTATAAACTAAGAACATTGTTACAGAAAAATTTAGAAAAGATAAATATCCTGGTCCAACAAAGACTATAGGAATCAAATTCATTTTCAAAGGCCTGAATTCGAAAGTATATAATATATTTTATTATAGCCCAGAAAATATTAGCTTTATAAAAATATAATTCAAATAAAACATTTGTATCTTTAATGATACTACAACTTTACACTGATTAGATATTTATTATCTCAAATAGTTGCGGAGAAATTATGAAGTTTGGAAAATTTCACTCATGTAAAGGACCCTCAAAGTCATTTTCGTGAGAAAATGAGAATCGCCATTTTGTTTATAATACTAATAAATTAAGATATAACATTTAATAAAAATTGTTTAAGCTAATTTTGAGAAAATCGCTTTTTTTAAATCTATTTTCCCTTTAGTAACCTAACCTTAAACGTAGGGTTAAACATCAAATTCCAAAAAAAACCTCATCGGGACCTTCTGAAAACCCAAATACCAAGTTATAACCTAATAGATCAAATAGTTTCAGCTCTAATCCGAGTTACAGAGAGACAGGCAGACGGCATCGGGAAAGCCACTTTCTTAGTTTCAGGGATTCATGAAACCTCGACATTTATAAAAATCTCGAGTTAGAATTTTTTGACGATCACAATACTTTCTCTCCGAGGTGTCAAGCGAAAAAAGGAACACTCTACTGATATTTGGCCCTTCCTACACCACTGCTGCTAATACTAATTTTAAAATGTCTAATCACTAGGATGACATAAAATTAGAGTGTTTGGTGTTTCTTTTGTACTTTATCAATTTTGGGAAACCTAGCTTACACATAATAGAATAATAATTTAAATAGTTAAAATATTATTATAATAATGACCCATTTTTAATTTGTGTAACTACATTTTAATTACATATTGTTAAATATTAAGACATAGCTCTTTTTGCGTTTAGCTTAGCTGAGGTTTACAACAGCTCAAAATGGCAATAATTGATCAATAAATTGAGTATTTTAGCTTTTTATTAACCAGTACGCGTGCAGTCTATCGCCACGCCCTGGCAACCTTGAGGTATTAGAGAAGATCATAGTCCATTTTTGTAAGTATTACTTGCTTCAAAACAATATGTGTCACGTGATAGTGACTAATCTATTCTTTATATTTAAGAACGTTTATAGCCTTATCTGTCATAGAGTTTAATAAATTTAAGTTCATAGTAATATTAATAATAATAATACCATACATTAACTTAGTATTTTTTTCCCAATTAAAGCACATAACAGGAATGCAGTCGGAGGTAAATTAAACCCAATTTTATTATTTTTTAATAAGGCCCGTTTTGTCCCCTCTCAATCCACACACACTTTTATACGAGATACATTGAAAGAAGACGATCTTGTACGAACATATTATTTAACTGCAAATAGTAATAAATTCACTTGTATGCTATACTTTGAATTATATATGGAGGCTCCCATTGACATTTGTTTACTTTTAGATTCACTGATGTCTTTCAATGAGAGAGATGATGATATTTATGATATGGTTAGCTTCATTTTGAGTTTGGCTTTCGTATTTTACAATGGAAACCACCTTAAAACAGACAAAGCTCAAAAAAGCCTATGAAGTATTATCCTCTCCTTGCCTCCAGTGCATTGGGTGGAGGTCCTCAAGTTTCTATTTATCACCCTATCCCATTGCCCACCCCCTGATATATTTAGCACTAACCCACTATTACAAAACCTTTTTCAATTTAGCTAACAAAATTACTGTTTGTCATAAAATTTCAAATTATTTGAATTGCAATTTCCTTCTTTCATGCATCATCTAAATTTTATGAGCTATTCAAATGAAAAAAGTTTATAGCCATCGAGCCTCCATTACTTGCTTTTCTCTCGATCAAGTAGGATAGCGTTGGGGCGTTATTGACATTTGTTAACAATCTCTCGTATGGTGCGATGAAGTAGTGTCGATCCAAACTGGGCCATGGATTATTGCTGCATTAATGTGTCTCCTCCTCTCGGATACGTCGAATTTCCATAATTCCATAGAATGGCACCACTCGACTGCCACGGACTGTGAGTGTGGGTTTTATGTAGTATGGCTCCAACAGAGGTTTTATTGTAAACGATCCACAGCGTGGGTCACGTGCGCCAAGGCGTCACCATCTGTCTGGTCTGGATGGTTGGTGAAGGAGAGGTCAGGGTTTGAATTCCATATGGTTGTACTGCGATGGTAAATGGTTTCAAAATCTCCCTTAAAACTGTGCGCATAAATTAGGTGGACCGAGCATGTAAAATACTACTTAATGTAATGCTCGTTGCTCGCAGTGAGTATTCGCGTATAACAAGCACACCACGAGCATTCTTTGAGCCGTAGATGAGCCGAGCACGCGACGATTGAGCGACGTAGTGATCTCATTTTGCTTAAGGATTTCTGATGGTGCACTTTAACTAATGCATGTCTGATAACGAGGAAGCAAAAAAATAAATAATTAAAACGTCTGCCCAGTGGAAATGTTATTTTCTTGCCCATCACTGTTTTAAATATTTAACTATGCCCATTTTTCTGAGTACGGCTATGACCTATTTCAAAGATTATCTATAGAATCATTTTCTTAAAAGTAAGATTTCTAGCAAATCCATCTTAATAAATTATGTATCTATTAATTTTTTTAATTATAAAATAACTCCTCAACCCTGCGCCACCGAGTTAATGATGTAGCCCAGACGCGCAATATTTTTACTATTTACAAAGATGATACACATAATTTCCTTCAAAATAATTTTTAATTTATATAAATAATCTATTTTACTGTTGTATTTTTGTAACTGTTTTAAAGTACTCAAATGATTAATTGAATTTATGACATCATTGCCGAGGAAAGTGGGATTCATATTTTAATATGTAGAGTAATCTAAATTATATGGGTTTATTTATATGTGTTTAAGATATGTTTATTGAAAGTATAGCATGTGGCAAGTTAGATCGTTCATATTTTGAGTCGAATAGAACTGTTTTAAGTATTTTAACCAGATTAATCAATTTAGGAATTTTACACGTCAACTTAACCATACGAAACACCTACATGGTGTCCCAAACTCAGAAGATGGTTACACATCCACCACTTCCAGAAGAATACCAGAAAGTTCTAGCATACAAACCCTGGTGACATACTCTCTAAAAACAACTAAAATTGTAAGAGTTCTATTTTAAAAATATATTCGTTTGGGAGCTACAATTTCTAGTAAAATCCCTACCCACTTTGTCATTAGTGTAACATTCTCAGAACGACCTTGTCGCTCATAAAAAGGGACAAATGCTTTTTAAAATATGATAGGATTGCCCAAGGATTAAAAAAAAAAAGCACCACGTCTCACTACCCGTTTAGGTTATACGCTTAGGTACTAATTACGATAATGGTTATATGGATTAGGAAGGTTATGTTTAGATAATGTGTACCCACATTTCTGTTGAGGGAAGGGAAAAATTGTACCCAACAAATCTACAATGGCACAACAAGACCGAATGCCTGCTCTCCTTGTTGATATACATACCTCGATGGCGGCTAATGAAAAGAGATTCAGACAACTATAAGCACGCCTTCCAGGGGTACCAAGGGCTGATCTACAACCCCCAGCGCAAGCAGTTATCCTACAACCAACTAGAGAGACGTGGAGTTCCCTTCTTCTTCCAGACACTCAACTCCATAATATAGATTAAGATTCTGCACTAAGAGTGTCCCTCACCCTGAAAACTAAAGATACGGAGTTGCCACCTGGTCGTGATATACATCAAGCGGTGTTCTTGATAGCCCTGGCTTCACACTACCTGCATCTGCCACCAGCAGCTTGGAGCACGCTGATTCATCGGACAAATGTAGTCTACATTACACTTACTAAGGGCTGACCAGTGACGATCGCTGTCGGGGGTGGAGACACCGAGGACGTCATACACCCCCCGGGTTCTCGACCACCAACTCCAGCTCCAGTCAAGATCTACCGCAACCTAGATCCTGGACTAAGTATCTATGCCGCGCCTAGAGGAAGAAGTGGAAAAATGTTTCACTAGTTCAATGGGCGGACGGACATTATAAAAATGACTTGTCCTCTTTTCAGGATCCCCCATATATTGTTGTAATATACTTTTTATTGATTGATTATGTACAGTATATTAATAAAGGAATGGCTTGGGCTGGGCATCCCCTTGCCACTGTGACTCTCGTCCCAACATTCAATTTCACCCCGTAACAGTGACCTTGTTGGTACTATATAAGTGCGGGGTGGAATGGAGTCGGTATTCAGTCACTGTGCTTAGAGGAACCACCTTCACTAGACCAAACCCAGATTCAAACCTCGAGCTCCCATCAATTACCCCTCTGTGTTGTTAACTTGCGATAAAGTTAAAAGAGATACTCTTGGGAAAAAAAACGACAACAAAGATCGCTATATTATTTTATGCTGACGTATTTAAGACTATTCATGCCTACGCTATATATGCCATTTAATCACCAAATGGTGTTATTATACTGTTTATAAGAGGTTTAAAACTAATTAGATGTTGAAATATGTCATATTTAGAGAGATATTTCAATTATTCTAATGATATACCCTTAGACTTTGTTTTTTTTCCTTCAAAAATGTTCGATGCTGTGAATGTTATTATGGTTATTGAAGTTGAAACGAAGGCGATATAACCTTCAATTCTTACCTCAAAATGTCAAAGCTTTGCAAATTCTTTCAATGTAATTTGTGTTATTGTATAGGATGTATATTATTATCAAAGTTGATATTTTACGATCACCTTACCATATCTTAATCTCAGAAATAAGACATCTCATGTAAAACATCGTAGAAAATGAGCTAGATTTAAACTCTCATATATATATATTTTTAAATAATAATACTTAAAATGTGATTTTTTAAACTATTTTTGGACATGCTGATACATTTCATTTCTATTTTGACTTGGAGGCACTTTTAAAATAAAACTATTATTTTAAAGTAAATCGCGTGGGCGTATGGAGAATTAAATATGAGGGCGTGTGGGGGTTTAAGATCCTTAGTTTATAATATGATTTTAGGAATTACTACTAAACCCCGAAAAATAAGAAAATTTATATTTTATACAGTATATTAAGATGTGTTGGGGAGAGGGGAGCAAGTGACGAAAAAGCATTTGATATACTTACTTCCCTCCTCTCCTCCCGTTAAATATAGAAAATTGGATGCTCTTAGAAGCTATTTAAAGTGGTTCTTGTTTGGGGACTTTTTGAAAATTATACTCTTTTAACAGCTATTTAGAATAGTGCTCCCGGAAAATTTTTGAGATTCGGTTATTCCAAGAAGCTATTTGAAATAGTCCTGCTTGGTAATATTTTGATGCTTCTTAGAACTATTTTAAGAAGTGCTCACCAGATATTTTTTATATAAATTAAATTCTCTAAAATATATTTGAAGTGGTTCCTAACAAGATTTTTTTTAAAAATTTTGGAATGCCCTAAAAGCTATTTAGAGTGTTCTTCACCTGATTTTTTCATCATACAATTTTTTCTAATTGGAAGCCCAAGCTATTTGGAATAGTCCTCACCTGTTTTTTTTAAGATTAAATACCTTAAGAAACATAACTGTCGCTTGGTTACAAAAAAAATTATATACATATAGAAGCTACTTGGAGTTGCTTGTAAGGGTATTTTTTTAAGCATCGGATGCCTCTAGAAGCCATTTTGGGTAATATTCTACTGGATTCTTTTTTTAATAAATGCTTATAGAAGCTATTTGTAGGAGTCCTTGTCTGACTATTTTTTTTAAAAATTTTGAATATCTTTATAAGTGATTTGCAGTTTGATACAAGGACATCTATAAGTTTAGTATTAACAACTTCGAAACATTAGGGAGAGGGGGTTAAACCCTATAAACCCCCAGGCTAGACAATAAGCTAATTATACTATAAGCACTTCAACACGATTTTACAAAATTGCGATTTCATTATACAAATTTTCTCCTTAATATTTAATATATCAGTTCATTATTATTTTATTTAGCCAGTATTTCCATGACCACTATTTGTGCGTTATTATTTTATGAGAATCTATAAAAACAACAAAACTTGGTTTTAATTTACATTGACAATCGCTTCGTATCCAACAATTTAATTTGTCTGATAATTATATAATATGATCGTGTACAAATTAAATAAATTATTGTTTCGTTATTTTTTATAAATAGATTATCTGCTTATGTAGCACTATAAATGACATGAAACAATTTTTATATCATTTAACAGTTGCAATAGCTAGTAATATTCGATGACCAAGCGTTTAAAATGTGCGTAATATTTGTAATAAAACACCACTCTACTCTAAACCTATATTACAAAACACAATAATTACACTTTTAAATCTGCAATAAGAAATATATGTGAACACAATAGCTTTAATATAAAACATGCATCATGTGACTGGTGAGGAATCACTAAAGTGAAATAGATTGATATATGACTGATGTGGCATCCGTTTTCCCTGAAAGAATAAGCTTAATTCGCTTGGTCTCACTAAAGTAAGACAGCTCTCTTTTAGAGCAAACGAAATGTACTATGGCATGGCCCCTGGTGGGAAGAAAGAAATGATAATCTATAGTCTGTTCACCTTAGGAATTGTTTTCTGAAAGGCCTTTTTCCCTACCAGAAATCTATTATGTAGTAGGATATTGGTTGGTAAAAATACCTTTTAGAGAGTAATTCCTACCGTGAATGGAGTATAAGCTGATAGAGAATTTATTTTCATTAGGATATATAAAGAATTTAAAAAAATATTTTGACATTACCAGGGCACCAGGCTAAAATAGCAACTTCCGTTTTACTAGCAGTACAGTGTATTGCGAGATTGACACTATATACCATGTGATCACTGGTGTGCGTGCTCATTATTCTATCGTGAGTCTTGAGCGAGTATATTATTAATTGTATGTTTTTCCTTATCATCATTTGAGAGTGAATTTAATAAATTTCTTATAGTTTTTTATTTACCTATGTCCTTAACTTATTTGCTTCCATCTGGGATTTTTCTGACCCAATAGGAATCCATCCTTGACGGTTACCATCTTTATAACCCTTGAGTATGTTCTTTTTCTGAAACTATAGCAGATGCAGGGGCTTAAAATAAATTATGGTTGTTATTGGTTTGTTTCTAGAATATTTTGTGAGATATTAAATTGAAGTTTTTAGATTGATTTATATAAAAATTAAAAACGATAGCCTAGAACACTAACAAAAAAAAAATATCTTAAGCTCAAAATATTCTCTTCTTTTAGTGACAAGAAATTACTAAAGATACACTTTGAAAGGATAAATCCTTATTTTTATTACATGATACATGTCTTTTTACATATAACTTTTTGATGGGTAAAAATAAAATACACTACTAAGAATAAAATATTATTAAATTGAATCCAACCAAAAGTATCAACGTTTAATTAAGGACACTCTCAAGAACTATGTATATTTATGAAAGTTAATTTAAAAAAATATGTCATTCCACACTCAACTATTATGTGAAGATAGTAAGTTAACCATCTACCTGTTGTCCATTCTGCAATACAAAAGGGACTCAAATCAAACATCTTCATTTAGAAAGCGATAGACACTCCAAACTTAATTTTTTTTTTTTCATTTACTTGTTGGCGAGAAATTTGTCCTGGCTTGGTGCTTCGAAGATTTTAAAAGCTTTAGCCCGATTAAAGAAACTAAGGGGTTCATAGTTTGGGAAATAGTAGTGATAGATCAAAACTGGACCTTTTTTTTAACACTTTACCATAACACACTTCACAATAATGGTCTAGTCTAACACTATAATGATGATGTTTTAGACCTTGCGGCCAATGGAGCAGGTTAATGAGGAATATATAATTTATGAAAAATATGTACCTACGTTTGACGGGAGGTAGAGTGAATTTTATTTGAGGAAAACATCACCCTCAGTACACATAGGTGGAGAGATAATCTTGATCTCCCTTTCTTACTAAAATCAGACCTGAAGAGTTTGATGTCTAAGCCCACGTGTCCATCAATGGGTGTTAAAGCTTCGTAAAATATAATATAAAAAACAATTCACTGTTTTTCCATTCTTTTGGGTTGAGACTTTACCTATCGATCTCTTTCTTTGTGTTGTCGTATTCAAGTTTAATGTCATAACTTGCAAGTTTTGAAAGTCCTCGTGATTTATAAACTCCTTGTTCTAAAAAGGTCAAAGATAAATTCTAACACAGCCTCAGGACTTTAAGAGTTGCTTGTTTTTTTGTTTTTTTTTGTTTTTAACATTTGTGATGCTGAATCTTCAATAATTTATTTAGCATTCTACTTCTTTTCAACTTTTTTTTTTGTTTCCTTTACTTTTGGAATTTAATTAACAATGTTCTGTGTTTTCTTAGTTAAATTTGGAATTAATTAGATTTTCTTTATTGAGGGTCTTTTCTTTCCCTTTCTTGATTCATAGAATAAATACCTTTCCGCTCTGATTTTCTTACTTGCTGCTGGAAGGTTAAGTAATACTGTTTGCCTCTTGACATTATTATTATCTATCTTTTATTATTACTATTTTTAAAAACAATTTATGTAGGCCTGTAGACTTAACTGCTAAGAACACGCTACATGCAATAATACAACATATAATATGTATAATAAGGTTAAATTATTAATTTATTATTTCATATAAACATGAATGGCGTGTTTTCTTTAATATAAGAGGTTATAATTTAGTTCAAATCATAGCTAAAAGTATTGAAGGTTTCTTTTGGCACTCAATGAGAATCAAAGTGCATTACACCCTTTATATTTAAACAAGCTAATTAGGAGTCTGAAAACTTGAATTTTTTCATTAGAGTCAAACTCGAGTCGAATATTTCAAAAAGCTCAAAACTTCGAGTTAAGTTCGAATGTATTTATAATTTTAAAATGCTAAGAGTATATATTTGTTTATTTTAAAATTAAAATAGCGTATCTAAAATGTAAAGTCCAAGTAAACATGAAATGAAAAAAAATAAATAAAAAAATACCACATCCTTAAGATATTAGATTTTATATATGAAAACAACACGTTATTAAAATAATAATGATACTCATGTATATAAATAGTAAGACTATATAATTTTTTTTATAGTTTAAAAATGGAAATTTTTGTTTTTTAATTAGAAATAGAACTTGACAACACGATTTAAATAAATAAAAATATAATGGAAAAATAATTAATATGGTTTCTACAGTCATGTATTTAAGGATATTAAAATTACACTTCCAAATTACAAAATGTTAATAAAAGTGACGTTTTAATTAGCTAATATTTCCCCCAAAAAAGCCTTCGTTGATTTAATTACCCTATAAAAAATTAAGGATCACAAGTAATTAGAAATTTGAAATGTTTCAAATTTTGTTTATTAGTCCTTAATGTAATAATCATACACGATAACTTCTATTTCTTTCCATTCCCCTATGCATAGCTGGGCATGCGCCATAAATATGAACTCTCACTGGAAATTATTTCTCTATGAAAATTATTTAAATTACATTTTTAATGATTACAAAAGTTAATGTTTATACTTTGAAATAAAAAATGAAATGGTTAAAATATTTTTAATAAATCCTTTTTTTTCCATTAAAATGTGATAAGTTTGGGAAAATATTTTTTTCAATGTTTACCAAAACGGTTTTTAGACAGGCTACCCAACATTATTCTACACATAATTAGTTATCATATGCTAGTTTTATAGTTGAACGAATTAATACATGTATCTTGATATCGAAAACGATCAATATGTTTAAAAATAAGGTGGCCAAATGGCTAAATAATTGTATAGTAATGGAAATTGATAAAACTAAAGAAAAATGGAAAACAATCAATAAGTACTGTCAATGCTAAACTTTAAATTCAACTAAAATTATAATTTTTAGAAAGAGACGATGTAAATTTTTTTTAGAAAACTTTTTAAAAGAATAGTTGAAAGTAGGAAGTGGTTATAGTGAAAGCTAAGATAAGATTATCTTGACAATTATAAAATTAATTTATAAATCAGGCAGTTAATAATTTGGTTAATGTATTACGTGAAATAGACAAGCACTAAAATGTACAATTTAAATAAAATGTTCATAGAGAAACATAGTGTATGTTATGAACAATTAGATAAAACTACAATGCATCAACTAAAAATATAATGCTCAAACTAGTTGATGAATAGTCTTAAATCATAAGTTGACACATTAAAATATTAATACAAAATATATAATATAGGCCCTAAAATATAACGTGATGTGGACAATGTTCTCAAGTTCCATAAGTACCATAATCATGGATAGTAATTATCTCGTTTCGAAAAATAAAATGTGTTGTTAAGACAAACTTTCTATAAAATATTTGAAGTGGTCCTTCCTCATAAACCTTTTAAATTTTGAATGCCCCTAGAAGTTATTTAGAGGGGCCCTCGACAAGAACTATATGCCTATTGTATAGACTATTTTTAATGGTTTTCACAAAATAAATTTTGAAAATTGGGTGACTTTCTAAGTTATTTGTAGTGTCCTCGTCTGGAAAATATTTAAAAATTAAATGTCTCTCGAAGTTATATTGAGAATGGGCCTTGTCTGGCAAATTTTTAATAATTGGATGATCTTGGAAGATATTTTAAATAATCTTTCTCTGGTAATTTTGATGATAAAATACTTCTATAATCTATTTAGAGTGGGAGACCTGGTGGTCTAGGGGTAAGGTGTCAGACTTCTGTACTGGCGGCCGGGGTTCAATCCTCGGTCCCGACACAGATTTATCTGATTACCAAACCCTTCCTTCACTTCTTACATGACATCTTGTGAATGTGAGGAATGCCAGGTCTCCACCGTGGTTCGGATTCCACGTTAAACTGTAGGTCCTACATTTCATCTCACAATCACCCCACCATTACACATTAGCGTAAGTGCGTATAACCCGAACGGGTAGTAAGACGCGGTGATAATAATAATAATAATAATAATAATAATAATAATAATATTTAGAGTGG
>CABFOV010000281.1:115912-138729 GCA_902141375.1 Timema poppense
CCCCCCTTTCCCCCCCCCCCCCGTTCATACACCAATATCTTATTTGGTTTATTTGTATAATTTTTTAACTTTGTTGTCACTTTTACCCCAAAAAAATAGGGTGAAAAAAATTATACTTATCTTAGCTCAAAAAATATTTTACGCAATTGATGAAGTATTTAAATTGAACCTGATGAAGTTATTTTTTATTTAATTATTTTTAACCTCCATTCTCTGAACTAATTGTTTATATCAGCACACAGCCTAAAAACTAAATTAATTTTAGAAAAGGAACAACCTCTCTCGGTGTTGTCATTAATTCATTACTATGCTATGGGAAACCTCAATGATCAACTAGCACCCACACTGGTAGGCACGTGGTCAAATTGTCACGCTCATCTAGTCTGTACTGCCGGTACAAGAAGCTCGAGATACAAATCTCAACCTAGAGTTTTTGAATTTTTTCCCTAAATTAATTACCACTTTCCACCTACTCAAATTAATGTATGTACAATCTATACAGTTCCTTTAAATGATATTCTTGTCACCCCAATCGCATTAGCGTAATTATACTGGTGTATAATCCAAACGTGTGATGAGACATGAAAATAAATCTACATTTTCCGACCTTGTCAGGACCCAAGCCGGGAACATCTATCTCACTAGACAGTACGCTACAGACTAATTTAAAGGTGTAAGACAAGTGTTTAGTTTGTAAGAAATTATTTTGTATTAATGTAGTAATTGCAAAACCAGGATACAATGTTTCTCGTCAAGTATTTTCTTCATTAGCTAGTTTACCAATACAAAAACATTTGTAGAAAATGAAACGCTTTTCTTTATATAAATTCTCCCATTATATATTGTTTATTTAAGAGTTTGTAAAATAAAAGGCCTTAAGATTTTCTTACTAAATTTTGATTATTATGTATTTCATATATGTCCTCTGACGTAAGGTATTTTATATTCAAGAAATTATCTACTTTACTTTGTCAACTTGAAAATATGTTGGCATCTCTTTACGATCAGATTCTGTAATGGAAAGTTATTTAAGTCTTCCTTGGACCGATAGCTCATTAAACGTTTATTAGAAAAATAACTCTGTAAAAGAATAGTTTATAATTACGCTATTTTCTAATTTACTATATTATAAAACAAAGTTGATACAATTTTCATAATTAAGTTCTTGAAATTCAGTCGAGTAACCAATTGTTAACAAGGATCGGGAATGCAGGACAAAGCGCGATTGAAGTTAGAACACAAATAAAGAAACGAAAGGTTTTAGTTTTTTTTATCACCACGTGCTACTACGACGCACACCAGTGGGCACACGGAAAAAGAGGTAACTTTTGTCTTTTGTTGGAAATGCGTATCCAGTGTGTAGGCAGCGTTATCTGTGAGTTGGTCAGCGTGTCAAGTGAATGGGCTAGCGTGCCCAGTGTGTGGGCTTGCATATCCAGTGTAAGGGCTAGCGTGTCCAGTTTGTGGGCCTGCCTATCCAGTTTGTGGGCTTGCGCGTCCAATGTGTAGGCAGCGCAATCAGTGAGTGGGCTAGCGTGTCCAGTGTATGGGTCAGCCTGTCCAGTGAGTGGGCTAGCCTGTCTAGTGAATGGACTATTGTTACCTGTGAGTGGGTGAACGAGTAAGTCGTTCATGTAACGTGGCTCAGCACAGTGTGTTGTGCACGGTGATAAGTGGTGACATGAATGAACTGTGTTAATAATAGTATACGATTTTATGACTATTTTAAATATTTGAATAGTTTTTATGTGTTTTATTGTTATTAATTTGTTTATTTAGTTTAGTTAAATCTTGTGTGTTCCCATTTTCTTATTAGCTTACAGACTTAATTATTATTCTTATTTAATTTAGTGACTTGTTAAGTTGTAGTTAATTTAATTCAATTATTTTATGTGTTGATACATTTTAATAGTCTTAATCAAAAACTTAAATATTCCTTGTGAGTTTACAATTTTATTTAATCAACAGCGTACCCTAATATCTTTAAGAAATCACGGTCACACTGTGACGTCTGAACGCCCTGCAATCCCCACCACCCAGTTCGTATTCCCGTTACAACCGATATCATTTTTTTCTAACAACAAAGCCATATGTTGATAGGCACAACGAAAATCTTTAAAATAAATTTGTATTTTTTAGTGAGCTCTATGTATCAGTGCAATTATTTATCTCCTTGGAAGAAGCCACCATGACCTCTCCCTCTCCAAATCATTCTTTACTCTGACTCTAATCCGTTACGAAAATGAAAGAAAAGGACGGGCATTAAAATTTTAAAAAAAAACACCGCAAGACCCTAACCAGACTATGTAACATCCTAAATGAATACAGTATTTTGTAAATATTATTTTTATGAGTGCTTAGCTTAAATATAGGCTGTAAGCGTATGGAACCATTGCTTTACATAACTCTTAGTCAATTAATGTGACTCCACCGGAACACGAAACAAAAGCTTTGTCCATAATTTGAGATACCGGATCAACTGTTGATACCAAAGTTGGGACTTAATTGGTAAAGCTAGGTTTGTGTTTTTATTAGCTAGTTTGTCCCTGACTGTAGAAGAACAATCTTTTGTATCTCATACAATTTTAATATTGTTATTTTTTATAAATACATCAATAGATAACTTATTTATTTTAATAATTTAATCATTTCTAGTAATAGTAATATTAACAAATCACTTATTTTATAATGTAATATTATAACTCAAAAATCCTTAACAATGCTCTAATTGTATGTACCACTTAAGCCTGCATTTCCTTAGAGTTTAGAGATGATCTCATCATATGATCCAATAAGCCTAGTAGAAATAAAGCATAGTTCACCGGCCTAGTTTGGAGATCATGGGATAAAGCTTTGTAAAGTAGTCTTTCAAAACAAATCTTGGGTGATGTACGTTGGAGACGGAACACACTTTTGACCCTCTTTCGTTACAATAATGTATCATGATTAAAATGTCACTAATAATTAAAATGACCAATCTGATGGTGATAAATGTTTATTATAAGTTAAATTATAGCATCGCGTCTTACTATTCATTCGGGTTTTAAGCTAATGGGTTAGAAATTGGAAAGGTGTAATTTAGAGGAAGTGAACTTAACATTTGTGTGTAGGGAGATTGGAAAACCATTGAAGAAAAACCAGCCCCAGTTCACCGGACCGAGATTTGAGCATTGATCTCTCCGTCCTCGGCATTCTATCTTAACACTAAACTAACGCGTTAGCTAACTACACCACCGAGGTGGGGGACAAATTATTATGTTAAATATTTTTATATTGTGTGAGACTAATTGTAAAATATAAATTGTTCACAATGAAAATGTGAAAAATATTGAGTGGGCTTTTAAGATAGTCCCGGTCCCCCTAAAATAGAAACTGTGGGGGTGGTTCCCAGAGCCCCTACCTGCCTATATTTCAAGAAACGCCATTACAATTGCTCAGGACCATTAGGGAGCTAAAGACCATACAAATACAGAGCATATGGACTACAGTAAGTCCATGACTTTTTTGGTGCTGACTGACAGCTGCCAAACACATGTTTTTTGCAGATAATATGGTTCGGCATAGGGATGTATAATTTGGTTTGGTAACTTTTCAAAGCCGTCAGCTGTCAGCTGTGAGCTGTCAGTCAGCACCAAAGAAGCCATGGGGCTACTGTATGTATACGAGCCTTCCAACAAATCCTGCTATGACATTCACGTCAGCCATCTCGCTAGAAGTAGCCACCACGTACGTTCTCACAACGTCAACGTGCCCAAACAAAGTAGGCTGGAGATGGTTTTTGTTTAGTTTATGTTCACTTCGTGGGAGATGAAACTTTGGGGAAGACTTGCTGGAAGATTGTCGTCGTGATGTAATCAAGTGATGCCAAAGGAGAGGAGGGGATCTAATCCGCTTTTTACATCCACCCAGGGGTGGACTGAGATGTTCCAAGTGACCTGGGACTACAAATATGACAGCCTTGAACTATTTATATTTTTATTAATAGTTAATTTAATCCTGAGAATATTTTAATAACATAATCTATTATTACCTCACTAATTTTTATTATTAATATTAGCACCGCGTCTTACTAACCGTTCGGGTTATACGCACTCACGCCAATGTGTAATGGTAGGGTGATTGTGAGATGAAATGAAGGACCTACAGTTTAACGTGGAATCCGAACCACGGTGGAGGAAACCACGGTGGAGGCCTGGCATTCCACACATTCACAAGTTGTGGTTAATACACGTCTTGTCAGAGGTGAAGGAGGGGTTTGGAAATCAGATAAATCTGTGCTGGGACCGAGGATTGAACCCCAGCCTTACCTCACTAATAAATCCACTTAAAATACAATTTTAGACTTTATACTGACATAATAAAAATACTTCTAAATTGTTGGACAATAGCTGGGAGTATTTCTTAATATATTTATATTTTTGAAATGACCCTCCACCCGCTACTTGAGTGGATTACAGAGCTAATAGCAATAAGTATTCACTAAAAATTTGATTTTACATTTAGAGGAATAAATTGTTTATAAAAAACACTAAGCAACAACAAACGCGATAGTTTAGCATTTAATGTTTAATCTTTACATCCATTACTGTTTCCTGGTTCAGTTCTTTATTGAAACCATATATTTTCCAATACAAGTTGGCTAGGAATGTCATAGCTTCATATGCCTTATATTCTATCTTAAGACAAAGACAGGCACAACATCCAATCCTCAGCCGTCAATTAATCAATATGAAAGAGTGAACATATATTTTCATCAATTATACATTCTTGTCCATGCCTAGGATTGAACCCGGGACCCTTAGCTCAGTAGGCAGACACGCTACCGGCTAAGCTAGGCTGTCAGACTTTTAACATTTAATGTTATCTAAAATATTTGCAAATTATATATTCTGGACACACTCAAGACTTACTCACTCGAACTTTTGATTAAAATGTAATAAAAACAATCATTTAGCATTGAATGTAAGGGAGATCTCCTGGTGTCCTGGCAGCCATGTCCACCCCTGCATACACCTAACATCACCACGACACTGCGCAATGTCACTCGAATCTATCTAGTGTTCCACCCATGGTGCCACGAAATGAAATAAATTAGAGTGTTCCATCAGGTTCTAGATTATTACTAACTTTTAAGTTAAAGAATCATTTAACTGTACTCTAATGATAAATAAACATTTTTGTAAAATCTATGTTATTTTCTATGGCTTTTAGTTTTCACCACTTCTCACTACCCACTCGGACTGTATACATATACGTTGGTTACACAAATGGAGTAGGGAGCAGGGTAGAAATATAATTAAAAGTACTTGTATTTGCGCTTAGGGAAAGTGTAAACACATTTAGGATAAAACCCTCTCAATACGCCATAACAAAATTTGAACCGCGATCTCTTCGTCGCAGACTAATGCCGGGGTGGCGCATAAAACCATGTGACAGCTGAGGTACTAGATGTCTTGGCTTTAAAAAACAAATATTAAATTATTGATATGTATTGATATTTCATTGATATAATATATATGACTTAAACAAGTATGGCAGTATTTTATATTTTGCAATTTAAATATTAGAACAGATCCCAAACAATGTTTATTATTAAAAAAAAAATATTTAAGAAAGTAAAAATGGCTTAAGTACCTTTAAAAAAAATAGTGTATCAAAACTCGTTCAAGCACACAGCGTCTGGCCAGTAATTCCCAAATCAGAATAAGGGAAAACTACTAGGTTCAATTAAAATAAATATTTATTTTATATCCAAACTGATTTATTAAGTGAGAGAAACTCCAATTATAATTTATTTCTGATTAGTATAAAGACTAATACTGTACGTAAAAGTAAATCAAGGAGACTTTACCTATCACAAATAAAGAAAGGAGGTATTCAGGCGTTTAAAACAATTTTAATTATTTTGTATGAAATTCTAGACAGATTAAATTTGTTACCTATTTTTTATTTAAGGAGGTAGTATTTTTGTCACCAATTTAGAGTTAGAATTAGGTGGTTTAAATCTCTTTTATTACCCTCCCTCCACTCAAAATTAAGTATATTTCCTCTAATTTCTACCTTACTCTTTACTACCCCGTCAATGTAAACATTAAATAACCCGAACGAGTATAAATATACACACCTACACATTAGAACGTCATATACTCCACCGTTATTCGAACTTATTGTGAAATTGATGTTTAATTCATTTCTGATAAGATGTTTTTTTAAATTTTGTTAAACTTAAGTATTATATCTTAATTTACAGCTATTTTCAAAATATGAGTCCTACATACATTTTTATTTATGCTGAGTTAACGCTAGTTGGAATTTATTTCTTGTTTTATCAGAGATTCAATCTACATAGAATCGTTTATGGCCTAGGATATATTTTAACGATATATTTGTGTGTGAATTGATTAGATGCATTTTCATTTTTTGTTTGTATAGTGCTTTATTTGATTTAAAGTATGGTAAATTTAGCTTACTTTAATTAGATAAGGTCTTTCTTTAAAAAATTTACAATTTTATGAAGTATTTAACTTTTTTAATTAAATGTTATAATATTATTTTGCAATAATTTTAACAATAGAACATTTATTTAAGTAATTGAGACAACATGTATTTAAAATATTTCCTCCCCTTATACGGCCATGTAAAAATGTGTACACTTTAATTTCTACTATTTCTAAAAAATATATTTTACTATTTTCAATCTGTATGTACAGTACTACGTACCTCATTTATCATCTTCTGGCTTCCTTTCTGTTCTTCTGGTTATTGTTGACTTTTGGCTTGCTTTTATATTTGTTTCTTACTCATATATTTCACATATTACATTCATTTATAATCAGATTAGTCAAATTGAAGAATTGCTTGCAAATTAAAATGGGGTAAAAATTCTTCCAATTTATTTGAATTGAATGAATGTTTATTTTTTTAAATATAATATTTTTATTTTAACACAAAATTACAAAATCACAAATGTTTAAAGATAATAAATAGACTATTATGAAGTTACTTGGTCATCAACACAAAAAAGCTGTTATTTAAATGTCACTTTGATAATGGAATGTATCTGAACAACCTTGAAAGGTGGAGCCAGCTAAGACGACCAATGCAAGGTTAGCCAAACCCTGGGGGCAAAAATTTCCTTTTACTGAATACACGACCGAAGTACCTGACTACGAGGACAAACAGGTCATGCGATCAACAGATGCAACACGATTTACAGTCTCAGGTTTGTTTGAATCGCAGTCAATTGGGGTTTCGGAGATTAGCAATAGATGTGACAAAAATCTACTACATATTTATTGGTACAAAGTGAGAACCATAATAGTTTACATTTTTTTATTTCAGGGATTAGTGTGCACTTTTTAAGCCAACAGTTGAGTTTTGCTTCATATATATAGTGGTTTTTTTTCTGTTTACAAATTCAGATTATATCTACGTTCGTATATTCACACACATAGTAATGTAATTATGGAAAAGCAATGTCGATTTTGATAGCTAGGACCTAGATATTTGATAACTATATTTCTAACGAAAAGTTAATTAGAATGAGGGAAAGTATGTATTAAGAAAAATTAAGTACGTGATGGATAGAGTAAATAGACTACCAAGGACATCACACTTGACCTAGTACACAGTTGCTAGAATCTTACTTCCCGCTAGGGTCCAATGGATTCTTACATATTAGTAAGAGTTTGTTTATCTTCTAGGAATATGAAACTTGAACAGTATTATTGAAGCTGTGAGGTTGACAATATTTTGTGAAGTAATACTACTGTATAAAGTTGGTTTGACGTAAAGGGCTTCATACACTTCCTTCAGGCATAATCTGTTACATTATATTTAAATTATACCTTTCCTATGCTTTTCTCACCAATGTGAATATGTGAGTATCCCGGCTATCTATTAAGATGTGATTATAATTATTATAATTATTATTATGTGTTCTGTCAGTGTACTAGAACTGACAATGCTCCCTGTCCTCTTGTCTCCTCCTTCAGCTCACAGAATTTTCTTTTTTCCCTCGAGTCATCTTATATTTGCAACCTTCTTCTTCCTAAGCTCCTCTTTCCCTCAACATTTCCTTCTATGGAATTTTGCAAAAGACAGTTCCCCATAAATATGTGACCGAGCCAGTTTGCTTTATACTGAAGAATCACGCCGAAAATGGTTATCTTCTCACCCACTCTTCTTAGGACTTCATTAGTCACCTTGTCTATCGAGCTGATTTTATCAAGTCTTCTCCAGCACCCAATTTCAAAACTCTCCCAGTATTAGTTTAATTTTCCATTTTCCTAGGAGCATAAGTTTTTGCTTCATTCAGATACACGAAATAAATAAGAAAAAGAATGAACCACGCGCAATTTTTCCGCTAAGTATTCAAACATAATAAAATGCTAATGCCATTCTTATTTAATTAATTCCATCATCCCTTTCTCATTAAATCAAGTCTTTACTGTATTAATAAAACCAATCAAGCGGACGAGCAAACCTTTAAACAGAAAGGTCTTTAAAAAGGTTACAGGAATGTATTATACTCTGATCTTTAAAAAAACATAAAAAGATAATTTTTACTGTCCTTAATATTTACACGTTACATTACAGAAGTACACAGGACGTGGAGAATCACAATCTTGAAGCTATGACTTGGAAAAATTCCGAATCAAAACAATCTTCTTGGCCTCTATTTTATATCTATGTGCTCTCGTTCCAAGTTATAACCAAGCACTCCTCTGATTCACTCCACCGAAAGGAGACGTGCCTGCCATATCCTAGTGGTCATTTTGAGAGCTAGACACACATACTGGGCCGCTTCTGTTTCTCTCATATTTTCACTTCATCCCTCACTTCCTGATTCGTTCTTTTTTATCCACTTGGGCTCTGCTGGGGAACACTCATACATACACCCCCTCTGAGTGGGTGGTTGGAATACTGGGCTGATACATCATTTTACTAGTATGGTTGGTTCACGTAGCACCCAACTTTCTCAAAATGTGTATTATAGCTTGGAAGAAAGTTTTCAAATATATGTTCTCAGTAAAGTATCCTTAAAAATGTTTTATTCATAAAAACAAACAAACCATCTTGTTAATCACAATAAACACACTTAATACATAATTTGAAACCAAATTGTTCTAATGTTTTTAACAAATTTTCATAAATAGGTAATTTTTTAAGCTACCCTAACATTATTTGTAATCTTTAAAATAAAAATTTATTCTTATTTATAATAAAAATCTATTCCCATTTACTCTTCTTGAACTCACTCTTCAAGGCCAATTTTGAAAATTTCAAATTTTAATCTGTATTATTTGACAAAGTAAGCTACCTTTAATTAATTTAGTAAATATAAAGACACATTATTATTTATCATGTAAAATAGTTATCCGATACCAATTTTGAACAAAATCGTTATAGATATTGCCCAGTAATGTTTCAAAAATTATTCGTAAGTAAATTACGTTTAAAAAAATTAGAAAAAGAAGCACACATAATTATCGTAAAGGTAAAAACTTAAGATATTAATTTTGAACCAAATCTCTCTATCCATTTTCTTAAAACTTGAAATTAAAAAATTACCTCAATAAACTACCCTTAAACTAATGTCCCCCTCCCCCCCATAAAACAATATAATGTTTTATTTGTCATGTCAAACACTCCCCAGATGAATATTTACAAAAATGTTAAAGCCATTTTCCAAGTATAATGAATTTCCAAATTTCACTCATCTGTAAACTATTATTTAACGAATTTTTACCCTAAAACCAATTTAGTTGGCCTACACAGTTTGATTTTGGAAGTCAAATGCTCCTTAGATATCCATTTTAAACAAAATAATTTGAGCCATTTTCAATACATTTGCAATTAAAAAACATCATCTTAAGATCCATCAAACCTTTTTGGGATCTGTGAGCAGGGACAAGCATACAGACAGACTTGGGGACAGACATAATTTTTAGAACCACCTTGTTGAGATAGGATTCACATAAAAAGTATAAATTTATCATAATCTCGATTTCAATCTTTTCAATATTACAATATCTCTTTACATGAGAAAGTAAAAATTTAAAATTGCAAAGTCAGCTATTCGCTGTCCATAGCCCCCATCCCTGGAAAGCATGAAAGGTAGGGGTAACTCTAATGGTTTTCCCCAGGCTATTTTTTTCAACATTTTTTCAACATTTTTAACATTTAGGTAGTAATTTAGAGAAGTTCCTTTAATTTTATCACCTTAAATACTTATTTTTCTTCTTTAAATATTTTCCTATACTCTCTGAGTCTCTGTCAGTCATACCACCCATTTTACGAGTGCTGTCACCGCAACACCCTGACCTTGGGATGAACACCACTGCATGGTTTAAATTCATATTGAATAATAAAATATAACAAATTAGTGCTAGTTCAACACTTTATCTCAGTCAGTATCGTGTTTGTCTACTAAGTTAAGGATCCCGGGTTAGATTTCTGCTATTTATGAAAAAGTATCAGTGGTTAAATGTGGATTTACCCTTTAGATGAATTAACGGCAGGGGGCTGGAATTTCTGCTTGTCCTAGAATTTAGTAAGTTTATAAGTTATATGCTGATATAATCATTCAGTTCAGAAAGTAGACGTTAAATATCTCAAATAAATTAACTGAAAAATTGTTTAGTGCTAGTAATATCAAAGGCTTTTAAACTGAGGAAACATGATTATAAAGGTATTCAGCTTGGTCACCGAGAAAAAAAATATCAATCACTGTCAGACCTTCTGGCTTAAAATGCAATGATCTTTATTGTTTTTGTAACTATTTCACTATTATATGTAATGCACCCTTTGTCCTTTACTTACAATCACTCATAGTCATGTATGTCAATAAGAGATAAGGGAAATAAAACTACGATACTTATTAACTCAATTTAAAGAGGAAAGGCCGCTGATAGTTCTCAAATATATTAACATTTTATTTTGTGAGCCTATAAGAAATCGCTGTATTTGTTAGAGGAAAGCTGAATATAGAACCCTATTTCTTCAAGCATAGGGAAAAAGGTCACTGTTGTAATCATTTGACTTTGTTTTGTCGTAAACCATATTTTGAAATAACGCATCGTAAAATTAAATATTGCGTTAGAGCTGAACGTCTGCGCATACATTTTTCACTTACTGAAACGGCCTCATAAGGAAGACTTTTTTGAATAAACTGCACCAGGATTCTCCTGAAAATAGTTGATGGACCAAACGGTGTAAAATGTTTATTCTCTATACAACCAAAATTCTAACGAATGCATTAGATTCAGGAAGGGTAACACTAACTACTCCCCCCTTTTTTCTGAACAAATAAATGAGTTATTTAAATTATATTATATATTCATGGTAATTATTTTAATTTATTTTCCACTGACAATTTTTTATATTTAGCACCTCGTCTTACTACCCGTTCGGGTTATACGCTTTAAGTACTAATTACTCTAATGGATTAGGAATTGGGAAGGTTGAATTAGAGGAAGTTAACCCACATTTGTGTGGAGGGAGAGTGGAAAACCATTTAAGAAAAACCACCGCCAGTTAACCCGACCTAGATTCGAACCTCGATCTCCCCGTCCTCAGCAGTCGAGCTCAACACAACAAGCGCGTTAACCAACTACGCCACCAAGGCGGGTCACTGACCATTTAATGTTGCAAATTGATTTTATTTCTAAGAACACCAAAGGTAAGAGTGGATCACATAAGATCCCAGGTTCTCGAGAAATGACGTCAGGGAATGCACTAGAGGTTTTCCGAGGACTACCACAGGATCTAAAGTAAACTAAGAGTTCCTGGTTTAAAACCACAGCATCCATTTTATGAAGATGACTAGACAAAAATTACAATAATATAGTTGCAAATATCACTTATAAATCAACATTTTCAGTAACAGAACACAGGAAAATACATATTACACTTAATATATTTTGTTTAGTACTTACCAGTAAAAAATTAAAGAGATAAATAAATAAAAACAAGCACGGAAATAATAATTTCTCTAAATAGGTATACTGGTCTGATTAGAGCTCTTGTGGAAGGTTTGCTAAACACTCCAATAGTTTCTATTAGATTTCAGCACAATGCAGAAGCAGAAACTTTTGAAGCGAGGAAAGTATTTCGCTGGTCTGTTGTAAATAAGCAAACAGTTCGCTCGAAGGGGCTCAGCTCAAGCGCCCCTCTGCCGCCCCCTAGGCTTGTAACGGTTCCCTATATAGTTCCATCGCCCACAAGAGTTGGTACAACTACTTTTGGAAACCACTGATTTACACGACTAAGTTTAGAATTTGTGCTGCCTTGTCTTAATAACGTCAACTTCATTAATTACGCCGAATCAAATAATTGTAAGCCTTGACATTGGAGTCATTAACATGAACAGAAGTTGGTCAGGTTGGTTATCTAAGTGTCTCAATACCGATCTTTGGCTAGCGCCAATCTTAATTTTGAGATTATATTCTTTCTTAAGAAATGACATTTGGAGAACTGTTTAGCGAATACAAACATATATTTTGCGGTCAACATTGATAACATTGTATTATATTAATAGTGTAATTGTATAGGTATTAATAATCTTTATCAACAGTGACATCTGCAGATCACATGAAGATATGAAAGTAGTCCTAGTAATTTTTATAGCTGTCAGATGTGTCCATTCTTAATGAAATTCGGGTATAGTTAACTCTCTAAGGAAGGCCTGTGTATAATATTCTATTATCGAACCAAGCTGTACGCGTTAAAATACATTAATGGTTGATTAATGAAGTGAGATAGATTAAAATCTCTCAAATATAATTAACAGGAACGTAATATTTGTACGTACGCTAATTCATTTTACTCTGACTTGGGAGATCAGGCTTTGATCCTCAGCAGGGTGAAATGAATTTGTTTCGCAATGATGGTTCCTTTCATTTGTATTAAATATTTCTGGAACATTTCTCTAAAATTATCTATCATTCTGATTATTTATGTTTAACAAATATATTTTAGATCTACTCATAAATAACCTATGTATTTTTTATTTATTTTTTTGCAATAGAAGTATATATATTAGAATATGACTTAAAACTTAACCCACTTATAAAGGTGATAGAGCCCCTTGGCCGTCTATATATCACTGTGCAATGAAGGAAAACAATTATTACACAACGTTCAAGTTTTGATTCATGCGGAGAATCTATTCGTAGCCCACATACAAGAAAATGTATTTCTCTGTCCTAGTCCCATATATGAATAGAGAGTTCATCTACTGTCAAACATGCGGTGTTAAGACGTATTACAAATCCAATGATAACCAATATGAGTATTTTTTTTTTCTTTTTATTTAAAAAAAAATTTAGTGAGCATTGAAAAGCAATCTAGTGGTAAAATAGAATATAAAACTCTGACACCATTATCCAAGATTTTGTGACTTATTCCATTTTAGAATGCACATATAAATTATGTCAGGTAAAAAACTGCTAGAAGAATGCTCCAGGCCTATTATTAGGTTGAAAGGGAAAAGAGCGAGGAAACAAACTGACCTCGCTCACCCTTTTACCTCACATTCTATTTACTCTTTAGTATATGTTTACTCGAAGCACTCAATACGGTTTTAGTGCCAAATTATTTATTTTCGGTAGATAAGAATCAAAACCAATTTTTGTATACGCATAACACAAAGATCGTTAATGACCTGACAGAATATAAAGTTATTAAGTTATTAAGAGACTAAGTTAGAGATAATATACCCCCATTGGCGTGTAGAAATGATTGGAAAAACCCAATAAAGATAGCTTTTATGGATTAAATAGCCAAGTTATAATATTTTTTTAAATACGCGTATAGCCAGATATGAATAGCATATTCTCCTAATTGAAAAATGACACCTGGACACGGGAGATTGAAGCTGGGACCTTTTGATTTGTACATCACTGTATTAAGCTGTGACAAACCCCTTTCGTTGCACCTAACCGGGGATTGAACGCTGACCTCCCGCTCAGATGCAGTTAAATGCAATTGTTGTAAGTCACCTCTCTGTACCATTCATCTATCGATGAGGGTTATAAGATTAAGATATTATTTCGGTCAGAAATAAGTTATCTTAATCTTAGTTAAAAAAAAAACTAAAAAAACTAAATTATTATGAGGAAACTCTTATCGCATTATATAATATATTTTTTCATACCATATTCCACACTAACCGAGTCAAGGTCGTCCACAAATAGTAAAAATATTAGGTAAAATCGGAGATCAAAAATGACTCAAAGGCCATTAAGCTAAAATTTAAATTTAAAAAAAATCAACTGAAAATCAATATGAAAGGCATAAAGGTAAACCAAATTTGGTAGCCTAGGACATCATAGTTTGAACCGTATTTGTTATTTGTATCGCTTCTTGCCATTAAATCCAAAATAACACATTTCAATATTATAATATAAGAAATGCACTTAGATGTTACATTTACTTAGATTTAAATGTATAAACTCTTTCGATCAATTAAATCAAGATAAAAAAATAACCTGCGAAATGATGTATTTATGTCTTTGTACCAAATCAAAACATAGTACAATTAAACCTGCATGACACACATCCGTTGATTTCAAATAAATCTTATAAATAATAAATTAACTCGATACTTAACACAGTCAAAATTATATGAACAATTGACTTGAATAACAAGTTCAGTACTAATAAATCGTTAGTATTAAATTTAATAATTTTGTTAAAGAAGTTACTTAATATGTGTTACCTTTCATTTTAATATGTTTCATGTTGATATTCTACACTGCTAATTGTCTTTGTTCACGTGTGTAAGGTACATCACTAATAATCTAGTCAAACTAGTTAACCTTTATATTAGTCATTTTTATGACTGTAACTGCTTAAAATATTGTAATCAATACAGAACACACTTTCCTTGTTAACTTGTTTTTCAAATAATTAACTAGTACATAAAATTAATTCAACTAATAAGTTCATTATTAATGGCATATTGATTTATCTATTAATTTTGTATAAACATTCTTATTTGAGAAGTCATACCTTTCATATAGCCTTTAAAATATTTTACATATATTTAAATGTATTAAGTGTCTTTGTTAACATTTTTAAGGTATTAATAACTACAATCTAATGCCAGGCCTCCACCGTGGTTCGGATTCCACGTTAAACTGTAGGTCCTCCATTTCATCTCACAATCACCCTACCATTACACATTAGCGTAAGTGCGTATAACCCGAACGGGTAGTAAGACGTGGTGCTAATAATAATAATAATAATAATAATAATAATAATAACTACAATCTAGCCCAATTGCTTATTTATCCACCAATCAATTTGATTTCAGCCAATCCTATAACCTGATATTGCTTAAAATATTTTAATCATCGCAGATTATTATTATTTCCATATTTGTCTGTTAATTAAATAATTCTAGAACATTATTATTGTAGCAATCTTACTGGTGACTTTTTATAAATGATGTATCTCTTTATATTGATTTCATAATTCGTGATAAATTAGGTATTACTTTAAATAAATCATCCTGCACGTTATTTTTCTTATTTTTATCTTGATTTAATAGACCAAAAGAAGTTATGCATATCAATTTAAGTAAATTTAACATTTAAGTGCGTTCCTTCCATTAAAATTTGATATTTCTACATACTACAACTATAATGAATATTATTATTAATAATAATAATAGTAGTAATAATAATATTTAGCACCGCGTCTTAATAACCGTTCGGATTATACGCTTTTAAGTATTAATTACGCTAATGGATTAGGAATTGGGAAGGTTGAATTGGAGGAAGTGAACACGCATTTGCGTGGAGGGACAGTAGAAAACCATTTAAGAAAAACCACCCCCAGTTCACCCAACTGAAATTCGAACCTTGATCTCCCCGTCCTCAGCAGTCGAGCTCAACACGACAAGCGCGTTAGCCAACCACGCCACCGAGGCGGGTCAATGAATATTACTAAAAAAATATTACTAAAAGCATTTTAATATGCTTGTGGATAGCAATAAACAATATACTTCAATTAGATTATTTGTTTTTCAAAAGAGTGTACAGTAAAGGTTTGTTGACGTTGGTGGGCTTGGGGTAAAGTGCATACCTCAGGCACCGATGTTTCTGGGTTTAAACCCAGCCGTTCTCGATGGATTTTTCTAGAGCTACAAAAATCCATAGCATAAGTACCTCAAATAAATATAATAGTAAAATATTCTAATATTTATGGTCTTGTAAAAAAAATCTACTATAATAGCTTAAGTACGCACTCAATGTAGGAATCGGCAACACAAAAAGCCCTCCGTAAATCACAGTAGAGGTGTTTCCGATAGCTTCGAGTTGCTGACGTTCTCATACGCCCATCACAGTTTCTCCTTTAAAATGAGGATTTGTGCATATCTAAGTACACCAAGCCTAACGCCCTGGGTTCTCTTACCTTTTACAGTTGTAATTTTCCATATAATTGAATTGTATTTGTGAACGACATATATACTGAACCGATTATTTATTTAAATATATATATTAGGTTGTGTCCTTAAATCTTAAAGTAATTTATAAAATCATGTAAAGTCTGCGTTAAAATAAACTATTGAAATAAAATGATGTTTGGAAAAAGTGGATATAAATATATGATTAACCAACACAACTGCTTCCATAATTTAATAAAAGTACAAATAAATATACGTCACTTTCACAATGAGATATATTTAAAAAAATAAGCTTTTGGAAGCTACTTTGAAATCCGCGTGATGCAAGAGAAAGCGAAAGCAATGTATTTCGTTCTTTAGGATGCAGAGCGACAAGATTCCATTCGGAAATAGAATTCTTTGTTCACGTCATTGGAATGACAAGACGTTGAGTGGTGATGGGCGGGTTTAGTTTGAAGATTTCTTCTTTGAGGGGTGGAGTGTCTTGAGTTTTAAATGGCGCATCACGGGAGACCTATCTTTTAAGGATGTTTGAGTCAGTTTTGAATAATTTATAGTATTTTTGTTTTTAGAGGGGAAATAGGTTTGTACTCTCTTGACTAACAAACTTTTGATCTGAAATAAACAGAGTAGAAGCCCGTTTCTATTTCCATTGGCATTACAAAGTTCTGCCACATCAATATAATTATTTATCAACCACTAGTTAAATATATATAAACATCAGTAAATACGTTACAACTATATTTATATCAATTAGGATGTTAAAGAACCGATAAAGTAAAATTATTTCACAAAAATTAAAATAAATAATCTGCGTCGGTTGGCATGCTATCTAAATTTCGAGCTCATTTAGTCTTACTTTTTGGTTAAGAAGTTTGGAGCTTGAATCCCGGCAGAGTGAACTGATAGGGTTAGTTCTTAAATGCTTTCCCACTACGCCCACGCACATATTCGGGTATAATTTCCCTCAATTCTACCTTACTCTTATTAACACATTAGCTTAACTAATAGATAGGCGTTAATGACAAATGTATGATTAGAATGAGAGAGAAACTTGATTAAAGAAGGTTAAAATCATGTTAAAACAGGCTTGAACCTCCACAATGCGCTTTTATTTTGGAAGCAATATGTTTACGATTAATTCCAAATTTATTGTTTCAATTTAAGAATGGTATTGGGAAATATAATTATTATTTTGAGTCCTCACCAACACTTGGACATACATGTCAATTTTTTGGAATGGATTGCCGGGGATGGAGGTATTGGAGTTTAAATGCTGGATATTTTATATGGGGTGATTTTTCCAAAATGCATTCGAATCCTCACTAATGAAAATGCTGGTACGCTCTATTTAAATTATACCCTCCTCAATCCTACATAATTGTTGTAATTATGCGGTGAATCCAAATTAATATGGTGGTTTAGTCTGAATTTCTATTATTGCATATTAATTACCATTTATCTGCCTATATCTTCTTCTATTTGAGTCACATGAGTCACTACATCTCATTTAATAGGGGGAGGGGGCAGAATGAACCTATTCTCCCTTTAAATTGATAAACAAAAACAATATAGTATACCAAATAAACAACACATATAATATAATATGTATTTCACGGTTTTAATAGTGTCCCATTAGACCATACTTTCGGAGAGTTCCTACACCCCCACCCCTCGCCACTTTCCCCAACCCTGCTTATCCTGCTAAAGACCCCTATTTTAGTTAATTTCAACAGTCCACTGCCAGGCCATCATGAGTCTACTAGTAGTTTATTTACAAGGTATTATTGTAGCTAGTTTGAATGGATTTTAAACCATTTAAGATCCGAGTCAGATGTTACTTGAAGGTGAACGAAATCTTTTCTTGCCTTTAATTTAGTGCACCCTTCTTTTTTTAAATGAATCGGACTATACGAGCTCGCAAATCATAACCATTTTGCATCTGTTTATAACAGTAAAGAAAGATAAATTATACCACAAAATATTTGGTTAGCTTATTGCTTTAGTGGCATTCGAGCATAGACTAACCAAAACTTATCCGTCATTCTGACCTTATTAAGGAGAGATTTCACAGGAAGTGGAACTTTGTGTTTGTTTGGAAACGCTTTGTGTGATGCTTGAAACATACCGGAAACTAATGAAAACCTTAATGAACTGAAGGTTCCGACCCCTCGCTTGTTTTCCCTATCTAATTGTTTTGCCACCACCACGTTTGTCGTTTGTCGTTTGTCAGGACAATGGAGTTTGGGAGGTATGATCTCGGCAGCTATGCGTGAGCTAGGGGATCATAATCATAATGGCAACTTTGCATTCTGGTTTGGAAGGGTTGCTATGGTAACTGCTGTTCGTGAGGGAGGATTCAGATAAAACTCGACCATGGAACATCTGATTCACTAAAAGATTTCTTTTGCTGGTATGGTTTATGGTTGTAAGTCAAATTAAGGAGGCCGTATACTAAAGCGCTGAGACACATTGAAGGCGTTTGTAGATGCCAAATTATTAAATAATATTTATTTGGAAGAAGGTACAGGAAAGGTGGATAGTAAACATATAAAAGGGAACAAACACAATATGACAATATGTTTTCTATCCAACTTTCCTGTACCTTCTTCCAAATATACAAAATACCTCCATGGAAGTGAAAAGAGGTCTTCCTTATGGAGATAATTTATTTAAAAAGATGATTGTAACTATAAACTATGGTTCACACTAAAATGGGGGTTAAGGTAACATGTACTTAGCGTTAAAAACACGTATCCTAATTTTACTTCTGTATTTAAAAAAAAGTATTAAGAGTAGAATTATATTCTCATTACTTTACATGGAGTTTCATAGTTCTAAAGTTAAGGTAAATTCTAAGAAATATATAATTTTTTTTTATACACACGAAGGTAGTCATATTTTTAATAAGATCATAACAGACAAGACAGTATTGATATAAAGGTTTGGATATTTCAAAACTAATATTTTCATTATAAAAACAGCATTTAGGTAAAATACGGTGAATTTTGAACCCATTCCACCTACCTGTAGGCTTATATCCTCACTCTCTGATATTTCTTGAGAAAATATCCGTCTGAGGTCTACCTACACCGGTAGTCAAGCAGTCCCTTTTCTTTTATTTAGCATATTATTGTTACTTTTGTTAAGTTTTCATTTTAAAGTTTCAATAAATAAATGTATATTTAATTTTTTTTCATCATGTCTCACTACGCATTCGGGTTACACGCTAGCTTAATAATTACGCTGATATGTTAAAGCTAAGAAAGGTAGAATTGAAAAGAAATGTACTTCTATTTACGTAAAGAGAGTATCAGAAACTATTTAGGAAAAACCACCCTAAGTATACCTAACAGATATTCGAGCCTTGACCTCCTTGTTATTGGCAATCCTGTTTAATTTTGAGTGTGACACGTTAGATTAAATGATCACTGATGCGTCTGGCTTAAAATATCATGATTCAATATAATTTAAAAATTATATGTTCAAAACTCCGTTCTTTATAAACAAATGTTGTATAGATGTGAGAATCAAACCATCAAACTTCGGCTCCAAATTATGTTGTGCGAATCATTTAATTATACTGGTAATAGAGGCAAAGTTATAATTTTACAATATACCACTAATAACCATTTTAACGGTCATGAAATCGTATCCCAAAATTAGAATAAAGTATTTTAAACATTTATATATAAACATTTCTAGCACCGTGTCCTACTAACCGTTCGGGTTATACGCTTATTTATTAATTATGATAGTGGTTTTAGGGATAAGGAAGGTTATAATTAGATGAAGTGTGACCGAATTTGCGTAAAGGGATAGTGGAAAACCATTTTGGAAAAACCAACCTCAATACACCCGACCAATATTCTAACCTCGATCTCCCCGTCATCGGCAGTCTAGTTTACTGCGAGAGTAGCTCGTTAGACCACGTGGCCACCAAAACGGGCTTAAGCATATATGGCAGTTTATATACATCATTTTATAACATATGTAACAATAATAAAAATACACATATTCACGAGAGTGCTTATGTATCGCGTATTTATACCTGTTTGACTATATACACACTACACTATTGGGTAAAAGGATGTGTGAGCTAAAATTTAGTAGAAGTGCACTCAAATTGTCGTAAAGGTGAAATTTATAAACTATTTGGGAAAAAAATCTTATTATATGGGGTTGATATTCTAATCCTGGACTTCCTATCATTGGCAAACCAGTTAGGAGCAGATTGACGCATTTGTCTATATGATCAAGCTTGTGGGTCACATTGATTATAAAGCAGTGGGTGTACAGGTGGTTGTGTCAGTAATAGAGTTTGTATATAAGTCATGTAATTCAGCGTTTTTTGAATTGGGCTCTACGTCAGTTATCTAAATTCCATGAGAAGATTTCTAGATATTATGTAGGCTATTTGGTTTTTAAACTAAAATATCAACTGTTATTAAAATTGCCTTTTATTTTTCAAATATTATCAGTGGACATTTATTTGCCAAAGGCGCAGCCAGAACATGTGGTGTTCTGTATTTGTTTTATACTTTTATAGATCAAAAGTATAACTAGCTTCATTGAAAGTTCATAATATTAGTGTAAACAGTTTTAAGAGAGCTCAAACATGTATTTTTGTATGATGCCAGACCACCTTTGGTCTAAAAAGTTTGGGAAACCCTGGTGTAGTTCACACTAAATAAATACTTCTCTGTCTCTATGTCTAGTGGAAAAATAAAATCTCTCAGTTCAATCGCCATAGTAAGAAGTCAATAAAAATGGAGGAAGAGTGATAAATTAGGTCTATTTAGTGTTTTAAAAAAAAATTAGAAACACCACTTTCTAAATAGTGATAGATTTATAATATTTATTATTAATAGACTTAGTAGTTTCACCTTTAGTTCAGAAATCACAATCTTTTAGAATTTTTCTTGAACACGAGTTTTGAAAGTTGTGCTCTAACGGTCATTGAACCGAGACACTTGGGTTCAATGCCCCTGATAAGAGCGTGCTAATAGGACGTGGTATCCGTGTCCGGTGGTTTGCTACCTCTTGGAACAATGAATGACTTGTTCATTGATTAGCTCGAGAGACTACTTTGTACAATGGCACGGCCAGGATTGAAATTGAGGGGGGCCACTAAAATAATTATAATCTTAAATGCAACCTTAAAGGCATATTTATCATATGGAGGCAGCTCTTTTTACTTTCACATATCAAGAGAGTTATTATGGTCATGAAAATCAATTGATCTCGATGTTATGACAAATTTTTACCTTTTATGTGAACACTTACCCAAAAAAGTTGATTTTACAATTATGTCTATAAGTATGTCCCTGGGCACAAATGAAAAACAGTTTGATGGCTTTTATTCAGACCTCATATTTAGATTTATTAGGTTTTTTTACCCTCTTCCTTCAACTAAGGATAGTTTAATAATTAGTAATTTTCTCTGAACTCGATAGTTTTCAAAAATGGCTATAACGATTTTGTTTAAAGGGCATATATATGATTTGTTTGGCATCACAAATAGCATTATATCATTGGTTATTGAGCAAAAATTCTTTGACGGGAAGTTTACTGATGACTGATTTCCAAAAACTAGGTATTTTACAAACAGTGGTGTGGATTTTGTTTCAAATGGGTATATTGGGAGTGTTTCCCATGACAAAAAAACACCGTGAACTTGTTTTTGGAGTAAAACTTATTTATGGGTAGTTTACTGATTACTGATTTTTAAAAACTTGTAATATTTTACAAATGGATCTAATGATTTGGTTCCGAATGGGTATCTTGTGAGTGTTTCACATGAAAAATAACGGTGTATACTTGTTTTTGGGGTAAAAAATAATTTTTGAGTAGTTTACTTTTGCTATATCTTTTAAGAACTTGAAATATTTCACAAAGGTCTCAAACAATTTGGTCTGAAATGGTTATTTTGCCATTGTTTGATAGGACATAACAGTATATACTTGTTTCTGGGGTACAAAATCATCATAGGGTAATTTACTATGAACTGATTTTTCAAAAACTTGAACCATTTTTTATAATAGCTCTAAAGATTTGGTTTCGAATGAGTATTCTGAGGATGATATGATAATTAACAGTATATATTTGATATTGAGATAGAAAATCATTTCTGGGTAGTTAATTGATTATTTATATTTCACAAACTGAAAATATTTGCAAAATGGCACTAGCTATTTTGTTTCAAACGGGTGTCTTTGTTTTACATCTAAAATAAACCTGTGGACTTTATTTTGGGTAAATATTCTATAAAGGGTGTTTAATGAGAAGTAATTTTTTAAATTCAAATTATATTGAAAATGGCTAAAACTATTTTGCTTAAAATATGTATTTGAAGAGTTTTTGACATGAATATGTTAAATAAATCTATATAATTTTTTTTTTT